>JABWPP010000050.1:122860385-123355385 GCA_016920855.1 Puya raimondii | reverse complement strand
TAAGTGATTTATCATTGTATGTCTTCTTGAAGTATGTACCTAACTCAATACCTACATCTATATTGTAAAAAGGAGTGACAGCTATAGGGGTGTCAAGGTACATCTGTAGTGCTGAAGGGCACACCCATATACCTCTCAGCGATATGTCCATTTCTATAGGGTAGGGTTTGATTTTGCACATTATAGCTAAAAATGAAACAGTTATAGGGGTGCCAAGGTACATCTGTAGTGCTGAAGGGCACACCCATATACCTGCCAGCGATATGTCTACTTTTATAGGGTAGGGTTTGATTTTGCACATTATAGCCAAAAATGAAACAGTTATAGGGGTGAAAAGGTACATCTGTAGTGTTGAAGGGCACACCCTCATACCTGCCACTTCTATAGGGTAGGATTTGCTTTTGCACATTATAGCCTAAAATAGAATAGTTATAGAGGTGAAAAGGTACATCTGTAGTGTTGAAGGGCACACACCCACATACCTGCCAGCGATATGTCCACTTATATAGGGTAGGGTTTGCTTTTGCACATTATAGCCTAAAATGGAACAGTTATAGAGGTGCCAAGGTACATCTGTAGTGTTGAAGGGCACACCCATATACCTGCACTTTTGCACATTATGGCCTAAAATTGAACAGTTATAGAGGTGCCAAGGTATATCTGTAGTACTGAATGGCACACCCATATACCTGTCAGCGATATGTCCACTTCTATAGGGTAGGGTTTGCTTTTGCACATTATAGCCTAAAATGGAACAGTTATAGGACAGTACGGTACACCTAAAGCGATGTAGGGCACACCCATATACCTGCCAGTGATATGTCCCGGCTTGCAGGGTGCGACCTGTTTTACCTATTTGAGCCATCACGCAGGTAAGGCACAATGCAGAGACATCTATAAATAAGATTATATACTTGCCTTACATAAAACCCTTTGTGTCCACATCTTATTCCCATACAACTCGATTATTTCGTTATATCTAAGTAGTCTTCATGTCTATCTCTATTTCCTCCCGTCCCAGCAACACTTACTGCTTTATTTCCTGTACTCCTGACCATTTAGATACTGATAACTTATTGGATCGTGCAGCACAGGTGGTCGTCGCTGGCTACGAGATTGAAAACAATTGCTCACAGGATGTCGTAGCTGCTCTGCTTGCACAATAGATAGGTGGCCAACCCTCGGATTTGCAATTTACACAAGGTGCTGGAGGAAGTTATATCATTTTCTTTCCTACTGAGAAAAGCCGAAAGAAAGTTATTCGTCGTTCCCCAATTCGGAATTACATATTAACGATTACAGTCACTCCATAGGAAGCCAGCCGTTATACAACCACACCAACATTTCAATACTTTGTATGGATTCGCCTACGAAATTTACCGCTCTATTGCCATCAGTATCAAGAGTTAACAACTATCGTTTCGAGCTTTGGCAGATTCATATGGGCCGATGAGCACAGCCGTCTTGGTGAAAATCTCAGCTACTATCGTCTCTTGATAAAATGTATTAGTCCTCGCATCATACCGGAATATATTCTACTCTATTTAGGGAATAGAGAATGGATAATTATTGTTCAGATCGAGTCATGGGAACCTTGCCCTCCAACTGAAAGCCCATGATGTACTGTATATTGTACCACCTGCATCGCATATTTTATGATGAGTTTTAATCTAATATTACATTTCGCTCTTTGTCATATAATATTTTTTCTTTATCTTGCATATTATGTTCTGTCAACCGTAGATAAAACCGCTCTGGGTATAGCTATTCCTAGTGAACTTATACCTGTACACTAGTTCTCTCGATGGTTTTCCAAGTTATTAATATGAAATAAAATTAGTACATTAATTAAAGTGTTCCTTATGAACTTATACCTGTACGCGTCCCCACCTATAGGTGTTCAAAATAACTTTGTAACTGTATCCTACATTAGTTTAAGTTTTAGGTCCACTTATACCTGTCTTTATAGGGTACGAAATTTTATCTTCTGATGATGAAAAAAATATTATCCTAGATATCTCTTATTCTACCAAATGTAGCAAAAATTGAAAAGTCGTATGGCTGTTCCTCTCGACCTTATATCTGTACACTACTTCACATAAAGGTGGTCCGAGTGGTAGTATAGGATTTCCTATTCAGGGCTAGAATAGTTCTGGACACCCATGCCTGTGCCGCTTTGGCTGTACCGAAATATTGTAGAGGTGTTGTCAAAACCTCTATACCTGTACCGTACAGCAGTTTAAGTGTTCATCCAATTTGATCATATCTACTGCTCTTCCAAAGTTATCAATATGAAATTACATCACAATGAACACTGTAAAAGCTTACTGAATTATGTGTGCTGAAAAAATTCTGCCAACTTAAAGTCGTATGGCGGTTCCTCCCAATCTTATACATGTACACTACTTCACATAAAGATGGTCCCAATGAAAGTATAGGCGTTCGTATATAAATTCATCTATTTGCACGAGCACAATCTTCTACCATGAATATATGGATAGCCCGTAGGCCACTATAACTGCTACTGTCATCATTTATAAGTGTTCAGTTCGCCTTTATAGCCGTACCTATTTTGGCCTTGAATAGTTCTGGACACCCATGCCTCTGCCGCTTTGGCTGTACCGAAATGTTGTAGAGGTGTGCCAAGGTACATTTATAGCTGTACACTACATCAGTTTAAGTATTCAGCCAATTTGTTCTGTAGTACACTGAATTTCAGTGCATCGTACCGAACTTCTACAAATTGTGGAGTTTCGATGGAAAAATAGCAAGAGAGACTATATGTGAGGCTTCAGCCAAGTTTGGGACTTGTGAGAAGTGTTTTCGGCACAAATGAGGCGCGAAAACGGACTTCGAAAAGTTAAAACTGCTAAACTTGTGAAGTCTGCATTGGATTCCGGTATGTGGACCTCCATACCGGTACTGAAGTGATTAGTACCGGTATGTGATGAGGGGTATACCGGAATGCCATGGTTGAAACCGAGAACCCAGCTCTCGGGTTCTGCGGAATCCTCCGGGGTATACCGGAATGGCACCCGTATACCGGTATGCAATGCACATACCGGTATACAGTGTTACGAAATTCCAGTTTTGGCTGGTTGTTTGTGTTGTTTGTGGAGAGGGGCAAAAAAGTCTTTTCACATGTATTGGGGGTGTATGAAGGGCTGAGACCTTCTCCCCTTCTCATTGTCTTCCTCTCTACTTCTCCTCTCCATCTCCTTCACTTTCTCTCTCTAGAGATCTCTCCAAAACTTGGAGAAAATGGTGGATTGATCTTGGAAAAGACTTCCAAAAGAGAAAAGAAGCTTCTTGGTGCAAGAAGAAGCTTGGGGAACTCGTGGTTAAGGTTAGTTCCTCACGTTTTGGGTTCAAACCTTGGATTTAATCCTTTGAAATGAGGTTTTTGGGAACCCTAGGCAATCTAAAACACAAAATGTGGAGATTGGCCAAGAAATTTTGTGGTTCTACATGCATGCATGTGAAACCTAGGTTAAATAAGGGTTTTTGCCTTGGGAGGTTCTAAAAATATTTGGACCTTCGGGAATTGCAATTGAGGCATAGGAAATCATGTTAGAATGCTTGATTTCGAGTATTGAGTTGAATTATGGGTTCGTAACGTGTAACGAACCGTTTTCTTGTAGAAGCTTGGGTTGAAGCAAGAATTCAAGGCTTGGACACTTAAGGGCTTGATTAATACAAGAATTTGGAAGCTCTTAAGGTGGGTTTGTGTTTACCGAAGTGATTAGGTCACTTCCATGTCTAGGGTAAATATCCATTTAAAAATAAAATGGTATGTATTGTGAACCCTAGAACTTGCATGTTGGCAAAGGTAAAATCATGATAGGTAGAGCAATGAGCTCCTATTGCATGATATAGAATTCAAGTATAATTCAATTATCTATACTTGTTGTATGGTTGCATGTATGATTGAACCTAGTGTTATTGAACATAGGTTGGAACATGTGAGAATAGAATCTAGTGTCATTGAACATAGGTTGGAACATGTGAGAATAGAACCTAGTGTCATTGAACATAGGTTGGAACATGTGAGAATAGAACCTAGTGTCATTGAACCTAGGTTGAGAATGAGAAAGTAAACCTAGTGTTATTGAACATAGGTGAGACTTAGTGACTTGAACCTAAGGTCATGAGACTTAGGTTGGCAAGTAAAAAATGTGAACAACGGAATGTGCGACGATTTTGCTATCCCGGGTAGGCGACGATTTCGCTACCATGCCACGAGTTGGCGGTGTTGAAACGGGATGTGCGACGATTTTGCTATCCCGGGTAGGCGACGATTTCGCTACCATGCCATGAGTTGGCGGTGTTGACACGGGATGTGCGACGATTTTGCTATCCCGGGTATGCGACGATTTCGCTACCACGCCATGAGTTGGCGGTGTCGAGATGGGATGTGCGACGAGGTTGCTATCCCGGGTATGCGACGAGTTCGCTACCCATGCCATGTGATGGCGGTGTTGAGATGGGGTATGCGACGATTTTGCTATCCCGAGTATGCGACGAGTTCGCTACTCGAACTAGGAGGTGACGAGTTCACTCCTTGAATGTTGGAACCCTTATGGTAAGACGGCGATTCCGAAACCATAAGTAAATGACAAGTAATTGAACTTAGTCAATGTGAGATATAGGATGAACCTAGGAGAGAATGATAATTTACATTTCATTTGGTTGCATCCTTTATGTTTATTTACAAGCATGTAAATAATTGTTGCATAGTTATTTGTGAACTAACTTATGCATATGATGTTTCTTTGGACCTGGTGGGTCGAGCTTCTCTCTTGGGTAGGGGTGGAAACGAGCCGAGCTCGAGCGAGCTTACATCAGCTCAAGCTTGACTTGAAATTAATTTCGAGCCTAAATTTAGGCTCAAGCTTGGCTTGAAATCAATTCGAGCCGAGCTCGAGCGAGCCTAACTTCGAGTCGAGCGAGCTCGAGCCCTAAACGAGCTGCTTGAAATTCTTAACATCGTGTAATCTATAGTTTAATTTTTATAAAACATTATCTAAAATTTGATGTAAAAAATGTCTAATAATTCAACATACAAAATGAATGCATGAAATACGATATTATAATATTTAAAAAAATTAGGAAAAGTAATTCTGCGAGTAAGTGAAAAAGAGAGAGAGAGCAATTAGAGTAGAATTTTGCTGGTTTGATTTTGTGGGCCCAATAATCCAAACTCTATATACATATGATTAAAATACAAAATATATATTATATATAATTATATATATAGAGTTCTACTACTATACTCTTATAAGTATAGATCCCTTTATATTCATAAGTTTTCGATCGTTAGATCTACCTTTTGACAATTTTTATCCGCTAAATCATGCATTATTCAACCAACCACCCACTCAATCCTAGGGGACCGTTATCATCCTAATCGCACATCCCTTCATCCAACGACCAAAAATTTATAAGTATAAAAGAGTCTATACTTGTAAGAGTACAATAGCCCTATATATATATATATATATATATATATATATATATATATATATATATATATATATATATATATATATATATATGAGCTAGTCTCCTATACTATCTATAGTACCGGGGCTCCCCGGTACTATAGTCGTGTGAGAATTCGAATTTTGGAAATTTGAAATTTCTGTGTTGCACTCCCCTGTTACTGTGTTTTTGATCAGTATACGTATATATATAGGTATTTATATATATATATATATGTATATAAGTGGCTGTTAGTGATTTTTGTTAGTTTCCGGATTTTTTTTCGTCGCGGAAAGTGAACGGCTTAACGTCGCGATCCGGAGTCCGTTTCTGGTGAACCAAAATGGTGAGTTCGATGTCTCGGCAGTGCTGAACGCAATGGCGCGATCCGTGTCGGCGTGCGACGCACGGATTAAAAGTTATTGCATCTTTACCGCTGATCGCTCGAATGTTACGTTTTTTCTGTTTTCGCGATCGAGTCCCCGTTTTCGCACCTTTTCGCGCGATTTCGAATCGCGGGGGGCCTGGGAGGATTTTGTTACTAAAGAGAGGGAAATGTGGCTGAGAGGGAGGGGGGGTAGGTGGGGTTGGTGAAGGTTTTATGAGATTTGACACCCCCTCCCCCCCTTATCCATTTGAACACTCCACCCTCTCTCTCTCTCCCACACTCTCCCTCTTTCTTCTCCTCAGCCAGGGCCAGAGCCCCTGCCCTCTCTCTGCCTCTGAGCTCCCCCCTGTGCACCTCCGGCCGCCGCCGACCCTCCTTGCTGGCCGGAGCTCCCCGGACCCCCACTCTCCATCTTTTTCCCTTTTTTTCCCCCCTTCTTCTTCTTTTTCTCCTTCCCGAGGGTGTGCACCCAGGGGTTACCCACGCCGGAGTCCCCTGAGGTGGCACGACCCCCTTCCTCCGTCGCCCTGCCGCCGGGGAGCCGCCGGGAGCCGCCACCAGCCCTGCGGCCACTGCTGGAGCAGCCTCTGGCCGAGACTGGTGGGCTCTGGCCGCCGCCGCCTCCCGCAGCTCAGGAGGGTGAGCATCGTCACCCCCGTGAGCTCCGGCGGCGCTCCTACAAGAAAAGAGATGATATGAATAAAGAGAAAGAAAAGACAAAAAAAATTGGCACGCTTTTCCGCTTCTAAAACTAGCCCGGGGCGTGACAGATTAAGATGGTATCAGAGCGTAAAGGGAACAAACACTCATTCATTCATCAACTTGTAACTGAACCACTGGTTAGGCTGACCCATAGGAAGACCTAGGATGTATAGGCGCGCGAGCTCGAGGGGTTTGTTTTCGGCTTGTGTTTTGTGGGAGTTGCCGACCCCTTTTCTCTTGCGCTGGTTTCTGCTTTTTGCCGTTGGCTTGTGGTCTTGGTAGACCTCCTCGTCCGGGTCGTGGTGGTGGGCGTGCGCCTGAGGAGCCGTCTGCTGGTGTTCTGTATCGGGCTGTTGTGGCTGGTTCGAGTGAGGAGCTGGCAGGCAGGAGGCGGACAGCCTGGTGTGGACCGTACCCTGTGTGCTTGAGGCCGAGGCGAGGGGTCTGTTGGCGACCCTCTCCCGGCATGTTCCGGCTTGTTTCGGTGGTTTTTGCAGCAACAGCAACAGGCTACGGCAGCTGCCGCTCCAGCCCCTCCTACTCCTTCGCCGTGTGCCCCGATGACTGCAGACCCTCCTGTGGCACCCACACCGTTGTGCGACGACCGTGACGACAACAGCGACTTCGTCGGCTGTTTCGCGCGTGGACGCCGACCCCGTGTTTGGGGGTGGTGGCCACATCCGAGCGTGTTTGGGCGGATCTCCTGAGTTTTGATCTGCCCTTGTTCGCAGGCTCGTACTCCTTCTAGTAGTGGTGGTGGAGTACCTTACAGATCCCAAGTGGCAGGGTGCCTTTTCCCTTTGTGTAACCACTCGTTGGTAGGTGGTAGCCCTTGTGGGCTTGGGAACGTCACTCGGTGGATCTGTGTTGTTGTTTGGGCTGTTCTTGCCCTGTCCCCACTTTTCGTGTTGAGCACGAGGGCCTCTGCGAGCGTCTCTACGGAGACGGTGCTTTGAGCGGTTTCGACCGCAGTTTGGGTGTTATCCCCTCTGTTTTGTTGGGTAGGGCGGTGAAGCCTACCCCTCTGACGTCTTGCTGGTGGCATCGTCAGTGTTGGTCTGTTGACCATTGGCTAGTTCTGGCGTCGAACTGACGCGTACTAGACTGAGTGGACACTTTTGGGTGTCGGGTTTCTGTTGGTGCCTACGTGGCTTGCGGCTATCCTAACGCCTAAATTGGTGTCTTATGGGATTCCGGGTAGTATTTGTAGGTTTCCGTGTTGCCGCGAGATCTTCCAGGTTCTTGTTGGAAATCTCACCGCGTCGACGTTGGTTAATCGACGCTGGTTTTGTTCTGCCTCCGGTTTGGTTCGCTTGGTTGACGACCCTTTGTCGCCTGTAGTCGCCGGTTCGTTGTTGGAAGCCGATGACTCCTAGAGAGTTGGCTCAGGGCAGACTTTGTTTTGTGGGTCGGTCTGCTGTTCCCGTTAATTCGGTGACTCGTCTGTGACCTTGGTCCAGCTGTTGAGTGGTTGACCTGGTACCTTTGTGGTGTTGCCAACTGGTTGTTGGCCTTGACCTTGGGATATTTCGTCTTTTTTTGATAAGTACGTTGGCTGCAGACAACGTAGTGTCGAAAGTTAGGACGAAATACCCTATCCCTTCTTGGGGACTTCTGGATTGGGTCGGTGCTTTCCCTTGCAAGACTTTCTCTCGCTCTTGGCCGTCTTGCGGAAAGCTGTGTGTTAGTCATCCCCGTTCTGGTGATGAACCTGGAGCTAATCCTGGTGTGGTTTTGCGCAGTGTATTGGCCATCACTGCCGTTGGTTTGACTCCGGTTGAGTCAGGGTGCCCTTTTAGCTCGGTTTCGGGATGACGGGAGCCTGGTTGTTGGCTCCGAGGTCTTTGTGCTTGTGTTCGCGTGCTGGGTTTTCGCCGCGTCTTTCGTGTAGCCGTGCTTTGGAGCGCGTGTCCGATCTTTTTGATCTGATGTTCGGCATCGTAGGTGTTTTATCGCGTGCTGCGATTGGCAGCCCTGTACACCTGAGTGATGGACTCTCAAGGTTTCTGTTGGTCGGTTTTGCCGTTCGGTTAAGCGATCGTCCCGGCAGCTTTTTGGACTTGTTGAACTGGGTTTCGGCAGTTCTTGGATCAATTTGTCGTGGTTCCCTTTGACGACATACTGATCTCTTCGAAGAGTTTCCTTCTTGGTTCGCGTCGTGACGTGGGTTGGTTTTGTGGAGGAGCCAAGGAAGGAGGACTCTGTAGTGGTTTGACCTGTTCCGACTTCTGTGACAGACAGAGTTTAGGAACTTCCTCGGCTTGGGCGTTGATGCCGGCGATTTGTTGAGGGTTCTCCTCAAGATCGCCGCCCCTTTGAGTAGCTGCCGAGGTAAGGCGCGTTGTTTCTCTAGACTCCCGCTTGTCTGTTGAGTGCCTAGGAGCCGATGGACTGTTTGACCCGTGCCCCTATCTTAGCATCGACACAGCCTGGTGAGGTTGTCGTGGCCTTGTGCGATGCATCTTGGATGGGATTGGGGTGCGTGCTCATTCAGCATGAGAAGGTTATCGCCTATGCTCCGCGCTAGTTGATGGACTATGAGAAGATCTATCTGGCGCTCGATCTCGAGTTAGCAGCAGTGGTGTTCGCTCTCAAGCTTTGGAGACTGTTCCTTGTGGAGCTACCGCTCAGTTGTTGCCCTTGGAGGTGCTACCCACCTCGACGGATCAGATTTTCGGTGGACGACTGATGGATCCGCACTGGTAGGGAGTGCGAGCTGGACAGAAAAGGTGACTTCGTGCTACATGCTGTTGGTTTCCTTCGAGGACGGAGTTGTGTGCCCAGAGTTTAGGATTTGAGGTGAGAGTTTTAGCTGAGGCACACCGGTCGCCGTACATCGTTCATCCTGGGGAGACGAAGATGTACCGCGACTTGGGGTTGAGTTTCTGGTTGTAGCTCAGTATGTGGCACTGTTCCAGGTTTGTCAGCAGAGAAGCTTTGACCGTTGCCTGTACCGTAGGGAAGTGGAAGCTGATCACCTTGGTTTTTCGTCACCGGGTTGCCTCGTTCTCGGCGAGGTCAAGTTGCGTTCTGGGTTTTGTGGACTGTCTGACGAAAACAGCTCACTTCCTATCGGTACGTCTGTTTTAGTCTTGGGGATCGACTGGCGCAGCTCTTTTTGGATGAGTTCGTCGGGCTGTTTGGAGGGCCAGCGTCGATCGTTTTGGGTTGGAGTTCTCGCTTCGTTTCCCAATTCTGGAGGAGCCTGCAATAGGCACTGGGGACGAGGCTCGACTTTAGCTCAGTTCAACCCTCAGAGTGTTGGGCAGTCGGACCGAGTCTTCTAGACTCTCGAGGTTATGCTCCGAGCATGCGTTTTGGATTTTAGTGAGGATTGATTCAGATATCTTCCCCTGGTGGAGTTTGCCTCCTGCGACAGCTTCCTGGCGAGCGTTGGATTGGCACCGTGCGAGGCTTAGTGTGGAAGTCGTTGTCGATCACCGTTCTGTTTGGTTGACGTGGTTGACGTGGGTGAGCGTCGTGTGATCGGCCAACAACGGTTCAGCTGAGGGAGGATCTCAGCTGCGGTGAGGTGCCTGTGAGGTTTTTGCTCGCAAGGTGAAGCAGTTGGGGAATCGGAGCTTCCTGTTTGTGTGACTGCGTAGACGAGTCACTTGGAGTGCAAGACTTCTCGGGCGCTGGAGTCTGCTTCGTGTGAGAGGTATCCGCTGTTGTTCGCGGATGGTGTGTGGGTAAGTTTCGGGGACGAAACTTCTTGTTAGGTGGGAGTGATGTGAGAATTCGAATTTTGGAAATTTGAAATTTCTGTGTTGCACTCCCCTGTTACTGTGTTTTTGATCAGTATACGTATATATATAGGTATTTATATAGAGTTGAGCTAGAATACTTTTGGAAGTATCATGTGGGTGGTGCTTGTGGGTTTATAGCCATTGGATGGAGATTTGGAGGGTTGAGATGATGATGGTAGGTGGTGGTAGGTGGTGGTAGGTAGAATAGTGTTTGATCTAAAGGCTATAAGTAATCAAGAAGTAGATCCAAAGGCTAGAAATGTGGAAGCACCAAGGGGTTGGTGCTTCCAAAAGTATTCTAGCTCAACTCATTTATATATATATATATGTATATAAGTGGCTGTTAGTGATTTTTGTTAGTTTCCGGATTTTTTTTCGTCGCGGAAAGTGAACGGCTTAACGTCGCGATCCGGAGTCCGTTTCTAGCGAACCAAAATGGTGAGTTCGATGTCTCGGCAGTGCTGAACGCAATGGCGCGATCCGTGTCGGCGTGCGACGCACGGATTAAAAGTTATTGCATCTTTACCGCTGATCGCTCGAATGTTACGTTTTTTTTTTGTTTTTTCGCGATCGAGTCCCCGTTTTCGCACCTTTTCGCGCGATTTCGAATCGCGGGGGGCCTGGGAGGATTTTGTTACTAAAGAGAGAGGGGAAATGTGGCTGAGAGGGAGGGGGGGTAGGTGGGGTTGGTGAAGGTTTTATGAGATTTGACACCCCCCCCCCCCCCCCCTATCCATTTGAACACTCCACCCTCTCTCTCTCTCTCTCCCACACTCTCCCTCTTTCTTCTCCTCAGCCAGGGCCAGAGCCCCTGCCCTCTCTCTGCCTCTGAGCTCCCCCCTGTGCACCTCCGGCCGCCGCCGACCCTCCTTGCTGGCCGGAGCTCCCCGGACCCCCCCTCTCCCTCTTTTTCCCTTTTTCCCTTTTTCCCCTTCTTCTTCTTTTTCTCCTTCCCGAGGGTGTGCACCCAGGGGTTACCCACGCCGGAGTCCCCTGAGGTGGCACGACCCCCCCTTCCTCCGTCGCCCCTGCCGCCGGGGAGCCGCCGGGAGCCGCCACCAGCCCTGCGGCCACTGCTGGAGCAGCCTCTGGCCGAGACTGGTGGGCTCTGGCCGCCGCCGCCTCCCGCAGCTCAGGAGGGTGAGCATCGTCACCCCCGTGAGCTCCGGCGCCGCTCCCTCCCTCCCCCGGCAGCCGCCGTACCGCCGGAGCGCCGCCGCTGCCGCCGTATGCTCCGGAGGGGCCGCTAGGGCACCCCGAGGCCGCGCCTGCACCGCCGCCGCCGCCGCTTCCCGGCACCTTTTTTTGTCGCGGTCACCGGTCACCGCCAACCGGTGGCCGGCGACCTTCTCTTGAGGGTGCTCGCCTCGCCGCCGACCATCGTCGCCGGCCGTTGCCGCGCCGCCGTGCCCTAGTTTTTACCCGAGAGCCGGGAGCTTCGCCGCGCCGCCGCCTCCTCCCCGTCAGCCAGGGTGAGCTTCCCCTTCCTTGCAACCCTCTCGGCCAACCCTGCCCGCCGCCGGCCCTGTTTGCCCGCCGGCAGCCGGCCGGAGCTAGTTGCTCCGGCCGGGAGGGGCTGTTTTGTGTTGTTTGGCCGCGCCGAGCTGCCCGGGAGCCTCTGTTGCTCCCCGAGGGTCCGGAGAGAGGTGAGCACGATGATCACGGCGTCATGCTGATCATCATGCTCACCTCTGTTTTGCTTTTGCTCGAGCCGATTTGCGGTTCGGCCTTGGTCGAGCCGTTTGCATGCTTGTTTCGCTGTTTTTATGCAATTTCCCGGCCTGCGACTCGCCTTGTCGCAGTGAGGCCATGAGCACGGCTTCCGTTGCGTCGTTACCTATCCGCTGGTGCTTGCGGGAGGTTGAGCGGGACGAGCGGAGTGCTCGAATGGCCTTAACTATGATTGTGATGCTTGTATGTCTTGCTGTTTTTATGCTTTTTTTTTTTTTCCCGACCCGCGACTTGTCCTGTTGCAGCGGGGCTGTGAGCACGGTCTCCGTGACGTCGATACCTATCCGCTGGTACTCGCGGAAGGTTGAGCGGATGAACGGATTGCTCGATCGACTTATTTTAGTGAATGTATGTATGTTTATGTTGCTCGTTATGGATTTGTGGCGTTTGTGGCAGCGTAGCGACGCTGTGGGCAGCAAGGGGATGGTCTTGAGGACCCTCTGGACTGGTTGTCCAACCCCCTCGCCCTTCGTAGAGTTTCGGATTCATTTCCGACGCGTTTTTCGATGAAATAATCGGCAAAACGCGCGTTTCTAGGGGTGCGACTTGCCCGCTGTTTTCGCGAGCGACTCGGCTTCGTCGTGTAGCCTTGTTGGCTGTTCCTCATCGCTGTCCCGAAGTTTCGAGGACAGCGGATGAGCGACGAAGGGTTCCGGTGCCATTTCGGCATTTTTCGGGAACCCGGGAAGCCTTTTCGGGTGCGTTTGATGTTCGTGGCACCCCGAGCTAGTGCTCGCTGTCCCGTCACTTGGTTTAGTGTGTTCGGGGACAGCGAGGGACCTTGTTGGCTGTTTGGTACCCCTCTGGGGCTTTGTGAGGTTTCGGGATCGTCCCGGTGGGTTTCCCGGGCGATCCGCCGGTTTCGGGATGTGAGAGCTTTGTGTTTAGCGTCGACTTGGTGGACCTTGACCCTGTGAGTCTTTCGTAGGTCCTGTCGCGGTTCCCGAGAGCCGTCGGTGTTAGATTGGATCTTACCTACAGGTGGGTACTTCGACCCGGAGTCGGTTCAGTGGACTACGGTGATACCTTTCTATCCCTTCCTTTGCTTTTCTGTTAGTAGTTCACTTGACTCCCGTAGACTCTACTCATATGCGTGCTTGGATAGTAGAGTAGTGTGGGTTGCATGTTCTTTGAGACGACCCAGTCGGTCGGTGGGGATCGCTTGTCATTCTGAGCGATCCTAGTGTGGTTTGCATGTTCTTGAGACGACCCAGTCGGTCGGTGGGGATCGCTTGTCAGTCTGAGCGATCCTAGTGTGGCTTGCATATTCCTTGAGACGACCCAGTTGGTCGGAGGTGATCGCCTGTTGTTCCGAGCGATCCTAGTTGTGGTTTATTGGTTGCTTCTCGGCTTGTTGCCGTTCTGTGGTTTGAGCATATGCATCGATCGTCACAGCTCTTCCCGCACTTCACGTACACCGCGCGGTCTGATCCACCGTTTAGAGGTGTTCTTTTCCGGAAAAGGGTCGTGAATTTCTACCGACCCGTGGCCCCGAGCATTGCGTCGGGATGGATGGTGCCGTTGGATTGAGCAGGGTGACAGTGCCAGGGCCACCCCCTGGTGGCTATAGATTGGGTTCACTTTGTGGTTATCCCCTTTGATGCATACTAGTTGTTTACAGTAGCATTGTTATTTCTGTTATAGGTTCAGCCTCATATTTACTTTTGCTACTGTTTACCATATCTATCTTTTGTTGACCCTCGTGCCGGTGTGTACACCTCGCCTTCGTCGGCTTGCGGTACCCACTGGGAGGGGAGACATGCGTGCATGTTCTCACCCCCCACCCCCTTTGCAGGTTTCAGGTGAGCAGGGTGGTGAGTGTCGGGACGCTGCGAGGCACGCCTAGATAGTAGCTCTAGAGGTTCCGACTCGTGAGGCTACATCCCCAGATTTGGTTATTCCCCTACCTCTATTTGATAGATGTAATGTGTGGTTCAGTTACCCCGTTGTAAATTCTAGCATGCTTATGTGTTGTAGATCTACTCTTTATGATTGAGTGATGATAGCATGCTTGTACTGATTGGTTGTATTCGATCGTTTCTTTTGTCGGGCAGTTTTGGTTTTCTACCCCTCGTGGTAGCGTCGTAAAACAAGGTTTCCGTGTGGGAAACGGTTTTCAAATGGATTTCTGATTGCTCGGTTTTGTGATTTCAAAAGAGAGTTCTCGTGTGGAGAACAGTTTTCAAATGATTCTTGGATGTTTGAAATTAGGGTTTCAAATAAAGCTTCTGGGTAAGGAGCAGCTTTCTAGAATGTTTGTTGCTTGTGCATTGCATCATCCTTCGCTTAAGGATCTGCTTAGATTCATACAGGTTTAAGGACGGCTAGCTGTATGAATCTACTGTGTTGTTGTGCTGTTGGGATGAATGAATGGTGGTTGTGATCCTGTTGTTTGTTGTTGGACGCCGTGCAAATACAGGGGAGGCTCTGTCCGTGTGTACAGCGGACCCTGTATTTGTGGCGGGTCTGTACGTGGCGCGGGCTAGGCTTTCAAAAAAAAAAATTAGCACGTTTTTCCGCATCTAGAACTAGCCCGGGGCGTGACAAGTCGCTTTTTCGATCTTAGGGTGTTCAAATCAACGATCCACACTGTTGAAACTGATCTAGAATATTTGAAGTTCTTAGGAATAAAATTTTATAATTTTTCGACGTAGTTTACTTTGTGATCAAACCGTTTCAAAATTGTCAAATTTCAATGGTTATTATGGCGAGTTTGTAGTTTAACGGTGGAGAAGAATCTAAATTTATTCAAATTTTGATAGAAAATACTTTAAACTACATAGATGAAGGTCAACATCCTTGATCTTGAATTCGAAACTCCTATACTCAAATTTTAAGGATTATTCAATTTCCACCGTTCATTTTGACATGATTTATTTACTAAGTAAACGATATCGGAAAAAACTAAAATTTTATTCCTAAGAACTTCACATACCCTAGATCAGTTTCAACGGTGTGGATCGTTGATTTGAACACCCTAAGATCGAAAAAGCAACTATAGTACCGGAGCCCCGGTACTATAGATAGAATAGTAGGCTCATTCTATATATATATATATATATATATATATATATATATATATATATATATAATTATGCTACTATATTATTAATAGTACCAACCGATTGCTATTAGATTTTTGGTCCTTGGATGAAGGGATGTGCGGTCAGGATGATAGTAGCCCCCTAGGATTGAGTGAGTGGCTAGTTGAATAGTATGATCTAACAGATGGAAATGGCCAAAGGAGTAGATCTAACGGCAAAAAATTCGATAGCACCAAACGCTTGGTACTATCGATAGTATAATAGTTGGACTCTATATATATAGGTAGATCTAATGGCAGAAAACTCGATAGCACAAAGCGTTGGTATTATCGATAGTATAGATAGTATAGTAGCCGGACTATATATATATAGTCCGGCTACTATACTATCGATAGCACCAAACGCTTGGTGCTATCAAAATTTGTGTCGTCAGATCTACCGTTTGACCATTTCTACCTATTAGATCATACTATTCAACTAACCATCCACTCAACCCTAAGGGATCACTATCATTCTAACCGCACATCCCTTCATCCAAGAATCGAAAACTTAATAGCAAGTGGTGGATACTATTAATAGTATAGTAGCATAATTATATATATATATATATATATATATATATATATATATATATATATATATATATATATATATATATATATATATAGAGCTAGTCTTCTATACTATCTATAGTACCGGGGCTCCGGTACTATAGTCGCTTTTTCGATCTTAGGGTGTTCAAATCAACGATCCACACCGTTGAAACTGATCTAGGATATTTGAAGTTCTTAGGAATAAAATTTTATAATTTCTCGACATAGTTTACTTTGTGATCAAACCGTTTCAAAATTGTCAAATTTCAATGGTTATTATGGCGAGTTTGTAGTTTAACGGTGGAGAAGAATCTAAATTTATTCAAATTTTGATAGAAAATACTTTAAACTACATATATGAAGGTCAACATCCTTGATCTTGAATTCGAAACTCCTATACTCAAATTTTAAGGATTATTTAATTTCCACCGTTCATTTTGACATGATTTATTTACTAAGTAAACGATATCGAAAAAAACTAAAATTTTATTCCTAAGAACTTCACATACCCTAGATCAGTTTCAACGGTGTGGATCGTTGATTTAAACATCCTAAGATCGAAAAAGCAACTATAGTACCGGAGCCCAGGTACTATAGATAGTATAGTAGCCTCATTCTATATATATATATATATATATTTCGAGCTTTTCGAGCCTAATTCGAGCGAGCCCACTAATACTCAAGCTTGGCTTGAAATTAATTTCGAGCCTAAATTTAGGCTCAAGCTTGTTTGAAATTAATTCGAGCCGAGCTCGAGCGAGCCGAATATCGAGCCGAACGCGAGTCGAACACGAGCCGGCTCGCTCATTTGCCAGCCCTACTCTTGGGTGGCCTTACCCACTGGGAACTATGTTTATAGTTCTCACCCCACGTTTTCCAGGTCCTTCCGCGAGTGAGGCGGCGGAGCGAGGCAAGGATTTGGCTCTCTAGATAGCGGCCCTTCCATTTTGGTGATACATAGAGTTGTACCCCTAGTCTTGGACTTTGATAGTATAGGGGACTTCCATTACATGTATGAAACTTATGTATTCCATAGTTTTGGAACATGGTGTATGGAATGAAAAGAAAGAAAAAAAAATTTGGGCATGTATAAATGTGCAATGTGATGTAATAGAAGTAGAACTTCTTTATGTTGATGCTTTCCTTGTGCAACTCTTGTACTCCGTTCCTAGTTGGAACCTCGTGGATAAGCTTGTGTTGTGACGCCTTGGGCGAGTAGAAGGGACTCTATCTGTTCGGCGGGTCTGGGGCATGCGCCTGTGCGGTTATCCTTTCCACCTAGTTGGTGTTAAAGGCCCGACGGGGCGTGACATGTTCAAATCTACTGCACTTCCAAAGGTATCTATCTAAAATTAAATCAGAAAGAACACTTTAAAAATTATCTAAATAAGGTTTGATAGCAATATGTAACATTCAATGTGACATTCAGAGTAGTACTATAGGCGTTCTTATATAAATTTATCTGTTGGAACTGGCTCAATCGTGTGCAATGACTATATGGATAGCCCGAAAGCCTTTATACCTATACGTATTACCTATCTCTGGCTGTAATTGTTTTGAACACCCTACCTGTACCGTTTTGGCCGTGCCTCAATTTCATACAGGTCGTGTGCAATGACTATATGGATAGCCCGAAAGCCTTTATACCTGTACCTATTACCTATCTCTGGTTGTAATTGTTTTGAACACCCTACCTGTACCGTTTTGGCCGTGCCTCAGTTCTATACAGGTGTTCTAAGGAACTTTTTAGCTGTGCCCTACATCAGTTTAAGTGATAAGATAATTTTCTCAAATCTTTGTCCTTCCAAAGTTATAAATTTGGACCTAAATCATAATGAACATGCAAACAATTATAGAATGCAAACTTGACTGCACCCTTACCGCATCATAAAGGAAAACTTGAGCAATCATAATGCTGCTAAAGAGCACCGTAAATACGGATAAACATACAATAAACTTGCGAAAATGATCCGAATCTGGTCAACAACTCATATAAGATATAATAAGAGAAAAAATGTAGAAAAGCTGGACACATTACACCAACTGGTAAAAATGACTAGAATCTTATCAACAACTCGCATAACACACAAGACGATACAATAAGGATTAAGCACAATACAATATAACAAATATGGTAAACCTTGAAATAGTTTACATATGGATGAACTTACTATGTACCAGATCATGAACCATCCACAAAAATTCAATGCTTGTATAAACTGAATGACATGGCTCTTCAAGCAACTCGCCAACATCTTTACAAAATGTTTCACGAAATATATATCTCAGGCTGCACGTCGTTACACTACATAATACTGTTCATTACAGTTACAACCAATCAATCATATAACATTCACACATCATCTATTGGGACGGTGGACTCGATCATAGAATTATAGGTCAGACATCACGGATCCTTTAATATCGCACTGACCATATGCGCACGAAAACAGTGGGGCTCATTCTCGTACAACAGTAGATCGGGTTGGCCGTTCCTTACGAGTCGTTCGGCAAAAAGGCATGTGTACATGCCACAATCAACTTCAGTGGAACCCTATTGTTGACATTCTAGGCGAAATACGGCGTCAGGAGCGCCGACACGTATTTGGATGATGTGCTCAAAATAGGATGAAAACCACTTCGCCTACATAAGAGAAATAAGTAAACAAATTGAAACGAGTGAACAAAGATGTTATTGCCGAGTGAACAAATAAGTAAACCACTTCGCCTACTGTGAAGAATAAAATCAATACCAGTAGCTGTGCCGCGTCCTTTGCCCCAATGTGACTCCACAACGAGTTCCAACTCTCAAAACCCCCTTCCTTTAAATCAATTGAGAGTAAATGCCAATGCCAATTACTATGTACAGGAATAAGTACAAACCTAATTTTGCTACAGATATGCGTATTTATTTTTCCTAGGAAGTGCTGTATAGATGCGCTTCCAAAAGTCACATCCCCGACAAAATCAACCGTTAATGGCTCATCCTTTTCAATTCCCTGCATCTTATTTAGTATGTGCATCTGCATAGAAAAGGAAATCAAGTTAGCAAGAAGTCTTACGAAAAGTACGATAGAACTCGAACGGGTGATTGAATGTGATGAAGTTGCTTGCTATATCAAGCAGTAAGTTGTTATAGTTTTGTAAATTAAAGCAACTATTCAATTGCTACAACTGTAAGTTAAACAAGCTAATAAACTACTAACTTTCATATTGTTATAAATATTAAAATATATTTTTTGTGTTCAAGTCTTTTAGCGCAAGATGCCTCTTGTATAACAAAAAAAATAATTATACTGAGTTCAATATTGAGCTATGTCAATAAATCAAATAGTGAACAACTAATCAAATAGTGAAAGCATCAAACTCACCGCAACTTCACTTCGGCAGAAAATATCAGGTTCAGTAAATTTCTGTACACCCTTGCTATCCAGCTTATCAAGTATATGAAAATATACATTAATCACCTAAATTACGATAGCAAACAAAAAAGAATTAGATTAATATATATATATCATTTACTATATACTAAAGTAGAACCCTTTGTGTAAAACTGACACGTGTTTTTCTATATGCTTGCCACGTGTCATTAAATATTTTGCCAATTACATATTTTGCCCATTTTTCTAAAGGTTACCATTTATGTCATTTTATTCTATTCAATTTATTGTATACTAAAGGTTACCATTTTTCAAATATTATTATAAAGGTTACCATTCATGTCATTTTATTCTATGCAATTTATGTATACTAAAGGTTACCATTTTTCAAATATTTTCAATATTCTGAAGGTTACCATTCATATCATTTTATTCTATTCAATTTGTTATATACTAAAGGTTACCATTTTTTAAATATTATTCTATATTCTGAAGGTTACCATTCATGTCATTTTATTCCATTCAATTTGTTATTCAATAAAATCAAATTAAATGATGTGAATGGAAGACTTTATTATATTATAATTTACCAAATTATATCTTTTATTTTATGGTTCCAAATTTTATTCATTTTTCAGATAAAGCTAATTATTACTATAAATATTGCATGCCACTTCCCTATTATCACTCTTTCTATAATTTTCACTTCGTTCCCTACTATCACTCCTATAATTTTCACTTCGTTTTAACATTATTCAGCGCATTTCAGTTAAGTATCTATTGATCAATTTTTCTTAATTTTTAGATGTTGATAAATTATAATATAACATATTATTTTCATTTTATTACTTAAATACGAAGCAAGTACTAACTTTTTTTTCTTGATGTCTTATTGTTCTCAGGATATGACACCTAGGTTTGATTCTATAAGTGACATCACTCCTCTTGGAGATAAATGGAAGATCAAAGTCAGAGTGATTTGTCTGTATACTATGCCTGAATTTCAGCGTCCAGAGGTGGTGAATAGTCTAGAGTTGGTTCTTTCTGATCAAAATGTAAGATATCATGACTGTCATTTTCAAATTATATGTAACATGAGTCCCTGCATGCATGTAAACTTGTTGTGCTATGATATTTGGTGAAATCCAATATTTATATTGAAGGCATATTTATATTCTGTGTTGCATGATGCACGTCAAATGGGTGATGTTGACTTGAGAGTGCAAAGCTACTTTTAGGATCTTACAACTTTTATTTGCTGAAATATTACTAGCTTCGTTTTTACTACAAGATATTACATAATAGGTTTATTTTCTATTTCAGGGAGATAGGATACTGTGAGAATCCGAATTTTGGGAATTTGGAAATCTCAGTGTTCCACTCCCCTGATACTGTGTTTTTGATCAGTATACGTATACATACTGGTATTTATATATATATATGTATATAAGTGTTTTTAGTGGATTTTTTTTTAGTTTTCGGATTTTCGTCGCGGAGAGTGAACGGCTTAACGGCGCGATCCGGAGTCCGATTTTGGCGATCCAAAATGCTAAGTTCGATGTCTCGGCAGTGCTGAACGTGATGGCGTGATCCGTGTCGGCGTGCGACGAACGGATTGAAAGTTATCCCAACTTGATCGCCGAGAGGTCGTATGTCACGTTTTTCGGTTTCGCGTTTTAGACCTCGTTTTCGCACCTTTTCGCGCGATTTCGAATCGTGGGGGCCTGGGAGGATATTGTTGCTTGTGTGTGAGGGCTTTTGGCTGAGAGGGAGGGGTAGGTGGGGGTTGGTGGATGCATTTAATGGGCAAACCCAACCCCCTCTCTTTACTTATGCTACACTCCACCCCCCCCCTCTCACTCCCACACTCTCTCACTCTCTCTTCTCCTCAGCCTGGACCAGGGCCCCCTCTCCCCTGCCCCTTAGCCCCCATGCGGAGCTCCTCCGGCCGCCGCCGACCACCCAGCTGGCCGGAGCTCCCCAGCCACCTTCTCTCTCCCTTTTCTTCTTCTTCTTCTTCCTCCTCTGTTTCTTCTCCTCCTCTGTGGTGAGCACCCAGGGGGAACCCACGCTTGAGCTCCCCCTGAGGTGGCTGACCACTGGTGTCGCCGTGCCGCCGGAGTGCCGCCGGAGCCGCCGCCAGGCTGCTGGGCCACTGTTTTGGCAGCAGCTGGCCGAGCTGTGTGAGCTCAGGCTGCCGCCGCCTCCCGCTGCTCTGAGAGGTGAGCATCGTCACCCCGGGGACCTCCGCCGCCGATCCCTGCTGTCCCGGCCGTCGCCGTGCCGCCGGAGAGCCGCCGGAGCCGGCGCCAGCCTCGGCGGGGCCGCTAGGGCATCCGCGGCTGGGCCAGCTCTGCGCCGCCAACCGCCGCCCCTTTTTGTCGCGCTCCCCTCCCAACCGACGGCCGGCGACCTCCTCTTGCCGGTGCTCGCGTCGCCGCCGGCCGCCGTCGCCGTTTGTTGCCGGAGCCGCCGTGCCCCAGCCTCGGGTTGCCAACCCGAGAGCAGGCTTGCTCCCCGCGCCGCCGCCGCCGGTTCCTGCCGCCACCTGAGGTGAGCACGACCTTCCACACCTCCTCCGCATCCACCCCTGGCCGCCGCCGGCCATGCTTGTCGGCCGGCAGCCGGCCGGAGCTAGTTGCTCCGGCCAGGGTGCTTTTTGGCCTTGTTTTGGCCGCGCTTGGTGGTTTGGGCTTCCTGTTGCCTCTCGAAGCTCGGGAAGGTGAGCACGATGATCGCGGCGATGCGCTGATCACCATGCTCACCTTACTTTGCTGTTTTGGCAAGCCGTTTCGCTGTTGGGCCTTTGTCGAGCCGTTTTGCCTTATGTTAGCTCTGCTTTTATGCAATTGCTGGGCCAGCGACTGCTCTTGTCGCAGTGGGGCTGTGAGCACGGTCACCGTGACATCGATACCTATCCGCTGGCGCTTGCGGAAGGTCATGCGGATGTACGGTTTGCTCACACGGCCTTAGTTAAGCTTGCTTTTGTGCGCGCGCTCACTGTTTTTATGGGATTTCCCAGCTTGCGACTGGTCCTGTCGCAGTGGGACAGTGAGCACGGTCTCCGTGACGTCGCTACCTATCCGCTGGTGCTTGCGGAAGGTCGAGCGGACGAACGGGTTGCTCGAACGGCTTATTTTAGCGCTTGTATGTATGTATATTGTGCTTGTTTTGGGACTTAGGCGCTTGTGGCAGCGTTACGACGCTGTGGGCAGCAAGGGTTTGGTCCTCGGGACCCTGTGGACTGGTTGTCCAACCCCCTCGCCCTTCGTGGAGTTTCGGATTTGTTTCCGACGCGTTTTTCGATGAAATAATCGGCGAAACGCACGTTTCTAGTCGCGCGACTCACTCGCTGTTTTCACGAGCGACTTGGCTTCGTTGTTTAGCCTTGTTGGCTGTTCCTCATCGCTGTCCCGAAGTTCCGAGGACAGCGGATGAGTGATGTGGGGTTCCGGTGCCAAATCGGCACTTTTCGGGAACCCGGGAAGCCTTTTCGGGTGCGTTTGGTGTTCGTGGCACCCCGAGCTTGTGCTCGCTGTCCCGCCACCTTGTCGTGTGTGTCTGGGGGACAGCGGAGGACTTGATTGGCTGTAGGTACCCCTCTGGGGCTTTGTGTGGTTTCGGGATCGTCCCGATGGGTTTTCCGGGCGATCCGTCGATTCGGGATTGTGTGAGCTTGGTGTTTAGCGTCGACTTGGTGGACCTTGACCGTGTGAGTCTTTCGTAGGTCCTGTCGCGGTTCCCGAGAGCCGTCGGGTTAGACTTGATCTTTCGACAGGTGGGTACCTCGACCCGGAGTCGGTTCAGTGGACTACGGTGATACCTTTCTATCCCTTCCTTTGCATTTCAGTTAGTAGTTCACTTGACTCCCGTAGACTCTACTCATATGCGTGCTTGGATAGTAGAGTAGTGTGGCTTGCATGTTCCTCGAGACGACCCAGTCGGTCGGTGGGGATCGCTTGTCATTCTGAGCGATCCTAGTGTGGTTTGCTTGTTCTTTGAGACGACCCAGTCGGTCGGTGGGGATCTGTAGTACCCCTGGGGCCTAACTGACGGAATGACTGTAGTACCTTAGACTGTTCGACACTTCTGGAGAAGGTCGAGACAGGTCGGAGTCGTTTCGACGTCAAATAGACGCGAAAACGGACTCGGAGCGCCGAAATAAGCCAAACTGAAGTTTTGGACTTTTGGAGTTTCGGGCGCCCGAATGTGCAGAATTCTGCTGAGGGACAGCATAGTGGTTTTTGTTCTTGAGGCTCATTGCACCAATCCAGAGGTCTATAAAAGATGTGGATGGCTTCTCCTGAGGCTCTTTTCTTCCCTCTTCTTGGTGAACTCGGATCTAGCAAGGGAAGCCCTCTCTTCTTCCCCAAATTCATCTTCTCCTCATTGATGATCTCGGTTTCCTGCTGAAACTGCAACGTCGACCTGGAGTGTTTTGGCTCGTGTGCGGTGTAGGAGTATCCAAATCCAACGAAACTTGGTTTGCTGGATAGAGGACTCGCAGAGGAAGAAGTGGGATCCTTCCAATCGCGATTTGGACAGGTATGTAAGCTACAGTTGTTGTTTTACTGGACCCCTCGTGTTCTTGAGCTGAAACTTGGGTTTTTCCTTTGATCTTTGGATCCGATCTCTTGGGAGCTGGATTTTCGAAGTGTGGATTGATCCTTCCACTTTCCTTGCTGGTTTGGAGCCCCTTCTCACCTGAATTGAGGATTCAAAGGTGAGTTCTAGCTCGGATTTTGGAGATTTTGCTTAAGTGCTGATTTTGGGTCATTTATCGAATTTCCTGGATTTTTAGATCTAAATCCTTGTGAGGATCTTTGGAGAGGCTTTGGATAGCTCCATCACTGTTTTTGTGAGGTTTGTGACCCTTTTCTATGAGCTAGATTCGTTGGAATCCCTGAGATTTTGTTGTTTTTGAGTTTTGCTCAAGTGCTGGAATTTTCGGATCCATATGCAGGAGGGTCCAATAGTGAATCCGGTTCAGTGCATGGACCTTTTGGGCATCGAGTCGATCTCCGATTTGGCTGATTTTTGGAGGGCTTGTTCTTGAACCTGTGCTGGTGAGTTGAGCCAAATTTCACTGCATTTGGACTTAGGAATTGGATTTTATCGCATGTTGATTGCATGTGGGTCGTGCTGCCAGGCTGCATTTCTGGGCTGATTTTCTGGGCGCCCAGATCTGTGCGCAGGTGGGTCCGAATCCTGAAGTTGCAGATTCGAGTCCGGTTTCAGCCGGCGTTGTTTGGAGGTCTTCCACTCGACTCCTAGCCGTTGTTGGATAGCTTTGAGGTGGGTTGATGTTACCGAAATCGTCGGATTTCCTCCTAAGTTGTAGAGAGTGCAGCATGCTATTTATTTATCTGTTAGTAGCTCGAATTCATGAATTTGCATGTTTATTATGAAATCTGAATTTGGAGCATGAGTAGATTATTTATTTGACATGATTTTACATGCTGAACTGGGAATTGACTTAGGAGAAAACTTGCGAACATACAACCGTCACTTTTCGAACTGTTATCAGATTTAGCTCTAGGAGCCGTTTCTGTTCTTGTATCACCGCTGTTAGTGCGAGGTGGATACTTAGTTCGTTGTAGGACGGGTTTACGCTTGCGCTGGGATGCCGAGCTTATATTTACAGCAGGGTTAGGCTGTTTAGTGTTGCCGGGTGCCGTCGGGGCTGACGGTGGACCCAGACTCTTGTTTTAGCTTCTGTTTGTGCTGAGGGCACGTGAGCTTAGAGTCTTTGACCCCTTTTGACCCCTTTGTTCTTCGATTTCGCCTGCCGGAGCCTGTTTGTGCTCGACAGAGATACGCGTACTAACTCGGCTGGGTAGCTCCCCCGAGTGCCACTCCGGAGTGAGGCCTCTTTTGCGTTGATGTGTCGCTACAGACCGCTAGCTCTGTTCTGGACCGGCTACCCTATTGGTAGTGTGCGGTGTGGCTAGGCAGTTGGCTGGACGAGCCCGTTCGGGCGGTTCCGATAGATTGGGTCAGGGATGACTTTTCACTTTGGTGATGTTTACTTGAGGGTTGACTTGGATAGTGGTAGGGTAGTGGCATGATAGCTGTAGAGTTTATTCCAGCTTACTTTGTTGTTCTTTACCTACCAGCTATACTGTTAGTCTCGTAGACTTAGTGGGTGGACCGTTGAGGTCGGTATCGGTACCCACTGAGAACTACTTCTTTTGATAGTAGTTCTCACACCCGTTGTTGCCACCCTTTTTGCAGAGCCTTCTTCTGTTGCGGCTGCTGCACCTGTTTCCGCGGATCGAGGTAAGGGAGTCGCGAGCTAGATCCCTACCTGCCCCTGTTGTTCCTAGAGGAGGACCCTACTGGAGATAGTTTCTTTTCTGTTGTGCCATGTACATATAGTGTGGACTTGTACCTATTTTGGTTGTGGTGGACATGTTGTATTTTGGACGTGTTGTACTTTGGACTCTATATGTACAGGTGGCTTTGGTTATTAGTATGTTTTATTTCAGCTCTATATATCTCTTGTAGTGGCTTGTATGTTTGTTACAGGTTAGCTATCGCTTCGTATACATAGAAAAATCTATGTATACGGCGGATCTGTTGGCGAGCCCGGGGAAACGAGCAATCCGGGGCGTGACAGATTAAGTTGGTATCAGAGCTTAGGAATAGGTCGTTGGGACTTAGTAAACCCTAGGCTATGGCAGACCTTAGGAATGCAAGACGTGAGAGACGTGACTTGCCGCGAAAGTCATCGATTTGACTGTTGAACTCATCCTTAAGTGGAGGGAGTGATCGAAGGCGTGTGTCCTTTCCTGTCGTGAACTTGCGTTGGCTGCAGACGACGTCAAGCAACGAGGGAAAAGAGACGACCTTCTAGACTTTCGCATGATTGGGTCTTGAGTTGTTTGTGTTCGCTGACTGATCTGTGTGTTGCGCAGGTGAGCATGGCACCTCCCCGACACCGAGGTCGACCCCCGACGCGAGCTACCCCCGCGCCTTCTGTGGTGCCTGAGCAGGCGGGACCTAGTGCACCCCCTGATGTGTGTGAGCAGTTGAATGCGCTAGCCGAGTCAGCTAGGCAGCAGAGTGCACTTTTGCGGAGGATGTGTGATACCATTACTCACACGTGGAGTGCTGCACCTAGAGCGACGGAGTCGCAGGAGCCACCTCCTGCTGTTCCAGCTGACGTTCCAGCTGCGACCGTACCCCCAGCAGCGGCAGTTCCGGCCGCACCGGTTGGCGACACTTCCCGATCAGGTGGACAGATGTCGGAGGCTGAGCAGGAGCGGATGACTGAGAGACTGGCTCGTTTTTGCCGGTTTGATCCCCCTCGTTTTGATGGTAGCCACACCGAGCCATGGGTGGTGGAGGCCTGGGTAGGCGAGATGGAGAAGCTGTTCGAGGATATCTTTGTACCAGAGCGGGAGCGAGTTCACTTGGCAGTTCACCGCCTGTCAGGTGATGCACGCATTTGGTGGACGAGGACGAGATCGAGCAGGTCGCTGGATGCGCTGCAGTTGAGTTGGACCGAGTTCTGCGGGATGCTGTATGGGTCCTATTTCCCTAACAGCGTGAAGCAGAAACTCGAGGAGGATTTGAAGAGTTTGCTTCAGGGAGATCGCACAGTGCAGGAGTATACCCGGGAGTTTACCAGACTCCTGAACTGTGTTCCTTTCGCAGCGAGGGATGAGGCTCACAGAGTTTATCTGTTCGAGCGAGGATTGAGACATGAGATATTTGTTCTAGTCCAGGCGCAGAGGTTGCAGACCTTGGATGCGTCGATTGAGCAGGCGCTTTGGGTGGAGCGTGGAGCCTTGACAGCGAGTGAGCGGGCTGCCACTTCGAGTCAGGGTTTGGATAGGAAGCGCCCGACTCCGGAGGACGGAGGACAGACCAGCGGCAGACGCCCGCCGAGACCTCCACGATCACATTCTCAGGGTCGTGGGTTTTCGGGGCGGCAGAGGTCTGGTGGATCCCGTCAGCAGGGACGTCAGCAGAGGGGAGCACAGAGATGTGTCATCTGCGGAGGACCACATTGGCCTAGGCAGTGCGATCAGCGAGAGGGCCGGTGTTTTGGGTGTGGTCAGTCCGGACATCTGCGAGCAGCGTGTCCCCGAGCAGCGTCGCCTGTACCATCGATCGCATCGGCACCCCCAGTTCATCAGCAGACCTATGGAGCTCCACCGAGTCACAGCCAGATGGATCGGGCTTCTGTACCACGCCAGGGTGAGCGGCGACAGCAGGCGCAGAGCGGCAGAGTCTTTGCGGCTCAACTGGAGGACTCCACAGCGGCTGACCATGTGGTGGCAGGTATCATTTTGATTTCTGGCATTAGAGCTCGTGCACTATTTGATACCGGTGCATCACATTCTTTTGTTAGTCGAGCATTTGCATCCTTGCATGGGCTAGAGATAGGGCCGTTACCGTGTGCACGAGAGGTGCAGATTCCCGAGCACGTTTTGCGTGTGGAGGACTGTTGTCGAGCTTGCCCTGTGCAGCTTGGACCGTGGGTGATGCCCGCAGACCTGTTGGTCTTGGGGCGATTGCAGGATTTTGATGTGGTACTTGGCATGGATTGGCTGGCGCGCTACTTCGCGACGATCGACTGCGGCGAGAGGACCGTGATGTTTCGCGAGCCGGACCAGGAGGAGTACGTGTATCGAGGCTGCAGGAGTACTTTGTTCGCGACGTGGATTTCGTCGGCACGAGCGAGACAGATGATGAGTCGAGGATGCACGGCATTTCTGGCGACTGTTGTTGAGGTATCTGCGGTGGCACCGGAGCTCGAGGACATCTCTGTAGTCCGCGAGTTCCCGGACGTGTTTCCCCCGGAGTTGACTGAGATGCCACCGGACAGGGAGGTCGAGTTTGTGATTGATGTAGTCCCTGGAACTACGCCAATCTCAAAGACACCCTACCGAATGGCACCGGCTGAGCTGAGAGAGCTTAAGGCGCAGCTTCAGGATTTGATGGATAAAGGATTTGTGAGACCCAGCGTATCGCCTTGGGGAGCGCCGGTGTTATTCGTGAGGAAGAAGGATGGTTCACTTAGACTTTGTGTGGATTATCGAGAGTTGAATAAAGTGACCATCAAGAACAGGTATCCTTTGCCGCGCATTGATGATCTGTTTGATCAGCTGCAAGGATCTTGTGTCTTCTCGAAGATTGACTTACAGTCTGGTTACCACCAATTGAAGGTGAAGGCCGAGGATATTCCCAAGACGGCTTTTAGGACTCGGTACGGGCATTATGAGTTTACGGTGATGCCGTTTGGATTGACCAATGCCCCTGCCGCGTTTATGGATTTGATGAATCGAGTGTTTAAGCCGTTCTTGGACCGATTTGTAGTGGTGTTTTATTGATGATATCCTGATCTACTCTCGGAGTGATGCTGAGCATGAGGAGCACTTGAGGATTGTGCTGCAACTTCTGAGAGAGAAGAAGTTGTATGCCAAGTTGAAGAAGTGCGAGTTTTGGCTTCGAGAGGTAGCTTTCTTGGGCCATGTGATTTCAGCCACTGGAGTGGCGGTGGACCCGCAGAAGATTGAGACTATGCGGGATTGGCCTAGACCGACGACGGTTACCGAGGTGAGGAGTTTTCTCGGGTTAGCTGGATATTACCGTCGATTCGTGGAAGGCTTTGCGAAGCTCTCCACACCCCCCTCACTCGTCTGACGAGGAAGGGGATTAGATTTGTTTGGACTGATGAGTGCCAGCGTAGCTTTGAGGAGCTGAATGAGAGGCTGATGTCTGCTCCCGTCCTTACCCTTCCAGTTATGGGGGAAGGATTTGTGATTTATAGTGATGCGTCACACAGTGGTTTGGGTTGTGTGTTGATGCAGCATGGTAGGGTAATTGCCTATGCCTCCCGGCAATTAAAGGATCATGAGAAGAATTACCCTACGCATGATTTGGAGCTGGCAGCTGTAGTGTTTGCACTGAAGCTGTGGCGGCACTATCTGTATGGTGAGCACTGTGAGATTTTCACGGATCATAAAAGTCTCAAATATCTGTTCACTCAGAAGGAATTGAACCTGAGGCAACGCCGGTGGTTAGAGTTGTTGAAGGACTATGATATTGCCATCCAGTATCACCCCGGCAAGGCGAATGTAGTGGCAGATGCGTTGAGCAGGAGATCAGTGCAGAGCCTTAGTATGATGATCACTCAGCAGGCGCCGTTACTTGAGGAGTTGAGGCGGCTTGAGCTTGAGGTGGTATCCCCTGGGGTTACTGCAAAACTTATGTCTTTGGTTTTGCAACCCACTCTGTTGGATAGGATCCGAGAGAAACAGAGTGCGGACCCCTATTTGACGAGGATTCGAGATCAGATTGCCAGTGGGCAGACAGGGGATTTTAGTGTTGACAGTTCGGGAGTACTGCGGTACAGGGACCGACTGTGTGTGCCTATGGATTCAGAGATCCGAGAGGAGATTTTGAGAGAGGCTCATTACTCACCTTATACGGTTCACCCCGGTGGAACCAAGATGTATAAGGACTTGAAGGCACACTTCTGGTGGAATGGAATGAAGCGGCATATTGGGAGATTTGTGGCTCAGTGTTTGACTTGTCAACAGGTAAAGGCGGAGCACCGAGTACCTGCTGGCAAGCTTCAGAGTCTCCCAATACCCGAGTGGAAGTGGGACCAGATCGCCATGGACTTTGTCGTGGGATTACCGAGGTCGCAGGCTGGTTTCGATGCTATTTGGGTGATAGTGGACAGACTGACTAAGTCTGCCCACTTCCTACCAGTGCAGACTACGTGGTCCAGGGACAGACTCGCTCAGCTATATTTGGACGAGATAGTGAGACTGCATGGAGTGCCTGCCTCGATTGTGTCAGATCGAGACACACGGTTCGTCTCACGGTTTTGGAGGAGTCTTCAGACAGCACTGGGTACTCAGCTGCGGTTCAGCACGGCATTTCATCCACAGACAGATGGTCAGTCTGAGCGGACCATTCAGACTTTGGAGGACATGTTGAGGGCATGTGTCCTAGACTTTGGTGGAGGGTGGCATCGACACTTAGGACTGGTTGAGTTTGCGTACAACAATAGCTATCAAGCGAGCATCCAGATGGCTCCGTTTGAAGCATTGTATGGACGCAAGTGTCGTTCGCCCTTGCATTGGAGCGATGTGGGTGAGAGGAGGACTTTAGGTCCCGATATCCTGTTGGAAGCGGAAGAGAAGGTCAAGATGGTTCGACGACGTCTTGAGACCGCCCAGAGTCGACAGAGGAGCTATGCGGATACTAGGAGACGAGACTTGGAGTTCCAGATTGGAGATCATGTGTTTTTGAAAGTCTCGCCGTCCAGAGGAATTCGCCGTTTTGGAGTTCGTGGAAAGCTCAGTCCACGGTTTGTTGGCCCGTTCGAGGTATTAGAGCGAGTGGGGCCGGTAGCGTACAGGATTGCCCTTCCACCGCGACTTTCTGGAGTCCACGATGTGTTCCATGTCTCGGCCCTGAGGAGATATGTGTTCGACCCCTCCCACGTGATTGACTTCACTCCACTCGAGTTGGCTGAGGACCTGCAGTACGAGGAGCGACCGGTGCGGATTCTTGCTCGCGAGACGAAAGAATTGCGCAACCGAGTCATACCGTACGTGAAAGTGCAGTGGAGTAATCACGAGGAGCGTGAGGCGACTTGGGAGCTGGAGACGGTGATGCGGGAATCCTATCCCTACCTGTTCGAGCTGCCTTCTTGAGGTATGAGTTTGAGTTTAAGTTTCGAGGACGAAACTTTCCGTAGGGGGGGAGAGTGTAGTACCCCTGGGGCCTAACTGACGGAATGACTGTAGTACCTTAGACTGTTCGACACTTCTGGAGAAGGTCGAGACAGGTCGGAGTCGTTTCGACGTCAAATAGACGCGAAAACGGACTCGGAGCGCCGAAATAAGCCAAACTGAAGTTTTGGACTTTTGGAGTTTCGGGCGCCCGAATGTGCAGAATTCTGCTGAGGGACAGCATAGTGGTTTTTGTTCTTGAGGCTCATTGCACCAATCCAGAGGTCTATAAAAGATGTGGATGGCTTCTCCTGAGGCTCTTTTCTTCCCTCTTCTTGGTGAACTCGGATCTAGCAAGGGAAGCCCTCTCTTCTTCCCCAAATTCATCTTCCTCCATTGATGATCTCGGTTTCCTGCTGAAACTGCAACGTCGACCTGGAGTGTTTTGGCTCGTGTGCGGTGTAGGAGTATCCAAATCCAACGAAACTTGGTTTGCTGGATAGAGGACTCGCAGAGGAAGAAGTGGGATCCTTCCAATCGCGATTTGGACAGGTATGTAAGCTACAGTTGTTGTTTTACTGGACCCCTCGTGTTCTTGAGCTGAAACTTGGGTTTTTCCTTTGATCTTTGGATCCGATCTCTTGGGAGCTGGATTTTCGAAGTGTGGATTGATCCTTCCACTTTCCTTGCTGGTTTGGAGCCCCTTCTCACCTGAATTGAGGATTCAAAGGTGAGTTCTAGCTCGGATTTTGGAGATTTTGCTTAAGTGCTGATTTTGGGTCATTTATCGAATTTCCTGGATTTTTAGATCTAAATCCTTGTGAGGATCTTTGGAGAGGCTTTGGATAGCTCCATCACTGTTTTTGTGAGGTTTGTGACCCTTTTCTATGAGCTAGATTCGTTGGAATCCCTGAGATTTTGCTGTTTTTGAGTTTTGCTCAAGTGCTGGAATTTTCGGATCCATATGCAGGAGGGTCCAATAGTGAATCCGGTTCAGTGCATGGACCTTTTGGGCATCGAGTCGATCTCCGATTTGGCTGATTTTTGGAGGGCTTGTTCTTGAACCTGTGCTGGTGAGTTGAGCCAAATTTCACTGCATTTGGACTTAGGAATTGGATTTTATCGCATGTTGATTGCATGTGGGTCGTGCTGCCAGGCTGCATTTCTGGGCTGATTTTCTGGGCGCCCAGATCTGTGCGCAGGTGGGTCCGAATCCTGAAGTTGCAGATTCGAGTCCGGTTTCAGCCGGCGTTGTTTGGAGGTCTTCCACTCGACTCCTAGCCGTTGTTGGATAGCTTTGAGGTGGGTTGATGTTACCGAAATCGTCGGATTTCCTCCTAAGTTGTAGAGAGTGCAGCATGCTATTTATTTATCTGTTAGTAGCTCGAATTCATGAATTTGCATGTTTATTATGAAATCTGAATTTGGAGCATGAGTAGATTATTTATTTGACATGATTTTACATGCTGAACTGGGAATTGACTTAGGAGAAAACTTGCGAACATACAACCGTCACTTTTCGAACTGTTATCAGATTTAGCTCTAGGAGCCGTTTCTGTTCTTGTATCACCGCTGTTAGTGCGAGGTGGATACTTAGTTCGTTGTAGGACGGGTTTACGCTTGCGCTGGGATGCCGAGCTTATATTTACAGCAGGGTTAGGCTGTTTAGTGTTGCCGGGTGCCGTCGGGGCTGACGGTGGACCCAGACTCTTGTTTTAGCTTCTGTTTGTGCTGAGGGCACGTGAGCTTAGAGTCTTTGACCCCTTTTGACCCCTTTGTTCTTCGATTTCGCCTGCCGGAGCCTGTTTGTGCTCGACAGAGATACGCGTACTAACTCGGCTGGGTAGCTCCCCCGAGTGCCACTCCGGAGTGAGGCCTCTTTTGCGTTGATGTCGCTACAGACCGCTAGCTCTGTTCTGGACCGGCTACCCTATTGGTAGTGTGCGGTGTGGCTAGGCAGTTGGCTGGACGAGCCCGTTCGGGCGGTTCCGATAGATTGGGTCAGGGATGACTTTTCACTTTGGTGATGTTTACTTGAGGGTTGACTTGGATAGTGGTAGGGTAGTGGCATGATAGCTGTAGAGTTTATTCCAGCTTACTTTGTTGTTCTTTACCTACCAGCTATACTGTTAGTCTCGTAGACTTAGTGGGTGGACCGTTGAGGTCGGTATCGGTACCCACTGAGAACTACTTCTTTTGATAGTAGTTCTCACACCCGTTGTTGCCACCCTTTTTGCAGAGCCTTCTTCTGTTGCGGCTGCTGCACCTGTTTCCGCGGATCGAGGTAAGGGAGTCGCGAGCTAGATCCCTACCTGCCCCTGTTGTTCCTAGAGGAGGACCCTACTGGAGATAGTTTCTTTTCTGTTGTGCCATGTACATATAGTGTGGACTTGTACCTATTTTGGTTGTGGTGGACATGTTGTATTTTGGACGTGTTGTACTTTGGACTCTATATGTACAGGTGGCTTTGGTTATTAGTATGTTTTATTTCAGCTCTATATATCTCTTGTAGTGGCTTGTATGTTTGTTACAGGTTAGCTATCGCTTCGTATACATAGAAAAATCTATGTATACGGCGGATCTGTTGGCGAGCCCGGGGAAACGAGCAATCCGGGGCGTGACAGGATCGCTTGTCATTCTGAGCGATCCTAGTGTGGCTTGCATATTCCTTGAGACGACCCAGTTGGTCGGAGGTGATCGCATGTTGTTCCGAGTGATCCTAGTTGTGGTTTATTGGTTGTTTCTCGGCTTGTGGCCGTTCTGTGGATTGAGCATTTGCATCGATCGTCACAGCTCTTCTAGCACTTCACGTACACCGCGGTCTGATCCACCGTTTGGAGGTGTTCTTTTCCGGAAAAGGGTCGTTGAGTTTGTGCCGACCCGTGAGCCTTGATGCAGTGCGTCCAGAAGGTTTATGTGCCTATAGATGAGCAGGTGACAGTGCATGGGATACGTCCCGGTGGTTTTAGATTGGGTTTACTTCGTGGTTTTCCCTTTGATGCATACTAGTTGCTTACAGTAGCATAGTTATTTCAGTTGTATGTTAGCCTCATACTTACTTGTGCTACTGTATACCATATCTATCTTTTGTTGACCCTCGTGCCGGTGTGTACACCTCGCCTTCGTCGGCTTGCGGTACCCACTGGGAGGGGAGACATGTGTACATGTTCTCACCCCCCACCCCCGTTGCAGGTTTCAGGTGAGCAGGGTGGTGAGTGTCGGGACGCTGCGAGGCACGACTAGATAGTAGCTCTAGAGGTTCCGACTCGTAAGGCTACTTCCTTAGATTTGGTTATTCCCCCACCTCTGTTTGATAGATGTGATGTGTGGTTCAGTTACCCCGTTGTACATTCTAGCATGCTTATGTTGTGAATTCGTTCTATATGCTTGGGTGATAATTGCATGCTTGAACTAGTTGATTGTATCCTTGTTTTCCAGTCGTTTCATTTATCGAGCATTTTGGTTTTCTACCCCTCGTGGTAGCGTCGTAAAACAAGGTTTCCGTGTGGGAAACGGTTTTCAAATGGATTTCTGATTGCTCGGTTTTGTGATTTCAAAAAAGAGTTCTCGTGTGGAGAACAGTTTTCAAATGATTCTTGAATGTTTAAAATTAGGGTTTCAAATAAAGCTTCTGGGTAAGGAGCAGCTTTCTAGAATGTTTGTTGCTTGTGCATTGCATCATCCTTCGCCTAAGGATTTGCTTAGATTCATACAGGTTTAAGGACGGTTAGCTGTATGAATCTCTATGAGTTGTTGTGATGTTGTGATGAATGAATGGTGATTGTGATCCTGTTGTAAGTTGTGGACGCCGTGCAAATACAGGGGAGGTTCTGTCCGTGTGTACAGTGGACCCTGTATTTGTGGCGGGTCTGTACGTGGCGCGGGCTAGGCTTTCAAAAAAAAATTTAGCACGTTTTTCCGCATCTTGAACTAGCCCGGGGCGTGACAGATACATGCAACGGTAAGAAGAGCTTTCTTGAACAAATTTAAAGGCCTTTTTACGGAAGGAAAAGTTTATGTGATCAACCAGTTTGGAGTGGGGCAAAGCAGTGGCTCCTACAGGACCACTAAACATCCTTATAAAATCAATTTTCAATATTCTACGGTTGTTCGTGAGGTGGAAGATGTTTTGACAATATCAAAGTATGGATTTATATTTACCCATTTTGATGAAATACTTGCTAAGGTCGCTGATGACAAATATTTAGTAGGTAAGAGTTGTTACATGTATCAAATAATTGATTTTTAAAATTTAATTTTTGATATGTGTACCTACTATATTGATTCTTACAATTTATTTTCTAATTTATTAGATGTCATTGGGAAGCTTTCTGGAATTAGTAAAATGGAAGAAAGCTGCAAGGACGGTAAAGAAACAAAAAAAATAACAATTCTACTTGAGGATGACAAATAGGTGCTCATAATTATAAATATGTCTTTTGAGTGTTTATATGTTTTTACTCATTTACGCTCTTAGAGTTTTTTTGCTAATATATACTTAAATATAAAAATTATCTTTCTGATTAAATAAAAATCAAAAACTTATAGCAAAAAGAAACTGGGTTGCACATTATGGGGAAGGTTTGCTGAAGAACTTCATACTTATAGGCAAGTAGGGGATGAAGGCCCTGTAATAATTATAATGCAATGGTGCAAGATAAAAGACTTTGCAGGTATCTCATTTATTCAAATTTGGGATATTATTTATATTCTTACTAATGATATTAATTATTGCATATCTATGGACAACATAGGTCCACGTAGTATATCAAACTCTCTTTATGCAACCAAGATTATGATCAACAACGACATACCAGAAATATTGGAGTTCAAAAATAAGTAAGTTAACCAAAAACCTTTTTATTAATTTTTTATATATATTGTTCACTTACATTAAAAAAATAAAATTTAGGACTGTAAATTGAGAACTAAGTCAATCTATGGTGCTTAGTGAAATTTCAACTCAGTCCACTATTTCTCTAACTGATGACTTCCTAAAAGTATCTCAAAGAAAAACTCTAGAGTGGTTTGAAAATTCTAATTTGTGATAAAGATGGTTTGTTATCCAAAACCACAAGCAATGTGGTTTTTAAAGAAGTATTTCAGAACTTAAAATAGGTAAGCGGTTTATTTTTCTTCATGTTATTTCAAAATTTCTAATTTTTCACGAATTCAACTGTCATTTTATATTTTCAATATATTTAGATTTTTTCCTGAAAAATTCCACTAATATTAAGATATTTTTCATTTAACTTATCTAACAAATTATCTACATTGCTATTGAAGCAGGTACTTTCCATCTTAATGCAACAAAGCTTGCAAGTTGGATGCTTTTAGTAAATTTGGTTATCCCAGAGAAGAGAAACTCTAGCTCTAAATTGTCTTTTAGGTTTTATTGGTCTTTGGCTACACCGAGTGAAATATCTAAAAGTTGTGACATTTAGCGGGATATAAGTGTCTATAAACTTTTAAGATTTGAGTCTTTTTCTATAATTGTACTTATTTATTTTTCTTTGTTGTCAATTGTGATTTTTAGTTACTTACACTGACTTGAAGATAATTAATCTTTAGTATTTATGTATGAATATTCTGGAATTGAAACTTGCATATTGCAAATGTGAACTTCAGTTGATTAAATGTGCATGGTTGAATTTTGCTCTTATTTGGTCCATAATTTTGTTTATCCAGCTTTTATAATTCAGTATGTACTATAATTAATATTGATAGTATATTTATTTATTTGTTAAAAAATATAATATTAGTTTGAATAATTTTTTTTTTATCATTACATAATAATTTTTGTTACCTTATATTATTACATTAGCCGTGCATCGCACGGGTCAAATACTAGTATATATATAAAACAAGCTACAAGCTCTAAGTACAATACATTATCTATGGCAGCACTAACCTCGTCGTGCGTCGGGCCTCCAAATAAGTAATCACGGAGGACTTGACCGCTAACAAAAGGTGAATCTGACCCTTCGGTATCATCATGCCATATGGGTCCCCTATCCAAAAAATATAATATATAATAATACGAAATAAAAGAAATGCTAAATAGTTAGAGCTCAATTACATTGCTAAATATATTTAATGCTAACTAATCACTACATATACAGAAAGATTGACGAACTTTGTAATAGGTCGGGAAATTAGGAAATTTATTTCATCCCGCTCATCTTTGAAATTATTATCTTTTCCGGGGTAGTTGCGACGTCGCTCAAAAATGAATCCGGGCGACTCAACCTGAGCGGGGACATCATCAACATCAATGGCTGGTAATGCACTTCCTGAATCTCCAAGGTCACTTTTCATTTCCTATTAAGAACCAAATCATGTGCAAAAGTCAAACTTTATATGATATAAGTTTATTCACATTAAAATTAAGGAAGTAAGTACATCACATATTACCATAAGGACCTCCGCAATGGTCCCTGACACATTATCTGAAGCCTCTTCAGCTTCTTCGGCCCCCTCGATCTTCAAACCACCACGCTGCTTTCTTTTATAATGCCGACTCATATGACGGTCGCCCGGTGTGAAATCATGGGACAATTCCTTTCGTTTCCTTTCACGGACTTTAATTCTTTCAATTCTTAAAGGAATGTCCCTTACAATATCGCCAACATCAACTATCTGTTGGCTGCTTTCTTCCACTACTGTGTCGTAGCCACCTTGAGGCTGATCAACATTCCTTTCCCCCTCAACGACATCATCACCGACTCCACCTTCTGCTGCAGCGGCTGTGGTGGCGCTAGAAAGTTGCTCTTGCAGCTTGGCATTTATTTCATTAAGCTTCGCATTCTCTTCCTCCAAAATTTATTCCGATCTTCAAGTGTATTTACAGCTCGCTCCAATTTATTCAATAAATTTCTTAGATTGCTACTTTCGCCAACAACATGGTCCACAGCCGTCGCCACGGGGGCCGCCGCCTGTACCGCCTTTGAGAGAAATGCACGAAAGGACAATATCACGATTTAATGAAATAACCCTAACCAAATAATGTTTTCTCTTCAATAAATTCAGCAATACCGGGTCCGACAGGCTGCCACGTAATGTACGGTTCAATATTGACATTTCCTCAGGGCGGTAGGTAAATGTGGGTACAACCTGCCATAAAGATAAATCTATTTAATATGTATTATAAGAGAATTTGATAAAACTGCATTCATTACATAAATGCTTACCTCTGCAGGAGAATAGCTCTGCAGCTTTTTCATTAACTTCTCGTAACTCTTATAGGCTGTTGAACCCTTCCATTTTCTTATCCGAGGGACAGCCTTGTCTCCGTCGGAATTACCCAAGCCCTTTACATGCTCGTAAGCCCAACTCTGCAAGTTCATCATGATTTAACAATATTATCTTACTATCTTAGAATGTGCAAAAGAAATTATATTGACGTACTAATTTATGATATTACTTACCAGGAATGCTACTGTACAGCCGTCAATATAGCCGCCATATCTTTCTTGGCCGCTATTTCGACGCTTCACACGTGGGGAGGCTTTGGAGATCGCACTGACAAGATAATTATATACAGCGTGTCCCCACGTATATTCGCCTATTCTATGTACATCATCTATATATCTATACAGTGCCTTCGGCACATTGTAGTGGCTGGTAGGAAAGAGGACGGTCGCAAAAACGTATAATATAAAAATACGCACAAAATCAGCTGCCATCTCCTCTCCATTCTGACCAGCAAGACTGTACAAGAGGTGTCGCAGTTTCGACCTATCGGCGTCCCGATAGTCACCATTGAAGTGTTTATCAAGCGTACTCGATTTTACACTCTTTTTCTGCCATTCTATTGGCTCCCCCTGTGCTGGCAGCCCTACCATAATAGAGATTTCATCTGGAATAAGGGGAATAAAGGTATCTCCTATTCTAATTCCTCTTCTCTCTTCATCCCAAAAACTGAGGAGGGAATCAACTAATACAAGATCTTGCTTAAGTAGAGGCAGGTCGAGATAGGAACATAATGGCGTGGTTTTCAGAAGTGTCATCTGTTCAGGAGACATAACTTCACGTAATGCTGGGCCAGCTGTCTGAAATCTGCCCACAGTCTTCGGCAACTCTTCTACACACATCGTGGTGTGCAAATGACTTGGGTAACATCTGCCCACGACGAGCTCGACGGTCAACCTTTTAGCTTTCGATGCCCTCTCTGTTCTTTCTTCTGCAGACCTCAAAGATCTGCCTTGACCACTTGGTGTGGCTCCTCGCCCGATCGGCTTGACGACATCGCTCTAGTGGAAACCATATTTTCAGCTGTATTGTATTCAGCACAAGTCAGCACATAGGTTCATTCCAAAATTAACTATAAAATAATTTAATTATGTTCACCATATGAATTCAAAATATGTACAAAATAAGTACATGTACAATTTTTTTGGATAGTGTTGTATGATCAGTCCTGTAAAATTCATATGAGTGTACAAATAATATGTTCTGTTCCAAGCGGTATAGCAAAGTAACTATAAAAAACCTCATAGCACTATTCTACTAATCACTAACAGTGAATTTTTGCAATTAATACATGTTCTATTATGCCCTGCATGTATATGTTCGCATTCAACTCAACAAAAATTAAAACATGATATGAGTGTTCTATTCTGTCATAATAGTGTCAAATTGCACGAACCAAAATTAAAACCTGATAAGAGTGTTCTACTATACCATAAGAGTGTTCTATTATGCCAAAAATAATTAATACTTGATAAGAGTGTTCTATTAAGTCCTAAGAGTGTTCTATTATGGCATAAGAGTGTAAGATTGCAACGCATACATGTTCGCAACCCTAAACCCGAAAAGAGTGTTCTATTAAGCCCTAAGAGTGTTCTATTATGGCATAAGAGTGTAAGATTGCAACGCATACATGCTCGCAATCCTAAACCTGATAAGAGTGATCTATTAAGCCCTAAGAGTGTTCTATTATGGCATAAGAGTGTAAGATTGCAACGCATACATGTTCGCAACCCTAAACCTGATAAGAGTGTTATATTAAGCCCTAAGAGTGTTCTATTATGGCATAAGACTGTAAGATTGCAACACATACATGTTCGCAACCCTAAACCTGATAAGAGTGTTCTATTAAGCCTTAAGAGTGTTCTATTATGGCATAAGAGTGTCAGATTGCAACGCATACATGTTCGCAACCCTAAACCTGATAAGAGTGTTCTATATGCCCTAAGAGTGTCCTATTATGGCATAAGATGTCAGATTGCAACGCATACATATTCGCATTAAACTATATATGTGTGCGTGAACTGTGCTAAACAAGTAGCAATACTACGAATACAAACAAAATAATCATTAATAAGAGTGTACAAGTATGATATTCCGTTTCAAGCAGTGTAGCAAACTAACTCCTAAAACCACATAGCACCGTTCTATCAATCAATATGAGAATATACTATCAATTAATACATATTTTCTATACCTTTTTCCTATTCAAACGAAATAAAATTTAATCATATGCGTCATCTATAAACCGTATGTGTGTGTGTATGACTGTAGTATACAAGTGAAGATTTCTAAGCTGTCATCCTAAGTTATGAATTATATGGATACAAACAAAATAATAAGTAAGTACCAATAAATTTCTGTACCACTATTCTACCAATCCCTTAATGAGAGTGAATATTTGCAATGAATACTTGTTCCACATTGAAACAAACAAAATTGAAAACATCACAGTACTATTCTATTATGCCGTAATTAGTATATTTGTAATGAATACATGTTTCCTATCCTAAACCGAACAAAATTTAATGAAATGCGTGAAGTATAAGTGTGTGAATGTGGAAGCAACTTCTAAACCCTAAACCCTAATCCTAACCCTAAACCCTAATCATAACCCTAAACCCTGCATTTTTATAAATACAACTAAAAATAAAATATACCAGCAGTGTTCTAAAATTGAATGAATCTGCTACTCGGTGACGAAGTCCGCAGCACGACAAAGGCAAATGCGAAGATGGAACCCTAAACCCTAACAATACAAATTTTAAATTACATCAAAAATTGAAAGAAAAATATTATAGAAATTAAAATAGTCCTCTGTTTGGGTTGAGTCCCTTGTTTGGGTTGTGGCCGAGAGGTGAGAAATCGCCCATAATTTCGGGTGCCCATGAGAGAATGAACGAGTGGCAGGTCCTGAGATGGTCAGGGGAGCGGTGTGGAGCGTCGTACAAGCGATTGAGAGGTGACCTCCTACCAATGGAGAGAGGCGAGGGCGAGAGAGAGCTCCGAGAAGATTGGAGCAGGATTTTCTACAGCGCGATAATGTGTGGAACGAAAGCACTGCGGCGTTAGAGGCAAGCTCCTGCCCGACGGAGAGAGGCGACAACGAGAGATAGGTGAGAGCGAGAGAGAGGCGAGAGCGAGAAAGAGGCGAGATCGCGAGAGAGAGAGGCAAGAGAGAGGCGAGTGTGAGAGACAGAGAAAGAGAGAGAAAGGGAGACAGAGAAAGTGAGAGAGAGGGAATGTGTCACGCCCCGCCGTGCCTTAGCACCAAATAGGTGGAAGGAAAACGCACGGGCACATGACCCAGATCCGCCGAACGGACAGAGTTTCCCCTGTACGTCCAAGGCGTCACAACCAGTATAATTCAAGAGGTTCCAAACAGGAACAAAATTCATACAGAGATTGCATAAGGAAAGCATCATAAACTACTATGCTATTACAAGCATTCGCAATACCACCATATATTACATTTTTGTTTCTTTTTCTTTGTTCAACTTCCTAAATACAATCAATTTATTATTACATTTCCCTTCATTCGAATACCCCTAAACTACGGAGTAGAGGGTACTTCTATTCTGGTCACAGTGGTAGGACGCTAACTATTGAGTTACGCCCTTCCCTCGCGCCGCCGCGCCGCTCACGTGAGGACCTGAAAAATAGTGGGGTGAGAACTATATAAAATAGTTCCCAGTGGGTAAGGCCACCCAAGAGAGGAGCTCGAACCACCAGGTCCAAAGGAAGCATACGAGCATGGGTTAGTACATATACATAACCATTAAGCATATAACTTTTCAATATATGAAAGTAAACATGCTATGCTTCAACAAATGCGATAATAAAATCCATGCAATATAATTTAAACTGCTATTCCACTATCCATTTCATAACCAATCTGCTCCTAAGGTTCATTTACCTTAGCTAAGCCGTACTCGACTTGCCCTCGAGTTCAATATTAACGGGTTACCACCCTCCTAAGGTTTACTTACTTTAGTAAAACCTTAACCGACTCACTCTAGAGTCAAACACCTTGGGCCACCGCCCAACTAAGGTTTACTTATTTAGTCGAACCTTCACCGACTCACTCTTGAGTCATATATAACTATGCAACAATATTTACATGCTTAGTAAATAAACATAAAGGATGCAACCAAAATGAAACATAATTTATCATTCTCTCCTAGGTTCATCCTATATTCCACATTGACTAAGTTCTTTTACTTGTCATTTACTTATGGTTGCGGAATGGCCGTCGCACCATAGTTGTTTCAACATTCGAGGAGTGAAATCGTCACCTCCTATTCGAGTAGCGAAATCGTCGCATACTCGGGATAGCGAAATCGTCGCATACCCCCCGTCTCAACACCGCCATCATATGGCATGGTAGCGAAATCGTCGCATACCCGGGATAGCAAAATCGTCGCACATCATCCCCCTCGACACCGCCAACACGTGGCGCGGTAGCGAAATCGTCGCATACCCGGGATCGCGAAATCGTCGCCTATCCCATGTCGGCACCGCCAACTCGTGGCATGGTAGCGAAATCGTCGCATACCCGGGATAGCAAAATCGTCGCACATCCCGATATTCACATTACTTGCTTGCCAACCTAAGTCTCATGATCTTAGGTTCAAGTCACTAAGTCTCACCTATGTTTAATAACACTAGGTTTACTTTCTCATTCTCAACCTAGGTTCCATGACTCTAGGTTCCAATTTCATGTCCAACCTATGTTCAATAACACTAGGTTTCAATCTCGTGTCCAACCTATGTTCAATAACACTAGGTTTCAATCTCGTGTCCAACCTATGTTCAATAACACTAGGTTCCAATAGTCTTGTTTAAGTGATCTCCCTATCACTATGTGCCACAACCTAGGCTCAATAACTCTAGGTTCGCATACATTCCAACCTATGTTCAATGACCTAGGTTCATTACACATTCAACCTATGTTTAATGACACTAGGTTTAACATGCATGCATCATCTCTCAAGTATAAATATACATTGTTATAAAATACTTAGATTCTTTACATGCAAGGTGAGCCCATGGCTCAAATCATTTGATATATAAATCTATGCCAACATGCACATTATAATTCTTTCTTATCCTAGTTGTCCATATCTAGGATTTTCCATTCACATGACCTCTAGCCCATTTTGGACCATGTCAAATTCTCTATCATGTAGAGAAACTATCTCCCCGCTATGTTTACATCTAGACATACACATGTCCATTTGTAACAATGTGTTCCACATGCCTACAATTCCAATCCGTGGTAGTTAATGGTATTAACATCATATGATCTACTCATTCATACACATATACCATTTGCCAATTAACCTACCATTACATGCGTCAAGTAAAATAATTATACTTTACTCTTTCAACATGGAAGTGACCTAATCACTTCGGTAAACACAAAAAACCCACCTCACACTCTTCCGATTGCTTGTAGACACTTGCAATCGGGCTCTTTTCCTTGGCCTCAAGCTTGATCTTCAAGCTCCTAGCCCTAACACACATGAAGGATTCGTTAATCCGAGTCGAACTCATAACGATCTCATCTCTCCAAACCATTCGAAATGGAGTTGTCCCACATGTTCTACTAACCCCAAACTAGGGTTCTAAAGGGTTAAAACATTTTTAAAACCCTCCACAAGAAAATCCCTCTTTCAACCTAGGGTTTTCCAAAACTCATGGCAAAACCCGATATCTCTTGCTAATCTCTACAATTTGTAGCCTAGATTAGCCAAGGGTCTCCAAAAACTCATTTCCAAGCCTCAAATCCGAAACCCTAACAACCAAATCCAAGGACTTACCTCGGATCCGCGAGCTCACCAAGCCACCATGCATGCACGAGCTCGATCTTCACTCCTCCAAGCTTCCCAAGCTTGATCTCCACCAAGATCTTCACTTTGGAGGAGAAGAAAATGAAGAAGAGAAGAGAGGGAGAAGAGTTTCTCACCCTCTCTCCATGTGTGTGTTCCCTGAGAAGAAAGGGGAAGGGTTCCCCTATAAGTAAGCCTCCCCATGTGAAATTACCAACTTACCCTTCGAAATCAGCATTCTGCACATTGCATTCCGGTATACGGGTTGGCATACCGGTATACGGGTTGGCGTACCGGTATACCCTGCGGAATTCCGCAGAACCCGCAAGCTGGTTTCACTGTTTCAAACATCGCATACCGGTATCCCTCTTCGCATACCGGTATACTCCGAACATTTCCGAGAGCTGGGTTTCTCGGTCTCAACACAGCATTCCGGTATACCCCTTTCTCATACCGGTATACCATGCTCTAATTCCGGTATTCAATTTCACATACCGGAATCCCACTGCAGATTTCACAATTTCAGCAGTTCTAACTTTCCAGAGTCCGTTTTCGCGCCTCATTTGCGTCGAAAACACTCGTACGAGTTCCAAACTTGGCTGGAGCCTCACGTATAGCCTCTCATGCTATTTTTCCACCGGAACTCCATAATTTGTAGAAGTTCGGTGTACTACAGAATGTTTCGAATAAAAAAGAGGGTGAGGTTATACCTCTCTTTACTGAGCATTTAATCTCAGCCGCCAGATTGATAGTTGTAGGATGTACACCCCAAAAAGGGGTGTACAGGTAGACTTTTCCTTTTTACCTTGCCCTCTTTTTCACCGTGCGCGTGCATCGCAAGTGAAATTTTCTTTCATAACTACACCAACTTAGTAATGTATTAGCACTCATGTGTTAATTTTTATTGATTATAATAGGAATGAAAAAATACTACACATACATCCCAAAAGGGGTGTATGATGTACACACCAACCATCCAATGAGTGAGTACTTTCACTAGTCACTTAAAAAAAATTATAAAGATTACAGGGATCCAATTGGAAAAAAACTTATGAAGGTTGGCATTCTATAATAAAAAGATTAGGGATCCAATTAAAAATTTGAAAAAATATTAGAGATAATTTATGTAATTATGATAAAAAATTTATGCCAACTCAGGCTAATTTAGCATCTAGGTGTCAACTGTCGTTAATTATAATAGGAGAATAGAAGGTTGTGGATTTAATTGACAGAAAAGAGTTTCTTTATTTTTTGCATTTAGCTCTCTTAAATTTTTTTTACAAATAACCTTGGTAAATTTATATTTGTATAATGACTCTTTTCTTGCCACTCGATCGCTATGCTGGCATTTTTAAGTTGAACATGGTGATCTAAATTCTAATTCCTATTTTTTAATTTAATGATGATAAAAAATACTAAAATGGTGAGTTGATTATTATGTTCAACTTAAAATGTTTGTCTGACAAGGAGAGAACTATTTATATAAATATAATTTTTTTTAGAGCTCTTTATAAAAGAAAAGTTTTGAGGGAGTTAAAATGCAAAAACAAAACCGGATAGGAAAAAAAGAAGAAGAAATATTAGGGATGCAATTGCAAATTTGGAAAACGGTTGGGGACCGCTTGTGTAATTTACCCTAAAAATCAGAAAAAGGAAAAAAAAACAACAGAGGGAGACTTGAGAGGGGAGTCGCCAGGTAGTAGCACTGGGTAGCGACGCCGGCGCCTCCTGTTGTGAGCGGATGCCTTCCAGATTGAAGAGGGAGGACTGCCCCCGCACCAAGCACGATTCCGTCTTCTCCCCTTGGAAGGTTGGTTTGCTCGATCATTTTTGCCCACTGACTCTTACTGCCCGTTTGTCAGTTGCTTTCCTCTTTGCGACCGAACCTCCATGTACCGTCGGTGGTTCAAATCAGAAATTGACTTGTGGGCACCGGAATTCTTGTTGTTTACCTTTTTAGAATTGAACTGATGCTTTGATCTAAATGGTTGCGCAGATTTTTCATGAGGGAAAATCGTTAGGATTGTTTATTTTAGTGTTCTCAGATTCTGCTTGTAACAAGACGTAACGTTTATGCATATATCTTGGATTTTGCATTCCATTGTTGTGCGGTGTTATATTGTGACTTGTTATTTCTTACTACCACTCCGTGATATCGCTGAATTTTGTAGATCGTGTACTTTTTATGATGTGAGAGGTATGCTGTGTGACAAGAACAAACTCTTTGGAAATAAATATTAGTACTTTATTTTTAGACAAGCTCTTAGTAACTGCAAATCAAACTCAACCTTTCATCACAAGAAGTGGCATTCTCTTCTAACTTTTGCTTCTTATTCCTGGCAAAAGCACATTGAGGTACTCTAAAATGTTTTTTCGACTTCATTTCTCTTGTGATTTAGTCATCAATTTCTTTCCCTTTTTCCATTTGAATTGCAAACTGCATTTGGCTATTTGGCATGTCACTGAAGCATGTTTTTCTTTTCTTTTTTTTTTTTTTTTTTTTTTTTTCGGGGTCCTCTCTTGAATATGATCTAGATATCCTGTAATTTCTTTCTTCTATTTCATATTTGATACTAAACATGCTTGATTTCTCTAATTTTTACAAGTTCAGAATAGATATTGATACCAAAGGCGCTTGTAAATCAAATATTGAAATTGAAAACAACATAGCAATTCATAATGAACAATAGAACTAATTGGGTATTGACCAGTATATATCTGTAGTCTATGGTAATGGTATACTTCTGTAATTTGAAAACTTAGCTCATGAATATCAACTCCATGTGAATAGAATGAGAAGCTGATGTGGCACCATGAAGTTAAGACAGGTCTCATATTACAGAGGTGGTTTTATTGGTGAATGATCTAAGCCTTTTTCTTTATTCGATTGGTTGATGTATTCAACACTGAATAGAGCACGGGCATTAACTGAATTTGGGAAAGGAACATCATTGTATGTTGCGAAGGAGTTGAGGGGAATTTTTTTTTTTTTCCTTTGATTAATAGGTTGACTAGTGGACTATAGATTGACAAGTTGGGTGTAAATTAGTCTTTTTTTTTTTGTTTGCAGCTATACACCACTTTGAATAGTTGGCTGGTTAGTATAATGCTATAAATCATGGAACTTAAATTTCTGTTCCAAGTTTGATCTTTTCAAATTATGATGGATCAATACTTAGTGAAGAACCTTATCTAAAAACCCTAGTTTTTAAAGAAAAAGATGACAAATCTGAAAAGAAGGAAATAAGAACATGGAGATCCACACAACAAATGCATTTAATAACAATATAACATAACAAATGCATTTAATAACAATATAAGATATACTCTGAGAAAACTTAAATTTTACAGAGGATGCATACCTTAGGGCACAATCCTTGGGCTAATCAAGAAAGGTATGATGTCTACTACGAGGGATACTAAGGTAGAGCACCTGAGGTACACTAATAGAGAGTTTTACAAGAACTAATGAACAAGGATCTAAGTGCCTATTGGAATAGGCAGTGCCTGCCATTCTGTATCGTATTAAGAAAGTATCGGTATGATACCACCAGATGGCAGGACTCAAACACTTTTTTTTGTTGAAATTATTAAGTAAAAGAGTACAAAGTTTTGATAAAGAATATATTAGGAGCAAGCAGAACATACTGGCGCCGAAGAAAATATATATTTCATACCAAAGTGTGTAAAACTCATAGGTATAATTGTCAACTGCACGCATTGGCATGGCACAACATGCGCCATGCCGTATTACTGGCTCAACCCTATGCCACGTCACTTAAGTCCTTCTGTGAAACCCTAAATGAAGCTCATATATCTCAATATACTAGAGGACCTTGTGATCTCAATAGATTAGAAGGGATTTTATAGACCAATCAGGTTAGAGTAGTTTCTCTGCCCTAATGGATTGCTTAGACAGAAGTAGAGATTGTGTTTTGTGAGGACTAAAGGTTAGAGAATATCTGCCTTTGGAGATTGATGAGACAAAGGAAGTGGTAGCTGGGAAACCGTCACAAGAAGATTGTGTATTAATGGAAGTTTGAGATGTAGGTTGATGAGAGGAAGAGTATAGGAGATTGCAAAGTTAATGGAGGTATTTGATCGGAGTAAAGAGGGTTTAGGTTAGAGAAGAGTAACAAAGAGGAAAGAAAAGATTTTCCTCAAGCTACTCTCGAACAACTTGTGTGGATAAATTGCAAAATTTGCTTGTTCTCATGATGGAGCAAAATATTTCTTAACGCATTGTACTGAAACTACCTGATGTTGTCGGAATAATAAGTTCCCCAAAAATTTTCTATTTTTTGGATGCAAATTAGAGGATATCCCTTTTATTTCTTGGGATATCCCCCAACTGAACGGTGCCTCAGAGGATCGCAGTATTTGAGCGTCGAAGTTATAGCCAGAACCTTTTGGAGAATGTAAGGCATTCTGAAGCTTTTCGAGATTTGATATATAGTAGTTGTAGTTCGTCATTATGATCTACTCATTTTATTTGTTAGTTAGATTGTGATTAGTGGATCACAAAGTCATTTTGAATTTTGGATACTGAGACTATCTTTGGCTAGTAAGTTTTAATTTTGGTTTGGTTATTTGAGTTACCACTTTGTAATATGGAATGTTAGACAAACTTCACACTTTAGTATGATTCGAAAATAGTTCTTATTGGAGCGTGAGACTTAAAGCTTGGATCTAGTAAACATTCTTTTTCTTACTCATCATTTTATACCATTTAAAGTAAGATTGAGAGTGGACCGAACATACAGAAACATTAGGAACACATTCTTTCTGAGGATTCTGACACGTGTAATTTAGTCCTTTATAGTTTTTCTGGATAGTGTGAAGACACGAGTTCACGCTATGTATATATATTTCTTAATCCCTTTTATGAACCTTATATGAAATCACCCTGTGTTTTACATTCACAAAAAAGAAAAAAAAAGGGTTTTGCTAGATAGAGGGTTAATGAGTTTGCTGGCCTTGTCAGAATTGAGTTGGAATCAGAAGAACAGTCAATCTAACTTAGGGATTAGGTTTCGACAGCTTAATCTTGTGAGGCTCTAATGTATTCGATATATTTGTTCTGCTTAACACTGGTTGCCAGCTTCCTTATTATGAACCCTGGTAGAGAAATATTGGATTTTATTTGGGCAAGTTTTCGTTTTCATATACAGTTTGAGTAATGTGAAAAAGAAGAAAAGCACTCACCGCAAACCCTTTACACAAGCTAATTTTAATACCACAAATCAGGGCTTAATAGAATTTGATTAGGAAGTCTTGGAAGTTGGGGAGAAGGAAGGACTTACTAGAATTCTTTCATCAACTTTCTGGCTGATAGGTGTTACCAAGAAATTTGGATCTAGATTTGCGCCCAAGACTTGGAAATGTCTGATTTTGGCTCATTGATGACTTCTTTTTTCTAGAAAGTGGTAGTCCTTGATCCATGTGCTGCAGTATAATTTAGGTAAGGTTTGGCTTATTGAAGATTTATGTAAATTTAAATTAGTTTTTGCAGGACTAAAGTATTGAGCTATCATTTAGCTCAGTAGCTAATTAAGTTGGTTTTTGTAAAAATAGTATTGGGTAGATTATCTAACCTCCATTACTCTAAGGCCTTGTTTGGGATTGCAAGGAGAGTGCCTTACATGCGGTGAGAAAGTGCTAGGGGAAAATTATTCTGTTTGTTTCCGTAAATAAAATATCATGTTGTGTACATTGTAACAATTCGGTTCTGATATAATATTTACGATTCAACTGAAAAATGCAAAAGCATATTTCCATATGCTTTTCCTCAACTCCTTTTGGCCCAATAGCGTTAGATAGCCCTCAATACTAAATAGGGCCTAAATCCTAGCTTTCTTGAGCTCTAGTTTACTTAAATTGTGTCTTATCCAAAATTTGTTAATCTAATCATACTCTTTCATGCTTGAATTAGGACCCTAATTTCTTATTTACTACATTGATCCACTACTATTTAATATAGAAAGCTTGGAAATTGTTGGAAATTTCAAATGTAACTAATAAATCACGATTGGACATTGGGACTATACAGTCATTGGAACTTAATGAAATTGTTCTTTGTAGTATACTTTCATGCATCATTTTTCCAACTTGAAGAGCTTGTATATCTACATCTACCATACCTTATACAACTATTAAGTTACTAAGACTGTGCCCTTTCTGGTTAGCCATGACAGCATGAAATATTTCACCATGCCAAAGCATTGCACGATGTCAGGGACTTAGAAAAAAATTCTGCGCAGCCCGGTCCTTGGCCCAACTCCACTAGCGAAGCGGACCCGAATCTAGCCCACTTTGGGAGAGAAAACTGCTGCCATTATGCTACCATAAAGCCTTAGAAAACTCCTATTAAGCATGGGATTCTCTTTGGCTAAGCATTGATGAGGGCTCATTATGTGCATTCATGTATGAGTTAGTGGGTGAGTTATGAGGGCCATTATGTGCATTCATGTGTGAGTTAGTGGGTGAGTTATGGTGGCTAGGTTCATTGTATCTCTAAGCCTATAAATAGGGGTGTGGTTAAGGCCATTGTAGAGAGGGAGAGAATGTGTATGTGTATGTTGTAATCCTATTTTTCTAAGTAGTGGAGTACTTAGTTTTTTTTGGGTTAAACCTCTATCTCTCTCTTCTCTCCTTCTTGCATACTTAGTCGTAGGGCGCGGAGGTCCCGACGAGCATCAAGGAGCAAGGCTTGCCCATCTTCGAGCAAGAAGGCGGGCGCCGCTCGGGCTTTGCGAACAAAAACGCTAAGGCCGTGACAGTTGGTATCAGAGCCAGGTTCGAGCAAGGAACCATGTCAACGTCCGATGCTGGAGTTGTCGACGTTGGAGGCGACCTTCCAAGGCAGCCCTCCAAGCGGGGCAAGAGCAGGGAGCCGAGGGCTCTCACGAGGGAGGCCGCACCGTTGGAGGACCGCCTTGCGCTGTTAGAGAATGTCATGGCGAAAATGGGTGAAAGGTACACTGAAATAGCTGAATCTTTTAACTCGTTTAATGACGAAGTCCGCAGCATGGAGGAAAGCATCGCTACTGCGATGGCGACCTTTCGAGGCGAACTCGAAAAGCTTCAAGGCAACATCACTCGTCGTGATGAGGAGCGGAAGAAGCTGGTTGAGGAACTTCTTTCTCGGGCCGACGAGATCGAGGATCTCAAAACGCGAGTAGCGATCCTTGAAAAAGCGGTGGCGCGTGGGCATGAACCGCAACGAGAGACTGCTTCAAAGGTACGTGTCCCTGAACCGCAACACTTCAAGGAAACGCGCGATGAGAAGGACATCGACAACTTCTTGTGGCACATGGAGCGCTACATCAAGGCGCTGCGTGTGGACGACGAGGACGGGAAGGTCCAGATCGCATCGATGTACCTCGCCGACGACGCTATGCTATGGTGGCGACGGCGTTCCGCAGAAGCCGCGAAGGGCCAATGCGAGTTGAAGTCTTGGGAGGATTTCGTGCGCGAGCTTAAGGCGCAGTTCTACCCCGAGCACGTCGAATATCTTGCGCGGAGGCAACTTCGACGGCTCAAACAACGGGGAACCTTGAGGGAGTATGTCCAGGAATACTCTAAACTCATGTTGGCAATCTCCAACATGGCCGATGAGGATCGGCTTTTCTTTTTCCTTGACGGTCTTCAGCCCTGGGCGAATAACGAGCTCGTGGCGCGAGACGTGAAGGACTTGAACTCCGTGGTCGCTTTGGCGGAGAAGTTGCCCGAGCGGGTGCGAACCGAGGGCGATCGGGGTGAACCATCGGAGGCGAGCGAGGCCAAAGGTGGGGGAGTGCACCGCGATCCAGGGGGCGCAAAGGGGCACAAGCCAAACTACGACGCGAGGAGGCAAGGGCAGAATTCAGCCCCGCCGCCTACAACGATCTCGTGCTATGTGTGCGGCGAGAACCATTGGGCGCGGGACTGCCCAAACAGGAGCAACCACAAAGGTAAGCAGGTTGCTGCGGTCCAAGCCGAGGAGGGCGAGGATGCGGTCGAGCTGCCAAGGATGGGCGCGCTAAGGCTCGTCAACGCAGTTCGCGGTCAGCCTAGCGGCGACAAGCTCCGCAGGAGGGAGCTCATGTTCGTCGATGTGATCCTCAACGGAAGGAGCACGCGGGCGATGATCGACACCGGCGCGAAACACAATTTCGTCGCGGAGGCGGAGGCCAAGCGGTTGGGCCTCAAGCTCGAGAAGGATGCAAGTCGCATCAAGGCTGTCAACTCTGTGGCGCGTCCAATCGCAGGAGTTGCAAAGGACATGGAGATAGCCATCGGCCCGTGGAGGGGCAAGGCCAATCTCACTGTTGGGCCGCTCGATGACTTCGGAGTGATCCTCGGGATGGACTTCCTTGTTTCGTCGAAGGCGGCTCCCATGCCACACTTGCGGGTGCTGAGCTTCCTGGACGAGTCAGCACCATGCATGGTTTCGATGTGTCGAGGCGAGCCGACAACGGACCAAACTTTGACAGCCCTGCAGCTTTGCGAGAAGGTGAAGCGCAAGAAGGCTGGGGGCCTCGAGGAGGAGGGCCTGAGCAGCGGGGTGACTGTCAAGTCTCATGCGGCGTTGAAGCAACCAGCGCCCAAACTAGGTGCAAGCCATTCTGTCAAGGAGCCTGCGGGGACCAAGGTGAGTTCTTCAGCTTGGCGGAGTGTGCGTGCATGTCGCAGAGGACATGCACCCTCGGCGAATTCTTCGCACAGCGAGCTCGCCGGTGCTTGTGCTCAGAGGAGCAAGGCACTAGGGGCTGATGCGAAGACACGACGGACTGCGAGCGGACGGTGCGCGACGAGGGCGTCTGCGCGTTAGGTGGGGGAGAGTGTCAGGGACTTAGAAAAAAAATTCTGCGCAGCCCGGTCCTTGGCCCAACTCCACTAGCGGGTTGCAAACGGGTTGTCGAGGACCCGAATCCAGCCCACTTTGGGAGAGAAAACTGCTGCCATTATGCTACCATAAAGCCTTAGAAAACTCCTATGAGGCATGGGATTCTCTTTGGCTAAGCATTGATGAGGGCTCATTATGTGCATTCATGTGTGAGTTAGTGGGTGAGTTATGAGGGTCATTATGTGCATTCATGTGTGAGTTAGTGGGTGAGTTATGGTGGCTAGGTTCATTGTATCTCTAAGCCTATAAATAGGGGTGTGGCCATTGTAGAGAGGGAGAGAATGTGTATGTGTGTGTTGTAATCCTATTTTTCTAAGTAGTGGAGTACTTAGTTTTTTTTGGGTTAAACCTCTATCTCTCTCTTCTCTCCTTCTTGCATACTTAGTCGTAGGGCGCGGAGGTCCCGACGAGCATCAAGGAGCAAGGCTTGCCCATCTTCGAGCAAGAAGGCGGGCGCCGCTCGGGCTTTGCGAACAAAAACGCTAAGGCCGTGACAACGAGCAAGTGATGCAGGACGGATTATAATCCTATATTCTATGCACCAATGTAGCACACAAGATAACAAACCTATCCTACAAGTGGTTATTCCTTAGATGTAGCAGGCAAAGCAATTTGCAAAATAAAATTAAACGAGCATTTTTTTAATGTTTTTAGTAAAGAAAGAACGTTCGATTAAGGAAAATAATAAAGCAAAGAAATTAGATCAAGTAAGAAATTATACCAGACGACGTCTAACGAGCGCGCGATTAAGCTATTGCAATTAGCCTTAATTTTCAATTTATCGGCAACAACCTCCTAGATAGGCTTGTAGAAGTCCGTGTACTCGATTTCCGCCCAACGATCGCAATCAAGTACCTTACAAGAAAGAAATGGACTAAGTAATTTTCTGGAATTTTTAGGAAAAGGAAATAAGGCTATGAATTTTCCCGAGAAAAGAAAATAGAAATTAAACTATTCTACGAACCAAACTTTTATTACCAATAGATGGTATGTGTAGATTTGGATCTGGACAGAAAATTAGTACTACAATTTTTTTTGGAAGCAAGAAAATTAAAAGAGAATACTAATCAATTAGCTTTGGCCAAAGTTGGCCCAAGTTGCTTGCTGACGTGTGCAACTGGGAAGAACGGGGTGGTTGTTGGGTCGTCTTTGGACGTGTGCACAAAGAGAAGAAGCCTTGTCTTCAACCGCTGTTCTTTTCCTCTAACTTGAACTCTCCCTAACTTTCTCAAATCTCAACCAAATCTCACAAATAGGTAGTCAAAATTTGCAGAAAATTAAGAACGGCACGGATGTAAAGAAATAGTCAAGCTTTGGACCTCACTAGAATTGGTAACACCCCGGGAAGACTTTTCACCCAAAGTTCTTTCAACAAAACTCAAATTTTATTCAATTATCATAAAAGCCTCCATAACTATAGCCTTGTAAGCTATTTATATACTAAATACATCCGGGAATAGCATAAAAATTCCAACTAAAGACTTATCTAAAGAAGGAAACGTGATAAATATTTCTAATCAGAATAATTCCGACAATAATAGAATAAATCTGAAAAAAAAATCTTTAGAACCATATAGCGGATTCGGGTGCTGACTTGCGCCGCTTTCATTAATAGACTTGGAACCAGGACCTGACAGGGTCGAGTTCGGTCTGCATCCTCTCTTCCCGGATTGGAAAAATCCGACTTCGGCTGATTATGGCTGATGTCACCCTCACAAAGATCTAGAGCAATGTCTCTAAGCTCGTGCTCAGGTATCCATGTCACTTCTTCATCGGGTCAGGATGCCCACTTCACCAAAAAGCCACGCGAATCACCTGATAGTGTAATAACAATTCAGCATGTGTGGAAGTGGAAGTGGAAGTGGAAGTGGAGATATACTTGTGGAGATAGGATTGTTAATGGAAAGAGGCTCCTGATAGTGGCTAAGATCGTTGATATTGACTTTTGAGCTAAAACCGACATTAGCGGGCAAATCCAAGACATAAGCATTTGGATTTAGCATTTGGATTTAGTCGCTTCAAGATCTTGAATGGACCTGAATTTCTTGCATGTAGCTTTTTCACCGTACCTTTGCGAAATCGTTCTGGTCGAACCCTTACCATAACTATTTCTCCTTTTTTAAAATTTCCCTCGCACCGACTGCTTTATTTGCATAAACCTCAGTTTTTAAGACAATTGCTCGTCTTATTTTATCATGCAAGTCTTTTATATGCTGAACAAACGATTCAGGATGCTGGCTTGACCTATAGTCTACATGTAATGGAATTTGATCAATGGGTGTCCTAGAGTTGTAACCAGTGACAATCTCAAATGGACTCATCCCTGTGGTGCGATTAATCGAGTTGTTGTAAGCAAATTCGGCCATAGGTAAAACGCTATCCAAGTTTATAGTATGATCACCTACTAGGCAACGTAATAAGTCACTTAGGCTTCGATTGATGACCTCAGGCTAACCATCTGTTTGTGGATGATATGGTGAAGAAAATTGCAATTTAGTGTTCATTAATTTTCACATTGTTTTCCAAAAATAACTCACAAACCGCACATCTATAGAACTCACAAGAGTCTTTGGCAGTCTATGCAATTTACGACCTGCTCAATAAAAAGCTTCGCTATGTGGGTGGTATCAGAAGTCTTCCTGCATGGTATAAAGTGTGCCATCTTAGAAAACCTATCGACCACTACTATGATCGAATCATGACCGTGAATAGTTTTAGGAAGTCCTAAAACAAAGTCCATGCTTAGATCTTGCCATGGGGCATGAGGTATGAGAAAAAGTGTATACTAACCAGTATTCTTTTGCTTGCCTTTAGCAGTCTGACATATACCACATCGGGCAACAACATGTGCAATATCTCGCTTAAGGCCCGGCCAAAAGAAATGGTCTTCTACCAAAAGAATGGTCTTATCCTTACCAAAATGTCCTGCTAAGCCTCCAAATGCAACTCCCAAATCACGAAATCTCTCAATGAACCTTGGGGAATGCACAACCGACTACCCTTAAATAAATATACATCATGAATAACAAAATCAGGGTTGTCACACAGTGCATAAGAAGGCTCTTATAAGTCTCTCCGAAATCTGGACATGTTGGATATTCGTCTTTGGCTCAGTCAAACCCTATAACTTGTGCTCCTACGGCATGAAAAGTCATAACGACATGACTAAGGGCATCGATAGCTTTGTTCTCGACACCAGCAAGGTGTTTAAGAACATGTGTACTCCTTAAGAAATGCAACCCACTTGGCATGTCGTGAACTTATTTTTTTTTGTGACTTAAGGTAGCTAAGGGCTTGATGCTCCGAAAGTATAACAAACTCTTTAGGTAACAAATAATATCGCCAATACCTCAGGGCTTGCACAGTCGCATACAATTCCTTAACGTATGTGGAGCACTTCATCTTCGCCTCATTTAGCTTTTCGCTAAAATAAACGATCAGGTGACCTTCTTGACTTAAGACTCCACCTATTCCTACTCCAGATGCATCGCAAGAAACCTCAAAGATCTTCTCAAAATCGAGCAACCTCAAAACAGGTGGACTAGCCATACGCTCCTTAATTTCATTAAACGCTTTACTCATAGCCTTGGTCCACTTGAATTCTCCATTTCTCATGTAGTTTGTAATTGGAACCATAATTGTATTAAAACCTCTAATGAATCTCCGATAAAACGTCACTAACCCGTGGAAAATTCTAACATCACGAATGTTCTAGGGTTGGGGCCACTCTTGGATTGCTTTGACTTTATCCGAATCGGCCCAGACTCCATCTACATACACCACGAAGCCTAAGAAAACAACCTTAGGTTGCATGAAGGCACACTTCTTGGTGTTAATGTAAAGCTTCTTCCTTAAGAGTGTTTAAAACCTGCTTAAGGTGACTTAGGTGTTCGTCCTCGGCCTCAGTATAAATCAGAATATCGTCGAAATAGACCACAAGGAACTTTCCTATGAAAGGTCGAAGTATTTGATTCATGACACGCATGAACGTAGTTGGAGCATTTGTCAAACCAAATGGCATGACTAACCACTCGTACAAACCTTCCTTTGTCTTAGAGGCAGTTTTTCATTCATCTCCTAGTTTAATCCTTATCTGGTGATATCTGCTTCTAAGGTCAATTTTCGTAAAAATCATAGATGCAGCCATCATATTAAGCATATCGTCCAATCGAGGGATCAAAAACCTATACTTAATAGTGATCTTGTTGATGGCTTGACTATCGATACACATATGCCAAGTTCTATCCTTCTTAGGAGTAAGAAGTGCCGAAATTGCACAAGGGCTCCTACTCTCTCTAACGAAACCTTTTCTAACCAAGTTATCTACCTGGCATTTCAATTCACCTTGCTCCTTAGGGTTCATCCAATAGTGTGGCAAGTTTGGCAATGGCGACCCAGGCACTAAATCTATCACGTGCTGGATATCTCTCATGGGTGGAAGCTCGTCAAGTAACTCGTTTGGGGTCAAATCAGAATAGTTAGACAATAGGTTTCGAAGGTTCAGTGGCAGGTCAGGGTCAAGGGAAAGCTCCTCTACCTCTCGGACGACTAGGGTGTAAACAACTCCAGAAGTGGCTTCCTGAGAGAATTGCTTATTGTTCAGGAAGTGAAGCAGTTTGGTCGGCTCTACCTTAGTGATACTCAATGTGTGTCTCCTTAGATATAGTTGGTCCCTTAGGTGCACTAGGTTGGCTAGACAGATACTGAATCGGCTTAGGTCCGTGAGGTCTCAACACAACCTTTTTCTTATCATGGGTGAAGGTGTATGTGTTTGGACGGCCACAATGCGTAACATCATGATCGTACACCCACAGTCGCCCCAAAAGAATGTGTCCAAAATCCATCGAGAGGACATCACACCACACTTGATCCCTATATGTAGCAAAGTTGAGTGGGACCAAACATCGCTTAGTGACAGACTGACAGGTATCGTAGTCTTATCTACCCAAGCAACTCTATAGGGACTCGGATATGGTTCAAGGGTCAACTTCATCCGGTCGAGGGCTGTTTTGGCCACCATATTAATGCAGCTACGGCCGTCATTGACGACTTTGCACACCTTATGCCCGCATTTAGTGTAAGTGTGGAAGATAACAGTGCGTCGTCGGTCATCCTCATCCTTCTTGATTGTAAGGACACAACAGACGACTTGCAAAGGAACAATCTTGTCGAGGTCATCTACATACGCGTGCTTATCTTCGTCACTTGGAAACTTTTCAGTCTCATACACTACTTCCTCGAAGTCATCCTCATCATTTTTCATCATTAAGTTACGATTTAGAGGACACTTATTCGAGTAATGGACCATCCTCTCATAGTTAAAACACTTCACTCGAGAAAGTTCTAGCTCAGTTCCCTCGGCTAAAGATTTTTCCCTGAGAGTCTCGATTAGGTTGATTGGAGGGCAAGATGGACTTAGTAGTATTTTGGCTCCTATCAGTCCAGTCTCTATTACTCGACTCCCCGGCTTGGTAGCGGAAGCGCCTAGTTGAAAGTTGGAGGTAACGCTCATACTCGAGTGTGAGTTGGAATGCATCCTCTACAGTGGTGACTCGATGGGGTGTGATCTTGTCACGCATCGGGCTAGTTTTTGTTGCGGAAAAATGTGTCATTTTTTTTTTGAAAGCCTAGCCCGCGCCACGTACAGACCCGCCACAAATACAGGTCCCTCTGTCCACACGGACAGAGTCTCCCCTGTATTTGCACGGCGTACCACTATACATAACAGGATCACAAATACCATTCATTCATCACACACACAACAACCATCTCATACAGCTAACCATCCTTAACACCTGCATGAAATCTGAGCACTCCTTAGGCGAAGGATGATGCAATGTACAGTACACCAGAACATTCTATTAAAAGCGCTCCCTACCCGGAAGCTTTGTTTTGAAACCCTAACTTCAATCATTTCAAATATCTTTTTAAAACTGTTCCCTACACGAGAACTCTCTTTTGAAAACCGAAAGCCGATTGATCGAAAGCCATTTGAAATCTGTTTCCCACTCGGAAACCTTATTTAAAAACCAGCTACCACGAGGGGTAGAAATCCACGATAGACAGATAACTCGGAATAAACCATAAGTCCACATGAGATAGCGATAAGTCAAAAGTCACAATATCGAAACAAATAGATAAGTAAGCAAACCACACTATGTAACTGAACCATAAATATGTCTACTAAATAAACGAGAGGGTCAGGAGCAAAACCAATCTGACGGATATACTGGTCGGGACCTCTAATGCGCACTAGCTAGTCGCGTCTCACCACGTCCCGACTCCCACTACCCGGCTCACCCGAAAAAATCACAATGGCGGGGGGGGGGGTGAGAACATGTAAACATGTCTCCCCTTCAAGTGGATACCACAAGCCGACGAAGGCGAGGTGTACACACCGGCAAGAGGGTCAACATATAGATGGATAGGTAAAACAGTAGCGTAAGTAAGCATGAGTATGACAATAAATGAACGACTACACTACTGTAAATAAACAGCATATGCATCAACTGTAGATAAACAAAGAAACCCAATCACCACCAGGCCACAGGGACGGATCCCTGGCACTGTCACAAAATGCTCACTCACCGGCACATAACCTCTGCAGATGCACATGACAAGAGGCTCACGGGTCGGAAACGCACGACCCTTTTCTGGAAAAGAACACCCTAAGCGGTGGATCAGATCGCGGGTGTACGTGAAGTGCTAGAAGAGCTGTGACGATCGATGCATATGCTCAATCCACAGAATGGCAACAAGCCGAGTATAGCAACTGATATACGAATATCGGAGATCGCTCGAAACAACAGGCGATCACCACCGACCAACCAGGTCGTCTCAATAAACCACGCAGTCACACTACTCTACTAATGGCAAGCTCACACAAGTAGAGATAAGAGGAGTCAAGTGAACTATATCCAAACATGCAGGAGAAAGGGATAGAAGGGTATTATCGCTAGTCCACTGTACCGACTCCGGATCGAAGTACCCACCTGAAGGAACGGAAGAGCCTAACACCGACGGCTCACAGGGATGTCGACAGGACCTACGAAATACTCACAGGGTCAAGGTCCACCGAGTCGACACCAAACACACAAGCTCACATACCCGAAACCGTCGGATCGTCCGTAAAACCCGCCGGGACGATCTCGAACCCAAACCAAGCCCTAGAGGGGTACTAACAAACAAACCATGCCGCCCACTGTCCCCAAACACACCAAATATGGTGGTCGGAAAGCGGACACAAGTCTGGGGTGCCACGAGCATCAACGCGCCCGAAAACGGCTTTTCGGGTTCCCGAAAGATGACGATTTTGGCACCGGAACCCTCCGTCGCTCATCCGCTGCCCTCGGAACTTCGGGACAGTGAAGGAGAATAGCCAACAAGGCTATGCGATAAAGCCAGGTCGCCCACGAAACCAACAAGTGGGTCCTACGACCAAAATGTGCGTTCCGCTGACTAATTCGTCGGAAAACGCACCGGGAATCAAACCGGATTTTCGCGGAGGCGTTACGAGATTGGACAACCAGTCCACTGGGCCTCAAGGGTCAAGCCCTTGCTGCCCGCAGCATCTCCACGTTGCGACAAAGCACACAAGCCCTAAACATGCAACTATAATACAATAATAAGCATTAAATAAGCCGTTGGAGCATTCTGCTCATCCGCACAACCCTCCGCGAACACCTACGAAAAGGTTTCGATGCAGCGGAGACCATGCTCGCAGCCCGGAGCGACGAAAACAGTCGCGGGGCTCAAACGACCCAAGAAGACGGCAATCACAAGAAATAATAGGGCTCGACTTTGCCGAAACCACGCAACGGGGCACTCCCGACGCAAACGGAGGTGAGCACGATGACCAGAGAGCCTCTGCGGTCATCGTGCTCCCCTCCTCGACGATCAGGAGGCAACCGGAGGCCAGGAACAACAAGGGCTGCCCCTGCCAAGCCTAAACTGAGCCTGGCCGGAGCAAGTTAGCTCCGGCCGGCAGCCGGCGGCGGCCCAAGTCGGACGCGGGGGACGAGGGGGTGAGGGTACTCACCTCAACCGGCGTCGGGCGGCGGTGGCGGCGCCGCGGGAAGGAGAGGCGCTCCCGGGAAGACAAGAGGCGGCTAGGGCATGCACGTACGGCCACGGACGGCGGCGGCGGCGGCCGGGGAGGCGAGCACCGGCCATAGTTAGTTAATACGGATTCGGCAAAAATTCGGTACGAGTATAATACGGATAAAATTCGTATCCTAATTTTTAAATTCGTTGAAAAATACGGCTTAAAAAACAGGTTCACCAATTATTTGGATACGCGAATTATACGAAAATTATACGTTCACCAATTAAAAATTCGGGATAAAAAATACGCCTATTAAACCAAACTCTTTTTTTCTAAATTTATGCTATTAGTAAAAATACTCATAAATTTATGCTATTAAACCAAACTCTTTTTTTGGGGGGTGGGGGCGAGTGGGCGACAGGCTGTGAGCGAAAGCTGCGAAACAGGTTTTTTTTTTCTTTTTTCTTTTTTTGAGCGGTGGCGATTGGTGAATGGCAAGTTGGCGCACCGAGTCGGTCGGGAGTCGGGTCTGGTCGGGAGTCTGGTCCGTTTTTTTGGGTGAAAAATTCGGTATTCACGTTTTATACGCGTATAATTCGTTTAAACCCAAAAAAATGCGTTTTATTCCGAATTTTTGAGAAAAAAACGTATACGGAGTGTTTTATTCGGTATTTCAATAATGCGCGTATAATACGCGTATTATACGCGAATTAACTAACTAAGGCACCGGCAAGAGGAGGTCGCCGGACGTCGGAAGGGGGGCGACCGCGACAGAAAAGGGCGGCGGCGGCGGCTCGAAGCCCTCGGCCGCGGCTGCAGAACCTGCCCTAGCGGTGGCTGCGGCGGCGCACTGGCGGCACGGGGGCGGTGGCGGTCCCCCGGAGGCCGGCGGAAGACCACCCCGATGGCGGGAGGCGGCGGCACCGAGCAAGAAGGTGCTGCCCGTACCCTTCCCGCAGCAGCACAGGGAGATCCGCGGCGGCGACGGCGGCAGCGGCCGGGGAGGTCGCCGGACGTCGAGGCGCGGCCGCAGAGAAGACCCTAGGGCACGGGGTCTCCTAGGGTGGTCCTCGGCCAGGAAGGAAGAAGAAGAAGGAGAGAAAAGAAGAAGAAAAAGGAGAGGGAGAGGCTCCGGCCGGCCAGGGACAGGCCGGCGGCGGCGGCGGTGCACGGGGAGGAGCTGGAGGAAGAGGAGGAGGAGAAGGAGTCGGCTGGGGGGGCTAGGGCACAACAAAACTAGGGTTAGGGTTAGGTTAGCTCATATGCACTTTATACACGTGCACAATTGCACCTAAGTCCACAACAAACAGGAATTTTAACCCAAATCCCCAACAGCGCGTGTAAAACGCGACAACACCCCTCCATAACCGGTTTCACGCAATTCGGCACATAAAATATGGGCCTTTTTGCGAAAAGATCGAAAACGCAATTTCGACCCCTCAGCAATGATCTCGCGATATCCCGCGATCCGACGGTCGGATTCACGAACGGATCGCGCCATCGCGATCAGCACTGCCGAGACATCGAACCTACGATTTTGGATCTCCAAAAACGGTCGCCGATTCGCGACACAAGTCCTCCCCTTCGCCTCCACACAAAAACACAACAATTACACACACACATATATATATATACATATATACTTATATATTTATACATGTATCTATATGAAGAGAGAGAGAGAACAACTCAAATTCAAATTCAAAATTCAAAAATGAAACTTTCGAAATCCACGATCCTACAGATCTCTTTCTGGATTTCTTCACGTAGTCCCCTCCTAAATCGGGCTAAGGTCACATCATCTTCTTCTTGGACATTACACCTAACAGAAATCTCATTAAACTTTTGCATGTAATCAGCTACGATCATCGAACACTGACGTAAGGACAACATCTATTTTATCTGAAGTACCCTATGGGTTGAGGCAAATACTTTTTACTTAATTTGGCCTTCATCTCATCCCACAACATGATCGGTACTTGTCTAGACCTAGCCAATTGTCACTCAACACTTACCCAATATTGTTTGGCTGCTCCTACAAGTTTCATTTTTGGCGAAAGAGACACGACAGTCATCGGACATATCGTACCAATCAAAGAAGTGGTCCATATCAGTCAGCTAGTCAGTGAAAGTTTTAGGGTCAAATTTATCGTCAAAGGTTGGGGCTTCTATTTTAACTTTTTGGTAATGTCGTCAACTGGTGGGAAATTGAGTCTAAAAGGGTTGGGTTGGTTTCCATTGCCTTGGGCTTTAAGGGCTGTTCTATTGGGAGTAGCGTTGGGGGTCACAATGCCATTCGCAAGGGCGGTCACACTTTCCTATGTCGTCTAATTTTGTGTTCAATGCAGTCAATTGTTGTAAAATCTAATCCATTGCAGTGGGCCCAAAAGACATTAGTACAGGGTGATAATTTTTACCACTCCTAAGGATCATGCATTGACCGCGAGCCTCTGATACCAAATATGATGCAGGACAGATTATAATCCTATATGTTATGCACCAATGCAGCACACAAGATGTCAAACCTATCCTACAAGTGGTTATCCCTTAGACATAGTAAGCAAAGCAGTTTGCAAAATACAAACCTATCCTACAAGTGGTTATCCCTTAGACGTAGTAGGCAAAGTAGTTTGCAAATACAATTAAACGAGCATTTTTTTTAATGATTTTAGTAAAGAAAGAACGTTCGACCAAGGAAAATAATAGAGTAAAGAAATTAGAACAGGTAAGAAATTATACCGCACGACTCCAACAAGCGTACGATTAAGCTATTGCGATTAGTCTAGATTAATTCGCAATTTATCTGCAACAACCTCCTAGATAGGCTTGTAGATGTCTGCGTAATTGATTTCCGCCCAACGATCGCAATCAAGTACCTTACAAGAAAGAAATGGACTAAGTAATTTTTTTGAATTTTAGGAAAAGGAAATAAGGCTACGAATTTTTTCGAGAAAAGAAAATAGAAACTAAACTATTCTACGAACCAAACTTTTATTACCAATAGATGATATGCGTAGATCTGGATCTGAACTGAAAATTAGTACTACAATTTTTTTTGGAAGCAAGAAAATTAAAAAAGAACTAGTTTAGTTACCCGCGCGATGCAGCGGGCATATATTATCGAAGCGATTTTTTTATCATTGTTGATCATCGATGATAGTATGAAATTATGTATATACCAAAAAAAATGCAGCGAGGAGATGAAGAGAGGAACAAAGAGAAAGGAAGAAAGAGAGGTGTAGGATGGAGGAATGGCAAAAGGTGCCAAAATTATACATTTATATATATATATATATATACATATATATATAATTTAGTTTATTTTTTTATATTGGCCAATTTGCATAAAAAATCCACAAGTTTTGAGCTTTTGCAAAACTGGGCCGCCTTTTTCGATTTTGCAGATTTGGGCCGGATTTTCAGAAAACTGACCAAAATACCCTTATTCCTTTCTCTCTCCTTTTTTTTTTCTGTCGTTCTTTTTTTTTTCCCTCCCCGGAGAGAGAGGCGGAGGCGAGGCGGCCAGCCTCGCCTCTGCCCCGCGCGCCCTCGCCCGCGTCCGCGCACCCCCCGCCCTCCTCGCCTCCGACCCCACCAAGGCCGCGCTCGCCCCCGCCCTCTGGGACGCCCCTTCTCTCCTCCGCCCTATGCGCCCTCTCCCGCGCCCGTTCACCCCCCGCCCTCCTCGCCTCCGACCTTGCCGAGGCCGCGCCGCGACCCCCCTTTTTTTTTTTCTTCTCTCCGAACCTCCTCCACAGCCTCCGCGGCCCTTCGCGACGGTAACGAGGACGGCACCGCGTCCTCTTCCTTCGACTTCGCCCTCCACCTCCATTGCAGCATATTTTTCACCCACCAAATCCACTTCTGGGAACCCGCCGTCCTCACCATCGCAGCCGACGATGAAAATGAGAGCGCGATGATACGCCGGAGAAGAGGGCGGGGCGACGGCGAGCGTGGCGTCCCCGGAGAAGAGGGCGGGGCGGCGGCGAGCGCGGCATCCCAGAGGGCGACGGCAAGCGTGGCCGTGGAGGGGTCGGAGGCGAGGAGGGCGGGGGGTGCACGTGAGCATCTGTGGTCAAACACTTTTGTTTGCTTAAAACAAAAAAAATTAACTAAAAATCAAAAACTAAAGAATAAGGAAGAAGAACTAGAGAAAAAGGAAGAAGAAGATGAAGTTGCACTGTTAAGATAAAGTTGCACTATTTTAGAAGAACGTTGCACTGTTATAGACGTAAGTTGCACTCTTTGAGATGTAAACTGCACCCTTTAAAATAAAAGTTACACTCTTTAAACGAAAATTACACTCTTTGACAGATAGTTACACTGTTTCTCCTCCTCATTCTCCTTCCTTTCCGCTTCCTCGTGCTTCTTCTATGCCCAACACTTCGCCCTCCATCTCACCTCCACCGCAGCATCTCTGATCAAACACTTTTGTTTGCTTAAAATAAAAAAAATTAACTGAAGGCAAAAAACTAGAGAAGAAGGAAGAAGAAGATGAAGTTGCACTGTTTTAGAAAAACGTTGCACTGTTATAGACGTAAGTTGCACTCTTTGAGATGTAAAGTGCACTCTTTCATCTTAAAGGGTGCAATTTACATCTCAAAGAGTGCAACTTACGTCTATAACAGTGCAACGTTCTTCTAAAACAGTGCAACTTCATCTTAACAGTGCAACTTCATCTTCTTCTTCCTTCTTCTCTAGTTCTTCTTCCTTATTCTCTAATTTTTGGTTTTTAGTTATTTTTTGTTTTAAGCAAACAAAAGTGCTTGACCAGAGATGCTTCTGTGCACCCCCTGCCCTCCTCGCCTCCGACCCCCTGAGGCCGCGCTGGCCGCCGCCCTCTGAGACGCCGCGCTCACCGTCGCCTCGCTCTCTTCTCCGGCATCGTCGCGCTCTCGCTCGTCGCCGGCCCTGGGTGGGCGCGGTGGGCCGCGTGCCCCCTCCCTCGCCGGCGAGCTTCTCGGCACCGAGAAGCGCTTCCTCTTCGTCGTCGGCGGCGGTGCTGAGGACGGCGGATTCCCAGAAGTGGGTTTGGTGGGTGAAAAGTCTGCTGCACTGGAGGTGGAGAGCGAAGTCGTAGGAAGAGGATGCGGCGCCGTCCTCGTTACCGTCGTGGAGGGCCGCGAAGGCGGTGGAGGAGGTTCAGAGAGAAAAAAAAGAGGATCTCGGCGCGGCCTCGGCGGGGTCGGAGGATTTTTTGTAGCTATTTAGACGTATGTGAAATTGTAAATAATAAGCTGATAGAAAACATATTTTTTTTATAGGATTTGTTTCTAGAATTGGGTGTTCTTTTCAAGGATTTGCATGCTATTCCATCTTCAGCGTTTCCTATGTCAATATGTTATAAATAATTGCTTATCCCAGTTTATAATTTTATATATACACCAAATAATTTTAAAAATTTGCTATTATACAATTAAAATCTAATTCAACAAATACAATTTAAATCATATTTAAATTTATATATGAAAAATTTATAGTAACTTAACTAATTTTATTTAAATTAATTTAATTATTAATCTGGCTAATAAAATTATATAAAATATAAAAGGCCAATTTGCATAAAAAATCCACAAGTTTTGAGCTTTTGCAAAACTGGACCGTTTTTTTTTGATTTTGCATATTCGGGCCGTATTTTCAGAAAACTGACCAAAATAACCGTATTCCTTTCTCTTTCTCTTTTTTTTTTCCTCTCGTTCTTTTTCTTTTTCTCTCCGAAGAGAGAGGCGGAGGCAGCCCACCTCGCCTCTGACCCACGCGCCCTCGCCCGCATCCGCGCACCCCTCGAGGTGGGCCGCCTCCGTCTCCGCCTCTCTCTTCGGAGAGAAAAAAGACAAAGAACGAGAGGAAAAAAAAGGAGAGAGAGAAATGAATAAGGGTATTTTGGTCAGTTTTCTGAAAATACGGCCCGAATCTGCAAAATCAAAAAAAGACAGTCCAGTTTTGCAAAAGCTCAAAACTTGTTGATTTTTTATGCTAATTGGCCTTTTATATTTTATATAATTTTATTAGCCAGATTAATAATTAAATTAATTTAAATAAAAATAATTTAAATAAAATTAGCTTAAATTACTATAAATTTTTCATATATAAATTTAAATATGATTTAAATTGTATTTGTTGAATTAGATTTTAATTGTATTATAGCAAAATTTTTAAAATTATTTAGTGTATATATAAAATTATAAACTGGGATAAGCAATTATTTATAACATATTGACATAGGAAACGCTGAAGAGGAATAGCATGCAAATCCTTTAAAAGAACACCCAATTCTAGAAACAAATCCTATAAAAAAAATATGTTTTCTATCAGCTTATTATTTACAATTTCACATACGTCTAAATAGCTACAAAAAAATTGGAGAAAGCTAATAGATAGGTTAGAAAAGAAAAATCAAAGAAAAAGCAAGATGCGTAGAATTTATGATCACTTGATTGTCACCATACATACTATCAGCAGTAAGCTGATTACATATCCATACACTCTCTTCCGCCTCTGCCGCCGCCGCCGCATCCAAGATCTTCATCTTCTACCACCACCGCCACCCCCACCAAATACGCGACGGGATCTGCGGATTCCACTGACTCGACGCGATGCGACGGTGATGAGAGCGAGCGACTGTAAGGGAGAGGGTGAAAGAGGTTTAGCAAAAGTTGGAGGAAGAGATTAATGGAGACAGAGGGGGAAGAAAAAATTAATTATTAATTAATTACAATAGTAAAGAGAGAGAAGGTGGGGCTGTTGGAAGGTGAAGAGGCGCACGTTGAAGAAGAGGAGAAGAGTTAGGGCTATTGGAAGGTGAGGAGGCCTACGGTCTTCTCCAATATTGAGAAGGCAAGAGGAAGAGAGAGAGTGCTCCACCCAATTAAGAAGGATAAAAAAAAAGGAAGGTGGGCCTCACGCTTTCTACCAAATGAAGGAGGACTTACCAAATGAAGGATGTTGTGCCATCTCAGTCAAAAGTATTGGGGATTAATATATGTTTGTAGATAGATACTAATCGTTAGCTTTGGCCAAAGTTGGTCCATGCTGCTTCTGACGTGTGCACAGGAAAGAAGGGGCGGTTGTTGGGTCGTCTCGGGACGTGTGCACAAAGAGAAGAACCCTCGTCTTCAACCTCTGTTTTCTTCCTTTAACTTGAACTTTCCCTAATTTTCTCAAATCTCAACCAAATCTCACATATAGGTAGTCAAAATTTGCAGAAAATTAAGAAACAAGTAGGTCTAAAGAAATATTAAAACTCTGGACCTCGCCAGAACCGGTAACACCCTGGTAAGAAAAATTCTTTTCACCCAAAACTCTTTCAACAAAACTCAAATTTTATTCAATGATCATAAAAGAATCTATAACCAAAGCCTTCTAAGCTATTTATATACTAAATACATACGAGAATAACAGAAAAATTCCAACTAAAGACTTATCTAAAGAAGGAAAAATGATAAAATATTTCTAAACAGAATAATTCCAAAAATAACAGAATAAATCTGAAAAAAAAAAGATCTTTAGATCCATATAGCGGATACGGGTGCCGACTTGCGCCGACTTCGTTGATAGACCTGGAACCCAGATGTCGACATGGGTTGGGTTCGGTCTGGATCAGCCAGCATGTCGTTGGCATATAGCGAGTTCATAAGATACTGCACACATTTTTCAGTTTTTTTTTTTTTCCTTGTTTGGCATATAATTCTGCTGCATACAGTCTGTTTTATTTTATTTTGTGCTACTGTTGCAAATTGAGTGCATCTTTCATGACCTATCATCATATATAACTATTCACCATGTCAGTGCAGGGAATAACCTGACATGCAACACCATATGGGCATGAAGGAGAAGCACATTTTTTTGCTTTTCTTTTCTCTTTTTTCTTTCCACCTGTTTCTCATCCTTTTGGATTGTTGATCCGATACTTTGTGCTATCTTAGTGTTGTAAGTACTTGTAAGCTGGTTGGTTGATGTATAATATAGTAGTAAAAAGATTAAAGTCTTAGTACAAATGCATTTGTATGTGATGCATGCATATTCTTTTCCTACTGCCGTTCCACTTTTCTAATTTTTTGGGTTTCCACTTTGCCAGGTTCTTATTGGACCATCGGATTGGGAAGACCATTTGTCAGGAAAGGATGGAGTGCAGAGATATCGAATTCACAATCTTCCTGCAAAATGTTCTTGCCCTGGTCTCTATGAGTTGGGGGTTGCCACAACTATCCCTGATGAAGGTTGCCGGACTCGTAAACATGATCTGGATGACATTGTTGTAGTGTATCTTGGGCAAGCTGATAATCTTAGAACAAGGCTCCAGCACTATGGCCGCACAGGATCTCATTTGGACTATGGAAATTCACTTACTTGTTCTAGTAAAAATGGAAGTCCGTGCTTTACAGCAGGACCTGGGTTATTCAGGGAGATTTTTTCAAAGGGTTACTCCCTTGTTTTTAGGTGGGTGCAGGTAAGTTATAATTTCTCCTGGATCTTCAATAACTACACAGATATGAAAAAGGCACTAACACTATATTCCGGCAATTTGGGATATTGCGAGAATAGATACAATTATAGTACCTTTACCTAATATTACTGGATTAAAATAGTTGCTATGAGTTTGGCTAATTATATAGCAAAGGTTAGTTCATTTTTTATCTCAGTACAAAATCTGCCTCAAATAGTTCCAGTTCTTTATAACTAGTTACATTGAGTTTGTGCAACACTTGCAAACCTATTATCACTTAGTTCATTGATCACTATGACATACTCCAACACTAAATTATGTTATTCAGTGGTAGTGAACATTTCTAGCACCATTATGTACATTAATGAAATGATAATTGAATAACCTCCTTAGTCAAATTTAAATAGTCGCCATATATAGTTTTTAAGAAGAACTTATAACATCATAATCTTGAAACAAGTTCGTATATGTTGGACCTAATAAGACTCTCTACGACTTTTGCCCTCTATTGTGTCTGTGCCATAATAAAAGTCTATTAGAATCATCTCCACAGAATCAAAAAAGTATATCTTGATTTAGACTAATGAACTCATATCCAGGAAGATATTGATGCAGCAAATAAGCCTTTATTTTATTTTTGAATGCAATTTTTGTTTTATTTTGTAAGTTCGTGTTTAATTTGGGCTTAAATCGATTAGTTTTAGTTAATTCGGCTAACCCAAATCCTTTTCTCCAATAAACATAGAAACAATTCCAAAAAGACCTTTCGGCATTTCCAAAATTGTCTCGTCTTCTATGCGTGACCCTTGGGTGACCGTGTTGTGTTGAAGACGAAAGGACAATAATTTATTATAGGATAGGCTCTTAACACTATAAATACTTGGTTCTTGATGCTTTGAGGGGCAGATTTGATGAATAGAAATTTCTACTCGTTTTTTATCCTTGCCGTGGTGTTCTTCTTCCCGGTGTGATCATCGACCCTTCTTCCTCGCGCCGAGATCGTCTTTTTCCTCAACTTGATCATTAACATTTCTTCCTCGTGGCAAGATCGGCTTTTGCTCCTACCCTTCCTCTTTTTCCGTCCCTGCCTCCTCTTGTGTACCACCCTCATCGATTGTAAATCCCACGCAATCGTGTGATTGGTGCACTTCTTGTATCTTATCTTCTCCCTCATCTCCTGATCTTTCATTATCCTTTTCAATCTAGCCTTCCACCATTACTAACCATCTTTGCCAAAACAACCAAATCTTAAAGCTTTTAAGTCCGATAAAATCGAATTTACCTTTTGGAACTATTATATATATTTTTAGTTGGTTGTTATTATCTCATGTATTGAAGGTTTATCACCATCTTAGTATTGCTTCAATTCAATTTTAATTTTCTGTCTTGCTGAAATTTTTGCTTCCTTTCACTTTAGTAAAGTTCGCCAGAATTGATAAATTGAACCTAATTATTTCAAGAAATACCTTTAAACGAAAATAAAGTTGAAGATTCAGATTTGGCAACCCCTTGGTTTGCATCAATTGGTATCAGAGACAGGTTCTTTCCGTGGGAACGTTTGTTTTGATCTAAACAATTTTTTTGGGTGTTGAACTTTGTCTTTCTTGTTCTTCTTTTTGGGCCAAAATATATATTTTTTTTAAAAGAAGAAAAAACATCACTTCATTGGTTAACTTGTAAGCATAATGACAGACAATAGTGAAAATCCTCGTGATTGGAGAGAAGCGTATGAGAAACAACAAGATTTCATGAGAAACATACAAAATCAAATGAATAACATTCAACAACTGTTGGAAAGGTTAACTATGCAGCAACAAAATGCGGTAGGAGAAGATTTGGAAAGTGACACTGATTTTGACAATCATACTTTACATGCTGGAAGAAATCCTTTTTTTTTCAAAATCAAGGAAATATACTTTGATGGGATCAGGGCATTAAAATAGACACGAGTGAGTTCGATGATAAATTACAACCTTTAGAATCAGTGTTTTAAATAGCGGCCGCTATGGCGGCCATAGCGGCCGCTATAGCGGATTTTAGGTGCTACCGCTACTCTATAATATGTAAAGCGGTATATAGCGGATCGGGTTCATAGCGGCCGCTTTAGCGGCATAGCGGCCGCTATAAAGCGGTTGGAAAGCGGGCACTATGAGTCCAAACCTTTAAAAAGTGCAAACGGGTTGAAATAGCTTATCGGGTCGGATTCTTAAATGAAATATAAAGATCAAACCCTGTTCCTGATGAATAAGATTATAATTATTTACCTAAGATATCCTTTTTGACATCCATTTACAAATTATATAGATTGTTAATGGATTATAGATTTTCAAGTTTATGTCTTTTTGGTTTGCTAAATATTTTAAAGTTAATCTTAAATTCTTAATAGATATTGACACTAAATATATAGGCTTGCAATACTAAAAAAATAAAGAATGATGATTAGTTGTCTTTTCTTCAAAATCATATGTATCTTTTATAAGGTTAAATTTGCTTTTATGAAACCCGCTATGGGTTCATAGCGCCCGCTATGGCGCTCGCTATCCGCTTTCCGCTATGAGACTCTTCAAACGCTATGTACCCGCTATCCGCTATTTACAACCTTGTTTAGAATTTGTGGACTAGCTAGACAAAATAGAACAATTTTTTGAATAGAAAGAATTACCCGATGACAAAAAAGTTAAATTTGTCTCCTTTAAATTGAGAGGTCATCCCTTATTGTGGTGGAAAGAAGTCCAAAACGATAGGGTTAGAAATGGTAAGGAAAAGATTAGCTTGTGGGAAAGAATGAAAGAAAAACTTAAATGAGAATTTTTACTGACTGATAACCGTCAAACTATTTTTCAAAAATTTCGCAATCTTAAGCAGGGCCTAAGTCTGTACAAGAATATACTGAAGAATTTTACACCCTTCAAACTTGTAATGAACTTAGAGAGGATGAAGAACAGTGGATAGCTCGCTATCTAGCCGGTCTTCGAACCTAAATCCAAGACGAGTTAGCCCTTTTAACTTTCTATAGGGTCGACATGGCTTATAGTCATGTACTTAAGGCTGATAATAAACTAAAAAGACAAACCTTTTATTAGGAAAGTGCTAGTGTAAAGAAAACCATAGGAACCAAGCCAATCCAAAAGAATAATAGTCAAACCTCTTCGAAACCTTTCAAGACCTTAACGGCAAAGAGAGTTATAGGTGCAAAACCCGTTGATTCTGGCATCATTTGTTATAAATTTAACAAATCAGGACATAATTCCTCTGATTTCCCTTTGAAAAAATTGATTCTAGAGCCAATCTAATAGAAAATCAGGAAGAAAATAAAAAATGAGGAAGAAACTGTAGAACAAGAAGATGTAGATGAGATTTTTGAAGAATTTCCTGATGCGACTGAAACAAATCTCTTGATCCATCGAGTCCTATCAGCCTCTAAGTCCACCCAAGATGATTGGAAACGTCGTAGCCTTTTTAGATTCATCTGTAGCGCAGGGGGTTAGTTTTGCTCTTTTGTCATTGATAGTGGGAGTACTGAAAATTGTATTTAGAGAAATGGTTGATAATCTTAAACTGAAAACTGAAAAACTTGCTCAACCCTACAAAATAGCTTGGTTTAAGGACAGGGATGAGTTTCTAATAACAAAGCGATGTCTTGTTGAATTTTCTATTGGGAAGACTTATACTGATAAGGTTTGGTGTGATGTTGTTTCCATGGATGTGAGTCACCTATTGTTAGGTAGACATTGGCAATTTGATCGTAGCACTATACATGATAGTAGGGCTTATATAGTCACAAAGGACAATAAGAAAGTTAGATTGATTCCCCTAAATTACTTATCCAAACCAAAGCCTAAACCGGAAAAGTCCCATAACAACCCTCCACCGATGAACAGAAAATGATGGTTTTGAGCAAAAGCCAATTCTCTAAAGATCTAAACAAAATCCCCTGTAGTATCGATCCTTTCAGCAAAAGAAATATTTGAGAACACTGAAGTTCCTCGAGCTGTTCAGCCATTGCTGAATGAATTTTCTGATATCATGCCCGAGGAACTCCCCGATGGCCTTCCACTTATGACAGACATCCAACACTGTATAGATTTTGTACCTGGTGCAAGCCTTCCACATCCAGCCCATTATCGGATAAGTCCCACTGAACACGAAGAGTTACATAGGCAGGTTTATGAACTTCTACAAAAAGGTTACATTAGAGAGAGTATGAGCCCTGTCGCAGTACCTGCCCTCCTTACACCAAAAAAGGATGGAACGTGGCAAATTTGTGTTGACAGTTGAGCAGTTAACAAGATCACCGTCCAGTTGTGCTAACTTATCCTTCGACCACGTGGTGTGGATTGGCGAGAAATAAGCCGACTTCATCAAACGGTCCACCACCACCCAAATTGCATCATGGTCTTTCTGTGATCGAGGTAATCCACAACGAAATCCATCAAGATACTCTCCCACTTCCACACGAAAATCGGCAAATTTTGAAGCTTAACCGTCGGGAGATGATGTTCTGCTTTCACCTGTTGGCACATTAGACATTGTGCCACAAAACGCCCTATATCCCTCTTTATCCCTAGCCACCAATAATGCATCTTCAAGTCTTTGTACATTTTGGTGCCGCCCGGATAGTGTTGGGAGATTGATGAGCTTCTCTTAGTATTTTCTCACGAATTTTCTCGTCCTTCGGCACATATAATCGGTCTCGGAATCGAAGAGTGCCCTCCGAATCCAACCTAAACTGGCAGGCTCGCCCACTCTCAATATCGCCCTGCACTTTTTGGAGCTCTGGGTCCGAAGACTGTTTCTCTTTTATCCTCTCCAACAAGGTCGGTTGAATTACTAAGGTCATATGAGTGTTGTGGAGGCGCCCAGAGCTACGACTTTCAAGTCGAATCGCCGCATTTCCATAAGAAACTGAGGCTGAGTCGTGATCATCGTCGCGAGATTCTCCACGGACTTCTTACCGGGCGCATCTGCCACCACATTGGCTTTTCCCAGGTGGTACAAAATAGTCACATCATAGTCTTTTAGTAGTTCTAACCACCTGTGCTGCCTCAGATTCAACTCCTTTTGAGTGAATAGATATTTCAAGCTCTTATGGTTCGTATAAACCTCACAATATTTTCCATACAAATAATGTCTTCACAACTTAAGTGCGAAAACGATCGCCGCTAGCTCTAAGTCATGGGTGGGATAATTTTTCTCATAATTCTTTAATTGGCGGGAGGGATAAGCAATGACCTGCCCGTGCTGCATCAGCACGCACCCCAGACCATTTCGCGATGCATCACTATATACCACGAATTCCTCCTCCGCAATTGGCAGAGTGAGAACTGGAGCTGTGGTCAATTTGTCCTTTAACTCTTTGAAGCTTTGGTCGCAATCATCGTTCCAAATGTACCCCTTGTAGGTAAAGCGCGTTAGTGGAGTGGCGATCTTGTAAAATCCCTCCATAAACCGCCGATAATACCCCACCAGACCGAGAAAACTACGGACCTCGGTTATGTTTGTCGGTCGGGGCCAATCTTTAATAGCTTCAATTTTCTTTGGGTCCACTGATAATCCACTTTCTGAAATCACATAATCCAAGAAGGCGACCTCATGGATCCAAAAGTCGCACTTTTTTAGCTTGGCATAAAGCTTGTTTCTTCGAAGAACTTGCAGCACTAATCTTAAATGCTCTTTCATGTTCCTCATCGCTCTGAGAGTAGACCAAGATGTCGTCAATAAGTATTACGACAAACCGGTCTAGAAAGGACTTAAAAATATGGTTCATTAAGTCCATAAACGCCGCCGGGATATTAGTGAGCTCGGCATTAGTGAGCCCAACTGGCATCACCGTGAATTCGTAATGCCCATACCACGTTCGAAATGCGGTCTTATGCAAATCCTCCGGTTTGATTTTCAATTGGTGATATTCGGACTGAAAATCTATCTTAGAGTACACCCGAGACCCTTGAAGTTGATCAAACAAGTCATCAATACGGTGCAGCAGATACTTATTCTTGACCGTAACTCTGTTTAGCTCACGGTAATCAACACACAACCGTAGTGAACTGTCCTTCTTCTTCACGAATAGCACCGGGGCCCCCCAAGGCGATACGCTTGGTTTGATAAAGTCTTTATTCAACAGATCTTGTAGCTGAGCCTTCAGCTCCTTCAACTTAGCCGGTGCCATCCGATATGGAGTCTTCGAAATTGGCACGGCGCGGAATCAAGTCTATTACGAGCTCGATCTCCCGGTCCGGTGGCATTCCTGGCAATTCCACAGTAAAAACATCCGGAAATTCTCGGACTATATGAATGTTCTCGAGCACTGGAATTTCCTTTCGGTCCTCTACCATCGTCGCTAAGTAGGCCACACAGTTACTATTAATCAATTTCTTCGCACACGATGTGGACACCGTACTAGCAAAGAGTGAGCTCCTGCACCCTCGATATATAAGCTCATCTTGGCCAGGTTTACTGAAGGTCACGACTCGGCTCTCGCAATCAATGGTTGCATAATATTTGGGGAGCCAATCCATCCCCAAGACTAGGTCGAATCCTTCCATTCGCTTTAACACTAGCAAGTTATAATCCAGTCATCTATCTGTAAAGGGCAGGCAAGACATATGTCCGTAAAATAAAAAGCATGCTCAAGAACTTGAACCTATCAAATATGCACGACCTCTATTATGTTTACTCCATGAGAATAGCAAAGGACCGACTGATGAATGAGTGGGATGCCCCTGTATCGAATAAAGCCCGACATCTTACTTCATAAAGTAGAACAATATGTGATCCCACTTTGCACGAGAAAGCTGGGTCAGTCACACCCTTTCTGGATGGGAGAGATAAAAAGGGGGGACGTTGGCCCATTTTTATCGGTTAGATATATTAACTAAATTACGACTTTAAACTACTCTTTAATAATTATTCTGTTATCGTAAGTGCTTCAAGGCTTGTTAGTGAGTACTCTGCCTTCTCTTACAGTTAAGTCTCAAGCAGATCAAAAGCAAACACTTAACTCTTCTTGGCTTGGAAAACACATCATGACAGAGTCTGGCAACTTAAATTATTTATTTTTCTTTGTATTATACTTGAGCCAAAAAAAGCCAAATACAGACTAAATCCTAAAGAAACTAAGTTACTGGATATGGATCTTCAACTTATAGAGCTTCATAATGTGATTTAATCAATTGTATGCTATGACCGATTGTCTCTCCCATGATGGAATAGAATGCCATCAGACCTTAAATTGTAGCTCCTAAATCGTGTGGCTGATCTGTTTGAAGAAACTATCAGCATCCCAGATAGTTAAAGCCCATGTAGTAGTCAAATGAAGAGACTGGATTAGTTTTGGAATCAATCTCAGATCTTTATAAGGTAGTAATATTTAAAACACAAAGTGATTGAAAATGATAGAAATAAAACATTATAAAGCACACTAGCAAAGAAACTACTAATTAATTTTCATGCTTGATCAACTCCTAATTATATAATAACAAAGATATAAATAATTGATTTGAGTCCGGCTACTATACTATCGATAGCACCAAGCGCTTGGTGCTATCAAGTTTTCCGCCGTTAGATCTACCCCTTTGACCATTTCCACCCGTTAGATCATACTATTCAACCAACCACCCACTCAACCCTAGGGGACCACTATCATCCTAACCGCACATCCCTTCATCCAAGGGCCGAAAACCTAATAGCACCAATGACTTGGTGCTATTAATAGTATAGTAGCCTAGTTCAATTGATTTTGTTGTTTTCACTATATTTTATAAACACTAGTTCTGCAACATTTTAATAATTTAGAAAATGACATTCAAATCAGTATAAAATTAGAACTCGAGTTTCACATTCCACTAATTTATCATTGATAATCTCCTCAGTGAACTAAACTAAGACTGAAATCTCACTGAAACCTAGAGACTGTACTACTAATCTCGAATATGAACAAGATCCAAAATTTTTATAACTCACAAATGATTTAAACCTAAGTTTGATGATCTTTTGAAAAACTGATTAATCTGAACAGACTGACAGAAACTATCAATTATTACAAATACTTGATTTATTTTTAATCCATATAAGTAGGCACCTTTTTGATTGACATTATTGTTTTCGGTATTCAGTGGCTATGATCGATTTTTTTTTTTTTTTTTTTTTTTTTTTTTTTCTTTTTCTCAGAGTGATACTTCCGTTACTCTTTTAGACAAATTTATTGTGCATACTTTCTGTAATAAATTCAATCATGAATTCCCATAACTTTTAGAGAAATAAATAGTACAACCTTCACAATATCTTTGTAACAATTTCTTTTCCTATAATTCTACCTTTTTTCCTTTCCCCATATTTAACTATGTGCTATTTAGGTGTTTTTAATTTTAGTTGTTCTAGTCTTATCAAGATCTTGAATGTGAACAGATGACTAACAAAGTAGTAGCCGAGAGGGCAGAGGCTGAGCTCCTTGAAGTTTTTGATTATGCATGGAATAAGCTCCAAAATGGTGCTTGTCGTCGTGAGGAAATTCTAGCAAAGTTAGATAATGCTGTTAGCAGAAGAAGACCATCTTTTATCAGCAAGTTACAGAAATTTAAGCGCATAATGTTTGATGAGAAAGTAGGGATTGGAATCAATGAAAATGGATCAGTTGACACTCCAGAATCCCTTACTGGCTATAGAAACCTTCTCCCTCAAGTACTCAAGTTTGTAAACCACAGACCTCAGTCAGTTAGAGTTAGCGATAACTTCACGAAAGATGATAATATTTGTGGAATGCCCGTCAGTGGCGGAGCTGTTTGTAGAAATAGGCCAGTCCAGGGAAGGAAAAGGTGTGACGAGCACAAAGGTAAGAGGATTACTCTTTTAATTCCTGTAATTGAAAAAGAAGGCACTCCACAAGAAACTTCATCTACATGCGGTTTTATTCTAGAAGATGGTACTTCTTGTATGGAGATTCCAGTTGGAGGGAGAAAGAGATGCGAGTTACATAGAGGCAGAAGGATAGTCAGTCCTAAAATCAGAGATTTTTCTGCTAGGAGCCCATTCAATCATTTGGAGGCACCACTTTCAGGACACAGAAAAGACTGGAAGATAGGAGCATGTAAACATTACGATGAGCATGTTATCTGTGGAATCGCTATTGACGATAATCTTGTTTGTACAAACAAACCAGTTCAAGGAAGAAAAAGGTGTGAGCTGCATAAAGGCCGGAGGATTACACAGATGAAATCATTGACAAGAAAATAAGGTTATGCTACAACAAGTATACATATACAATAACCACAATGGAGGAGATAAATACGTGGAGAAACATGTATTGATTGGTGTGCTTGTATAAACTGGCCTGTTTCATGTTTAAAAAGTGCTAGTTGCATGAGGGGCAGAGGCTTACTTGGACTAACTATTTAATATATACACAAGTTAAAACAACAAAAGAAATATATCGGCTCAATGAAGGACAAACTTTTAAGTGGAAACAGCAATGCTTACTGCAGGAGGAAACCCAATCTGTTCCAAAGCTAATTGGTTAAGCTATTTAGTTAGTCATATTTGTTTGTTCCAATATAAACCAAGATAATAAAAGGAAGTTTGCATGTTTGATTTGTTGTAACTTATATGGACTCTATATGCCTTTTCGGTCATTTAAATATCTCATTAATAATGTACTTCTGGTAAATTCTTGTGCTTGAATGGATTAATTCACAAGGTTCTTGTTTGGCATCGGGATTACATCCGAAGTCCTAATAAATAATAATTTGCTCTTTGCACTATATGGATATGTTGTTAAATAGATCCTCGTTTTGCTTTTCATATGAAAGGAAAACCTTTTATTTTCTCTTGGCTTTTAATGACTCCAAATATTGCTTGTTTCCCAATTTATCAAATTTGATTAAAGTGTTCAATAATGATAGTAATGTTTGTGCTGATGATTTCTGTGTGCAGTAATTCATATTAAGTAACAATGCCTCTTTTCAAGCATAGAAATTAAAATTGTTATCGAACAATGTGTCTTGATCCTTTTCTGTTCCTATACGTCTTTGTGTACGTTAGCCCATCTATTTTACAAACTTCTTCCGTATCGATTTATATATATAAACTTTCCTTGCTTAAAATTGTTGAACTTTTTGAGGGTTTATTCTTGTCAGTTCTGCGAGCAGAAGGTTGAATCTTGGATAGTTTCTGAACATTGGTGGATTCTTAAATTGGCATGGGTGAAGCAATTTTTATTCCAATATAGGGGAAGCAATATAGCTATCATTTCAAACATTAGGTATTTTGAACCCCTAGTGGTAGCGGGTGCGATGTGGATTGGTTCCAATATTGAAATAGGTATTCTGAAATGTTGTTTGGCTTAGTTTTGGGACTATGGCTCCCTCTGCCCTGCACTTTGCGTGTGCATGTTCCATCACTTAAGATGGCGCCGTTCGGAGCAGCGGATGAGGTGTGGAGATGTATGGCATGGGTCGGGACACTTCATACGCTGAAGTGGTGTTCATGTGAGTTTAAGTGAAAATCGATGAAATTTGAATTGGACCTATGTTCTGATCGCGCCATTATGAGTTGTGCATAATTTTTTGTCAAGTTTAGTGGCGATTTGGTGTTGAGGGGCATTTTAGAGCTGAATGCATCCTGTGTGCGTGATCCGACATCGATGTGGTGTACGGAATATTGAAATCGGGCATTTGCAGTCAAGCCGCTGGGTTAGGAGCGCACTATCATGATTGATAATGGTTGGAGCTCGGTTGTAGTTGCATCCCTAGTGAAAATGATCCATAGGAGTGATCTTGTTGTCGAAAATAATAATTTTGAGATTTATCGGACGAAATTTTGTAGTTTCGGTGCACTAATTGTACAATTGGATTTCAGAACTAGTGGGAGGTATTCCGGAGGGTCCTTACTATTTGTGAACAGTGGTTGAAAGGTGAGGCTGGTACAGTTGATTCCGTCATCGAAATTGGTGCGATTCGGAGCCGTCCTGGTCTAGTTCGGCAACCGTAATCCGTTTTGTCGAGCACTTGGCTTGAGGCTATCCCAACACTTATAAGTGGTGTGTCTCAGGATAGCGAAAGGGATGTTATGACTCTTTGTTAAGTTGGATGGTCATTGCGCCTATTTTTGAAAGCCGGCTTGTGGAATCGATATTCCATTTGTGTTGAGGTGCAATTTCGTGCGGTTTGGACATATTGGTTGGTATAGATGACATGTAGTGGCTAATTATGGTAGTTGATTGTTTTGTCTAGGTTCGGGTGACACCTAGAGGTATCACTTGAGTCGAGAACCCGGGTACTTGGGGTGATTTGATTCGAAGTCGGTAAAGTTGTTCTTACTTGGTTTTCTCTTAATGTTTTTATTGTTCCATCACACATGTTGAGTAGTATAACTTATCATGACACCTTAACTTACATGCTTAGTTATTTTACATATCAGTTGTTTTGTCTATCTTCTCAGCTTATTGCTTATGACTTATCATAATTATTTGTCGTCCTGGGATGATTTATGATATGTACGGTAGGATTGATTATATTTGCGTATCCACATGACTATAATATAACTTGGTAGGTGATTAGTTATTCGTTAAGATTTGACCTTAATGGTTGACTAATATATCTTTATGGAATTGACCTTTTTGACGACAGATTTACTCCTTTACATTTGACTTTGTAAGTCGCTTGACTATCTTATACAATTTAACCTCGTTGGTCTATAGACATGAGATTCGACCTGGTTAGTCAGTGCTTACTCCGTATGTAGTGCACTGAACTTTTGAAAATAATTATGTTCTAGTGAGAATACTATTTGATACTATTTAACAGGTATCCGTGGAGTTCGAGATGTGTTGGTATGGTTCTGGCGCGGAAACAACACGCAAACGAAATTCTGGGATCAAATTATGCTAAGTAGCAATTTTGATGTACGTACCGGTATTGAAGTTTAGGGTATCAGTATTGAAGTTTGAGTTTAGTACTGAGGGTCGCGTATTAGTACCTGTAAAGAGTATCAGAACTCCCCGAGCTAAAAAATCTGTGGAAACTCTTGGGTGTTGCATAACTTCCACGGGGTACCAATAACTCAGGGGTTAGTACTAATACTGGCCATGGGGTACTGGAACCTAGTAGTAAATCTGGCTGGGAAACAATTTGGGTTTTGAAGAACCTAGTTTGCGATAATGATACTAGGTGGGGTACTGGTACTGAAATGCGGCTACCGGTACTAACTTGTACGTGGGCTGAAATTGCCGGTGGGACTTTCTTCCTTCGTGAAATTGGTCGACATCATGGAGAATCTTTTCGTTGACCTATTCATTGAGCAGGAGAAAAAGTCTCGCTGGCCATGCACTTTCTGGAGGGATCGGCCTATACTTGGCTGCAAGACATTCAGAGGGATTGGTGGCATCAACAACCCCTTTCCTTTCTGGTTGGCGTTTAAAGAAAAGCTTTTCGAAGCTTTCTTTCCCAACAGTGTTAAGCGGCAGCTAGAAGATGATTTGAAAAATCTTCGGGAGAGGAACTGCACAGTACTAGAGTACAAGCAGGAGTTCTCCCGACTCGTGAACTGTGTTCCCTTCGCTGTCAAGAACGACCGACAAAAGGCCCAAATGTTCGAGAAAGGCTTGCGGTTGGATATCTTCAAGCTTGTCTAGGCTACAAAGTTGCAGACTTTTCAATAGGTAGTGGATCGATACCTCTACGTCGAGTGCGAGGAAGGTTACTTGCGCTGGGCGGGAGGTGATAGAAGGAGCAAAGGACAAGAAGTGGCCCCACTCTAGAAATGGAGGTGGCTCATCAAAACAACAAGAGACCACTTAAGCACCCTTGATCCCAGGGCACTGTCATGCCCCGAGCCCATAGCGGAAGCACTCATCGGGCACGTGCATCAAACCCGCTGAATGAACAAAGTTTCCTCTATACGCTCAAGGCGTCACAAGTATGTATACACAACATATTCCAAACAGGAATTGGATATATGGATTGCATAAGAAAACTATCACCAGATATAAAGTAAAAACTACTTCTATTACATCATTGTTTCATTCAATTACATACATAAGCTATGTAGTGCACCGAACTTCTACAAATGGTGGAATTCTAGTGGAAATGAGCCTAAAAGGCTATTCGAATAGTTCCGGCGAAGTTTGGGGAGTATTTGTGTGTTTTCGGCGTAAACCGAGCACGAAAATAGACTCCGGAAGGTTAATTCTGCCTAAGTTGCAGAATTTGTATTGAGTACCGGTACTGAAAACTGGGTACCGATATGCAATACAAAATGGAGAGGAACTAGCTCTCGGGTTCTGAGGAACTGAACCTGAGTACCGGTACTGAAACACTGTGTACCGGTACTAAAATCTGGATACCGGTACGTAATAGAAAACCTGAAAATCCAACGTTCGGGTTTTGAGGAACTGGAAACCGGGTACCGGAACTAAATGCCTGAGTACCGGTACGTGAATTCGAGTACCGGTACGCAGTACCCCGAAATGCCAGTTTTGGTTGGTTATGATGAGTGAAAGGTGGGGGGGTTGGTTGCAATTGTTACAACACCCTATATAAGTGGGACCCCAACCACTTTCTCCTCATTTGGACACAAGAGAATCCATTCTCTTTCTCTTTTCTCTCACTTTCTTCTTCCTCTCTCCCTATTGGAGCTTCTCCAACACTAGAAGAAGCTTGGAGGATTAAGCTTGGAGAAGGGATTTGGAGGTGGAGAGCTTTCTTCTTGAGCAAGAAGAAGTGGGAAGCTTGTGGCTAAGGTGAGGTTTCTTGGGATTTGAGGCTAGGGTTTTGGCTTTAAACCTTCTAAATGGATTTTTATCAAACTCTAGGCTAATCTAGTCTACAAATAGTAGAAATTAGCAAATGGATTTGGGTTTTTCCATGAATTTTGAAAAATCCCAGGTTAAAAGAGGGTTTTTGGATTTGAGGGGTTTAAAAATTATTTAACCCTTTAAAACTCTAATTGATGGACAGAAAATCATGTGGGGCAACATGATTTTAAGAGATAAAATCGTTTTAGGGTTCGAAAATGGTAACAAACCAATTTTCTTGTATTTAGGGCAAAGAAGCTTGGAGTAAAAGCTTGTAGCCCAAGAAAAGACCTAATTGCATGTGTCTACAAGCAATTAGGGGTGTGCTAAAGAGCCAAGGTGGGTTGTGTGCATCGAAGTGACTTGGTCACCTCTCATGTCTAGAGCATAATAACTAGACTAAGTTGTTGATGGTTGTATGGTAGTTTAATTGTCAAGATATGCATGATAGAACATATGTTACTTGAATTAGTGAATTTTACTACCTGTGCATGAGTAGATGTGCTTGCATGTAATACATGTTAATTACAGTGCTAATTTCATGAGATAAATGAATGTATACATGGTTGGTTGTGAACAAATGTTGTGGAACATATAATAGGTTGATTTTTTCTAGGGTCATTAGAGAACTCAACACATGAACATAGAGAACATAGTGCCATTGAATCATAGGTTGGAAAACATAGTGGGTGGGATACCACTTGGATGAAAGGATTTGAATCTAGAAAGGTTGACAACATAGGGTGAAGACATTGGACCCTTGTGACCATGAGAAAAGAAATTCCGGAACTCCTAACAACCCGATGGCCGAGGGTGGTCGACAATCTCCTCACCCAATGCCATGAGGATGGCGGTGCTCCGCTCAACACTATAAGGATGGCGGTGCTCCGCTCTAGGATACAAGGATGGCGGTGCTCCGCTCAATGCTATAAGGATGGCGGTGCTCCGCTTTATGCTATGAGGATGGCGGTGCTCCGCCCTTGATTGACTCAAGAGTGAGTCGGGTGACATGACTAGAAGGTGAAACCTAGTGAGTAAATGCAGTTTACGTCGCATGTGTAGGTTTCATTTTCATGTTTGAGGCATAAGCTTGTTAATTCTCGTATGATATATGTGACGCCCCAACTTCCCAGGGGGTCACCCATCCTAGGACTACTCCCGTCCTAGCACGCTTAACTCTCTCAACCTCTTCGGCCTTGCCACCGCCGAAAATGCTTAAGCCGGGTTGAGAGTTTAGCCCTATTATATCTCATATATAGGACTAATCTGGGGTCTCACAATCTCCCCCCCTTTAAGCCCTGACGTCCTCGTCAGGCTCAGACTCACAAGTACCAGGCGATGTGAGACGTCTCGCTAGCCTGTCATTCAGACCCGGCTCAGCCGAGACCCATCTCACACTTCCGGCTGGTAATTGGCTCTGATACCAACTGTGACGCCCCAACTTCCCAGGGGGTCACCCATCCTAGGACTACTCCCGTCCTAGCACGCTTAACTCTCTCAACCTCTTCGGCCTTGCCACCGCCGAAAATGCTTAAGCCGGGTTGAGAGTTTAGCCCTATTATATCTCATATATAGGACTAATCTGGGGTCTCACAATATATATATTGAACTAACCCATGCTTATGTTGCCTCCTTTGGACCTGGTAGGTCGAGCTTTTCCCTTGGATGGCCGTACCCACCGGGAGCTATAATTATAGTTCTCACCCACATGTTTTTCAGGTCCATCCGCGAGCGACGCGGCGGAGCGAGGAAATGGCGTAGCTGAGTAGATAGCGTCCTTCCATTTTGGTTATTTTTCTAGTTGTATCCCCATTTTGGAACAATATAATGGAAAGGAAAAAAAAATGTAAAGCTCATTTTGTGTTGTGTGTGGAATGTTAAAACTTGTATGTAATACAAATAGAAAATAATGTAAAAGAAGTAGTATTTACTTTATTTCTTGCGATGCTTTCCTTATGCAATCCATGTATTCAATTCCTGTTTGGAATATGTTGTGTATACATGCTTGTGACGCCTTGGGCGGATAGGGAAAACTCTGTCCGTTCGGCGGGTCTGGTGCACGTGCCCGATGAGTGCTCCCGCTGCGGGCTCGGGGCGTGACAGACTAAGGTGGTATCAGAGTGTAGAAACGGTCTAGATGGATCTAGGAGACCCTAGGATGGAAAACCATAAGGACCTAGGCTCGTGAGTGACGGGAATTTATGACTTGTGGCGGAAGTTGAATAAATTGAGTCAAGTTGTGTATGCCTTTAATTGGGTGTTAGAGGTAGATTCAAGGTGTGCTTTATTCTCAGCCGAGGGTGTTCATGTTGGCGGCCGACAACATAAAATCGAGTGATGGGAATAAGCGCCCTTATGTAACTTTCGCCTAAATTGAGTTCGTTTATCGAATGTTATTTTGTATTCGACCTTGAGGGTCATGATATTGACCAAGGTCGTTGTGTTTCAGGAAGTGATGACACATGATAGGCCTCCGACAAGGGCTAGGCCGGAGGAGCCGAACGTGGCCCTCGAGCAATCTGGGGTGAGCGGGGACATGGATGTCCGTGATCAGTTGGCCGCACTCGTTGGAGTAGTGCAGCGGCAAGCTGAGACAGCACAACGCCAAGAGGAGCAGATCAAGAGGCTCCAAGATACTGTGGCACGACAAGCGGCTGCGGCCCAAGCGGGCCAAGGACAGCATGCGCCCCGCCCCCGATCACCGTTCCGATTAATACGGAGGGGGTGGCGGCGGCGGCTGTACCCGTGACGGCGCGCCATGCACCTTCGGTAGCCGCAGTGGACTCGGGCACTTCGGTCCCCGATCATGCAGCGATGGAGGCGGAGAGGAGCACGCTCTTGCAGCCCTCATGACGTTCAAGAAGTTCAACCCGCCTACCTTTGACGGGAAGACTATCGATCCATGGGTCGTGGAGACATGGGTCGATTCGATGGAAACGCTTTTCGAGGATCTCTATACCTTGGAGAGGGATAAAGTGCACCTTGCCGCACATTGCATGGAGAAGTCGGCGAAGGTGTGGTGGAAGGGGATCAAGCGGGACCGATCCTCTAGCCTTCCGCCAGTTATGTGGGAAGAGTTTCGGGGAATGGTGTTTTCCAACTATTTTCCCGATAGTGAAAAGAAAAAGCTTCAAGATTGGTTCCGGAAGTTGAGGCAAGGGAACCGCACGGTGAGGGAGTATGAGCGAGAATTCTCTCACATTATCAACTGTGTCCCATATGTAGTTCGGGACGACAAGGACAAGACCGATTGCTTTGAACGTGGACTTCGGCCGAAAATCTTTAAGGTTGTGCATTCTCTCAAGTTGCAAACCTTTGCTGAGGTTTTGGACCAAGCCTTATGGGTGGAACAAGGCAATGTCTTCGCGCAGGAGGAGCGCGAGTCTTTTGAGAAGGAGAAGGACAAAGGGAAGAAGCGATCGTCGGGTGGTTCGGGCGGTCTATCAAGCTCTAAGCGACCCCCGAAGCATCCGCATTCGCAATCCCGTGCTCAGGGATCCCAGCCCACTCGGTCTATGCCGAGGTGCAATATTTGCGGTGGTCCTCATAGGCCGCAGGTGTGTGAGAAGCGGGAGGGGAGATGTTTCAAGTATGGGCAGCCGGGACACATGCGGTTTGATTGCCCACAAGGCGATGGTCGGGCTCCATCGGTTGCATCGACATTCTCCTCACCAAGGCAGCTCGCGGGCATCCTACCCGCGGCGATGTCAGCGGGGCGTGCGCCGCCGACGTGACAGCTTGAGGGCGTGCCGCAAGCGCCGAGCGGCCGTGTGTTTGCGACCCAAGTGGAGGAGCCCTCTACCCCTGAGGACGTCGTGGCAGATATTGTTTTACGTAATGGCATAAGATGTAGAGCATTGTTTGACACAGGAGCATCGCATTCATTCATTAGTCGGTCTTTTGCTATTACTCATGGAATAGATATAGTAGACACCGTGCACACTAGATGGGTACAAGTACCCGAGCATGTATTCTGTGTTAAAGACATATGTCGTGCCTGCCCTGTCAGAGTAGGAGATTGGATCATGCCGACAAATTTGTTGGTGTTGAATCGAATGGTCGAGTATGACCTAGTGTTGGGAATGGATTGGCTCTCCAAGTACTATGCCACAATTGATTGTGAGAGCCGAGTGGTGACTTTTAAGGAACCGGGTCAAAAGGAGCTTGTGTACCGAGGATGTAAAAGCTCACTTTTTGGAACTACGGTATCCACTTCGCAGGCGAGGAAACTAATTAATAGTGGCTGTGTTGCCTACCTAGCTACGGTGGTGGATGACCGGAAGGAGGTTCCGGCGCTCGAGGACATCCGAGTAGTCCGAGAGTTTTTGGATGTATTTCCGGCGGAGTTGCCCGAAATGCCAACGAATCGGGAGATTGAATTTGTTATAGATCTACTCCCTGGGACCATGCCAATTTCAAAGGCACCGTATAGAATGGCACCGGCTGAGTTGAAGGAACTGAAAGCTCAATTGCAAGACTTGTTGGACAAGGGCTTCATCAAACCGAGTGTATCACCTTGGGGAGCCCCGGTGCTATTTGTTAAGAAAAAGGATGGTTCGCTACGGTTGTGTGTGGACTACCGTGAGCTAAACAAGGTGACCATCAAGAATAAGTACCCGTTACCCCGCATTGACGACCTGTTTGATCAACTATAAGGGTCTCGGGTGTATTCTAAGATCGACTTGCAGTCTGGCTATCATCAATTGAAGATTAAGATCGACACTACGAATTCACGATTATGCCTTTTGGGCTTACTAATGCCCCGACAGCGTTTATGGATTTGATGAACTGTGTATTCAAACCATTGTTGGATCAATTCGTGGTGGTGTTCATTGATGACATTCGTGTTTACTCTCGGAGTGATGAAGAATATGAAGAGCATCTTCGAATAATGCTATAAGTTCTTCGGGAGAACAAGTTGTTCGCCAAGCTGAAGAAGTGCGAATTCTGGATTCGTGAGGTCGCTTTCTTGGGTCATGTGATTTTCGAGAATGGAGTATCTGTGGACCCGAAGAAAGTTGAGGTGATAAATGATTGGCCCCGACCTACCAATGTCACCGAGGTACGTAGTTTTCTCGGTCTTGCAGGGTATTATCGACGGTTCGTGGAGGAATTCTCAAAGATCTCCGGTCCGCTAACGCGACTCACCCGCAAGGGGACTAAGTTCGTGTGGAGCGATGATTGCGATCAAAGCTTCAAGGAATTGAAGGAGAGGTTGACCACAACTCCGGTTCTTGCCTTGCCGATTGCGGGGGAGGACTTTGTGGTGTACAGCGACGCATTGCACATAGTCTTGGGTGTGTACTTATGCAGTGTGGGCAGGTTATTGCATACGCCTCCCGCAAGTTGAAGAGTTATGAGAAAAACTACCCTATCCATTTCTTGGAGCTTGCGGCGGTGGTCTTCGCACTCAAGTTGTGGAGACACTACTTGTATGGAGAGCGTTGTGAGGTTTATACAGATCATAAAAGTTTGATGTACTTTTTCACTCAGAAGGAGTTGAACTTGAGGCAACGGAAGTGGTTAGAACTGTTGAAGGACTATGATCTAACCATCTTGTACCACTCAGGCAAAACAAATGTGGCGGCCGATGCACTTAGTCGAAAATCCGTGGAGAACCTTGCAACAATGATCACGATTCAGCAGCAGTTGATTGCTGAAATACGGCAGCTCAACTTGGAGGTCGTGACCCCGGATACCCTAACTATGCTTACGACTCTTGTGATTCGGCCGACCTTGTTGGAACAGATAAAAGAGAAACAGTCTTTGGACCCGAAACTCCAAAAGGTGCAGAGCGATATTGAGAGTGGGCGGGCCGGTGAATTTTGTGTGAACTCGGAGGGCACTCTTCGATTTCAGGATCGTTGGTGTGTGCCCAAGGATGAGGAGATCCGTGGGGAGATTTTGAGAGAAGCTCATACATTCCCGTATACTGTTCATCCCGGTGGCACCAAAATGTATAAGGATCTCAAGGTACATTATTGGTGGCCGAGCATGAAAAAGGATATTTGACACTTTGTGGCACAATGCTTGGTGTGCCAGCAAGTAAAAGCGGAACATCGCCTCCCGATGGGGAAATTGCAGAATTTGCCGATTCCGGTATGGAAATGGGAGAATATAGCGATGTATTTTATCGTAGGATTGCCTCGATCTCAAGGAGGTCACGATACAATTTGGGTGGTTGTGGACCGTTTGACAAAGTCGGCTCATTTCATTCCGATCCACACCACTTGGTCGAGGGACAAGTTGGCACAAGTCTATTTGGATGAGATTGTGCGTCTACACGGGGTTCCGGTATCGATTGTGTCAGATCGGGATCCCCGTTTTGCATCTCAGTTTTGGAAGAGCTTGCATGAAGCTTTAGGCATGCGGCTTGACTTTAGCACGGCATTCCATCCTCAAACAGATGGTCAGTCGGAGAGGACAAACCAGATTTTGGAGGATATGCTTCGAGCGTGTGTTTTGGATTTTAAAGGTGCGTGGCACACTTACTTGCCGATGGCGGAATTTGCTTATAACAATAGCTATCAGGCTAGTATTGGTATGGCACCATTTGAGGCCTTATATGGAAGGAAATACCGATCTCCGATACATTGGAGCAAGGTTGGTGAGAAATTGGCCTTGGGACCCTATGTTTTGCAAGATGCAGAAGAAAAGGTCCGTTTGGCGCGCCAACGGTTATTGACGGCGCATGCCCGACAGAAGAGCTATGCGGATAAGCGTCGGCGAAACTTGGAATTCGCGGTAGGTGACCGCGTCTTTTTGAAGGTGTGAGGGGTGAAGCGGTTTGGAGTTCGGGGCAAGTTAAGTCCCCGATATATTGGACCGTATGAGATTTGGAGAGTATAGGGCCTTTAGCGTATCGACTAGCGCTGCCATCGAAGCTTGCGGGAGTTCACAACGTATTCCACATTTCCACGCTCCGCAAGTATGTACATAATCCGACTCACGTCCTTCAATTTGAGCCGTTTGAGCTTCAAGAGGGCATGTCGTATGAGGAGTTCCCCGTATGCATTCTTGATCACGGGGTGAAGGAACTATGGAACCGCACAATTCCGTATGTCAAAGTGCAATGGACTAATCACGATGAGCGTGAAGCCACTTGGGAATTAGAAAGCTCAATGAAGGAGCGTTTTCCCCACCTCTTCGTCAATTCGAGTTGAGGTATGGTTTTAGTTTCACGGACGAAACTCCTTTTAAGGAGGGAGGGATGTAGTGCACCGAACTTCTACAAATGGTGGAGTTCTAGTGGAAATGAGCCTAAAAGGCTATTCAAATAGTTCCGGCGAAGTTTGGGGAGTATGCGTGTGTTTTCGGCGCAAACCGAGCACGAAAACGGACTCCGGAAGGTTAATTCTGCCTATGTTGCAGAATTTGTATTGAGTACCGGTACTGAAAACTGGGTACCGGTACGCAATACAAAATAGAGAGGAACTAGCTCTCGGGTTCTGAGGAACTGAACCTGAGTACCGGTACTGAAACTACTGTGTACCGGTACTAAAATCTGGATACCGGTACGTAATAGAAAACCTGAAAATCCAACGTTCAGGTTTTGAGGAACTGAAAACCGGGTACCGGAACTAAATGCCTGAGTACCGGTACGCGAGTTCGAGTACCAGTACGCAGTGCCCTGAAATGCTAGTTTTGGTTGGTTGTGATGAGTGAAAGGTGGGGGGGTTGGTTGCAATTGTTACAACACCCTATATAAGTGGGACCCCAGCCACTTTCTCCTCATTTGGACATAAGAGAATCCATTCTCTTCTCCTTTCTCTCACTCTCTGCTTCCTCTCTCCCTATTGGAGCTTCTCCAACACTAGAAGCTTGGAGGATTAAGCTTGGAGAAGGGATTTGGAGGTGGAGAGCTTTCTTCTTGAGCAAGAAGAAGTGGGAAGCTTGTGGCTAAGGTGAGGTTTCTTGGGATTTGAGGCTAAGGTTTTGGATTTAAACCTTCTAAATGTATTTTTATCAAACCCTAGGCTAATCTAGTCTATAAATAGTAGAGATTAGCAGATGTATTTAGATTTTGCCATGAATTTTGGGAAACCCTAGGTTAAAAGAGGGTTTTTGGATTTGAGGGGTTTAAAAATTATTTAACCCTTTAAAACCCTAATTGAGGGATAGAAAATCATATGGGGCAACATGATTTCAAGAGATAAAATCGTTTTAGGGTTTGAAAATGGCAACGAACCATTTTTCTTGTATTTAGGGCAAGGTAGCTTGGAGAAAAAGCTTGTAGCCCAAGAGAAGACCTAATTGCAAGTGTCGACAAGCAATTAGGGGTGTGCTAAAGAGCCAAGATGGGTTGTGTGCACTGAAGTGACTTGGTCACCTCTCATGTCTAGAGCATAATAACTAGACTAAGTTGGTGATGGTTGCATGGTAGTTTAATTGTCAAAATATGCATGATAGAACATATGTTACTTGAATTAGTGAATTTTACTACCTATGCATGAGTAGATGTGCTTGCATGTAATACATGTTAACTACAGTGCTAATTTCATGAGATAAATGAATACATACATGGTTGGTTGTGAACCTATGTTGTGGAACATATAATAGGTTGATTTTTCTCTAGGGCCATTAGAGAACTCAACACATGAACATAGAGAATATAGTGCCATTGAAACATAGGTTGGAAAACATAGTGGGTGGGATACCACTTGGATGAAAGGATATGGACCTAGAAAGGTTGACAACATAGGGTAAAGACATTGGACCCTTGTGACCATGAGAAAAGGAATTCCGGAACTCCTAACAACCCGATGGCCGGGGGTGGTCGACAATCTCCTCACCCAATGCCATGAGGATGGCGGTGCTCCGCTCAACACTATAAGGATGGCGGTGCTCCACTCTATGATACAAGGATGGCGGTGCTCCGCTCAACGCTATAAGGATGGCGGTGCTCCGCTTTATGCTAGGAGGATGGCAGTGCTCCGCCCTTGATTGACTCAAGAGTGAGTCGGGTGACATGACTAGAAGGTGAAACCTAGTGAGTAAATGTAGTTTACGTCGCATGTGTAGGTTTCATTTTCATGTTTGAGGCATAAGCTTGTTAATTCTCATAAGATATATATATATATATATATATATATATATATATATATATATATATATATATATATATATATATATATATATATATTGAACTAACCCATGCTTATGTTGTCTCCTTTGGACCTGATGGGTCGAGCTTTTCCCTTGGGTGGCCGTACCCACTGGGAACTATGTTTATAGTTCTCACCCCCATGTTTTTCAGGTCCATCCGCGAGCGACGCGGCGGAGCGAGGAAAGGGCGTAGCTGAGTAGATAACATCCTTCCATTTTGGTTATTTTTTCTAGTTGTATCCCCATTTTGGAACAATGTAATGGAAAGGAAAAAAAAAAATATAAAGCTCATTTTGGGTTGTGTGTGGAATGTTAAAACTTGTATGTAATACAAATGGAAAATGATGTAATAGAAGTAGTATTTACTTTATGTTTTCCTTATGCAATCCATGTATTCAATTCCTGTTTGGAATATGTTGTGTATACATGCTTGTGACGCCTTAGGCGGATAGGGAAAACTCTGTCCGTTCGGCGGGTCTGGTGCACGTGCCCGATGAGTGCTCCCGCTGCGGGCTCGGGGCGTGACAAGCTCGCTTTCCAATATACAACCCAAAAGAGCTTTACAATTTTTCTTTTTTCCTTTACATTGTCCAAAATAGGGTACATCTAAAAGAAAGACCTCAAAATGTGGAAGGGCCGCTATCTGTAGAGCTACGCCCTTTTCTCTCTTCGCTGCATCCGTCTCAGATGGACCTGAAAAATATTGGGGGGTGAGAACTATAAATATAATTTCCAGTGGGTATGGTCACCCAAGAGAAAAGCTCGACCCACCAGGTCCAAAAGAGGGAGCATAAGCATGGGTTAGTTCAACATATAGAATCAAGTAAGCATATAAGTCCCTACTATATGCAATAAGCAATAATCATGCTTATGCCTCTACTCATGATAATGAAATCTTACATGTAAATTAATTTCATTTTTACTTACTATTCCATTATCCTAATATATATCAACTGACTCAATCTTGAGTCAACCAAGAGTGGAATCACTGCTTTCATCATGGCATTAGGTGACGAGATTGTCGTGCACCCTCGGCCACATGTCCACCACTTATGAAGTCACTACATTCCTTAGTATTAGGTGGTATATTGTGCACCCCCGGCCATAGGAGTTATTGATAGCGAGTTCAATCATCTCACCTCTCACCTCGGTATTAGATGGCATTCTGCTCATCTCCGACCGTAGGCTCATAGTCATCGAGTCATCCCCTTGGCATTAGGTGTAATTTCTTAGACCCCCGACCATAGGTTGTTAGAATTTTCGGAATTCCTTCTTTCATGGTCTCAAGGTCCATTATTTTCACTCTATATTGTCAACCTTTCTAGGTTCAAGTCATCATGTCCAAGTGGTATTCTACCTACTATATTTCCAACCTATGTTCCAATGGCACTATATTTTCTACATTCATATGTTAAGTTCTCTAATGACCCTAGAGAAAGTCAACCTATCATTTAGTCCACAATATAGGTATACAGAATAATCATGCATGCATTCATTCATCTCATAAAAATTAGTAACTCTAAGTTTACATATAACACATGCATGCATGTTTACTCATGCAAAAGTAGTAAAATTAACTATTCCGATTAGCATATGCCCCTAGCATGCATATCTAACCATTTAACTAACATGCAACCATAAATAACTTAATTTAGTTATTACACCCTAGACATGAAAGTTACCTAATCACTTTGGTAGAGCAAAACCCACCTTAAAATGCTCCTAATTACTTGTAGTCATTTGCAATTAGGCCTTTTTCTTGAGCTACTAACTTAGCTCCATGTTTCCTTACCCAAACACAAGAAAATTTGTTCGTTACTATTTTCAAACCCCTAAACAATTTTATTTCATGAAATCAAGTTGTCCCACATAATTTCCTACCCTCCACTTAGGGTATTAAAGAGTCAAATAATTTTTAGACTCATCCAAAGCAAAAGCCCTCTTTTAACCTAGGGTTTTTCAAAATCTATGGCAAAATTTAATTTTCATGGGTAATCTCTATAATTTGTAGTCTAGGTTAGCCTAGGGTTTGATAAAGTTCCAAATCCAAGGTTAAAATCTAAAACCTGAACTCAAAACACCAAGAACTCACCTCTATCCCAAGCTCCCCAAGCTTCTTCTTGCTCCAAGAAGTTTGTTTTTCACTGCCAATGGCCTCTCCAAGATCAATCCTTGAGATCTTCAAGTGTTGGAGAAGTTTCTAGAGAGAGAGAAGAAGAGAGTGAGAGGGGGTGGTCTCTTGTGTTTTCAGGTGGGGAACAAAGGGGCTGACGTACCCTTTTAAAAGGTTCAGCCGAAATTACAAAAATACCCTCGAACTGGGCATTTTGCGAGTAGAGGATCCAGATCCTCCGATTAAGGTCCGAACCCTGTACGCAGTTTTCAAAATTTTGCAGCCAAGGTTCGGATCCTCCATCAAGGTCCGAACTTTAATACTCTTGGCCCGTACGGAAAGATCAAGGTCCGCATCCTCAAGTCAAAGTCCGGACCCCGAGAGTCCAATAGCTCAGAATAAAATTTCCAAGAATTTTCATTTAGCTCTTGGAGCTCTAGTCCTCTCCTAATCATTCCGAAACCATTGAAATTTATTTCCAAGCATGTCTAAATCACTTCTCAACTATACTTTATCCAATTTGGCCAAAGTTTAGTATAGTATACCGAAATTTGGTACACTATAGGCACGGCCAAGAGCATATCGACTGGCAGCCCAATAACAAAAAAATCCTCGCTGCGTGATTTGCAGTAAGGCACATTTGGTGTTTGCTTGCCCTTGGTGAGCAGGCAGATGCTGTGAATGCAGGCAAGAGGGGCACATTTGAGCCAACTGCCCCCAAGGATTGACCCCAGCAACGACTATTGCTTCTGTTCCCTCCACTCCTCGCCAGAACTAGGGAAGCACATCGGCGGTTGCTTATCTAGGCGCCTTGTACTTCTCAACGGCCTGAGAGGGTGTGCAACGCTTTTGGAAGCCAGGTCTATGCGATGACCAAGCAGGCGGATCCACCAGAGGAGAATTTGGCAGGTATAACGAATGTTTACAATTTTCAGACTAAAACATTATTCGACACTGGAGCGACTCATTCTTTCCTTGCCGAGGACTTTTTGATTACCCATAGGATTGTGGTTCAGCATATGGACTCTAAGTGTTGGGTTGCTGTTGTGGTTACCAGGTGCTAGTGGTCGAGGAGTGTCAGTCTTTGTTGATTTTGTAGGGTGAGAAGGAGTTTCCTATGGACATAATGGTCATTCGGTTGAAGCAGTACGACATCATACTTAATTGGCTCACAAGTATCAGCTACGATCAATTGTTTATATCGGACTTTGATCCTAGCACCACCAGGTAAGGTAGAAGTCATTTACTCGGGATACGAGAGCGAGATGTTCCTAGGGATGAGTTCAGTATCCCAGGTATAGCCAAGCATAAATAGATGTGCGGCTTATCTAATCATGGTCTCTGACACCCGCGTTGAGTCACCTTCTCGGAGGAGATTTCGGTGGCTCATGAGTTTTTCGACATACTCCCCATTGAGTTGCCGGTGATGCCTCTGGATCGAGAGATTGAGTTCACGGTAGACTTGGCTCCTGTACCACGCCTATCTCAAAGGTGTCGTACCGAATGGTATTTGCTGGGCTTAAGAAGCTGAAGACTCAACTTGAGGAGTTGCTTGAGAAGGGCTTGTTCAGGCCTAGCGTGTTCCCGTGGGGCACATTGTTTCTTTTCTTGAAGAAGAAAGATGGTAGTTTGCAGCTCTGCATCAACTGTCGGGACCTAAACAAGGTCACGATAAACAACAGGTACCCTTTTTTGCAGATAGATGATCTCTTTGATCAACTTCAGGGGTCGCTAGTGTACTCCAAGATTGATACACGATCGGGGTACCATTAGTTGAAGATTAGGATTGAGGACATGCCGGAGACTACTTTTCAAACTTGTTACAGGCACTACAAGTTCACCATGATGCTGTTTGGGCTTATTAACGCTCCGGCAACATTCATGGAAATGATGAATAAGGTCTTCAAGCCTTCTCTTAATCAGTTTGTAATGGTCTTTATTGGCAACATAATGGTCTACTTGAAGAGTGATGAGGAATATAGGGAGCACTTGCGGGTAGTTCTTCAAGTTATGATGGAGAACAAGCTGCACGCCAAACACAAGAAATATGAGTTTTGGCCTAGAAAGGTGGCATTCCTAGGACACATCATCTCTGAGGCAGGTATTACGGTGGATCCGAAAAAGGTGGAGTTAGTGATGGAATAGCCTCAACCGACTAATGTAGGTCAAGAGTTTACTTGGTCTCGCGGGCTACTATAGGCGATTTGTTGAGGGATTCTCCAAGATCGCCAGAACTTTTTGTCACCTCACACGAGAGTGTAAAAAATTCATTTGGACTCTGGAATGTCAACACAGCTTTGATGAGCTTAAGCATAGGCTGACTGAGGCTCCAGTCTTGGCCCTAGCAATTTTTAGGGAGGACTTCGTGGTCTATTGTGGTGCCTCCCGGGTCGGTCTGGGCTGCGTCCTAATGCAGACGATAAGGTCATTGCTTATGCATCATGACAGCTAAAGCCATACTAGAAGAATTACCCGATGCACGACCTCAAGTTAGCTGTAGTGGTGTTCGCCTTGAAGCTGTGGAGACACTATCCCTACGGTATTCACTGTGAGGTTTTTCACCGACTACTAGAGCCTTAAGTGCTCTTTTACATAGAAGGAGCTAAACCTTTAGACAACGACATTGGCTCGAGCTACTTGAAGATTATGATCTGAGGATCTAGTACGACCTGGCCGATCAATCGTGGTCGCCAACGCCCTGAGTCAAAAATAATCTTCTTGTGTATTATCCCTAATAATCACTGAGCAAGATAACTTGGTAGAGGATTTTCGACGGATGTAGTTAGAGGTGGGACCATCAGGGGTAGCTACGCAACTCTTGGCCTTTGTAGTGGAACCTATTTTGGCAGATAGAATCAAGTTGGGTCAGCAGTTGGACCTGTACTTTCAAAAGTTGAAGACAAGCGAAAAAGGGAAAGTGAAAGGACTTCAATATCCATGCCGATGGCTCTTGTCATTATCGGGGTTGTTGGTGTGTGCCAGAGGACATGGAGCTAAGGAAGGAGATCCTCAGTAACGCGCACCGGTCTCCCTACATAGTGCATCTCGGTGGTACCAAGATGTATCGGGACTTAAAGCAGTGGTGGCCAGGAATGAAAGCAAATGTCACACATCATGTGGCGTAGTGTCTGGTTTTCCAGCAGGTGAAGGCTGAGTATCAGCAGCCTGCTGGAAAGCTCCAATCTCGCCCCGTGCCCGTATGAGAGTAGGAGCAGATCACCGTAGACTTCGTCACAGGTCTGCCTCAATCTCAATAGGACCACGATGCGATATGGGTTGTCATGGATCGGCTGACTATATCAGCCTTGTTAAGCGACAAGTTGGTGTAGCTTTACATCGACGAGATCGTTCGACTTCATGGTGTGCTGGTCTCGATCTTGTCGGATCAGGACACACACTTCATGTCTAAGTTTTCGAGGAGCTTACATCAAGCTTTGGGCACTAAGCTGAATCCACAGAGTGACTAGCATATGAATGCATAATCCAGATCCTTGGGATATGCTTTGGGCCTGTGTACTCTATTACGGTGATGGGTGGTTTCAGTACTTGCCCCTGGTTGAGTTTGCCTTAATAATAGCTATTATGCGAGTATCGGGATGGCACCCTATAAGACATTTACAGGCGAAAGTGTTAGTCCTCAATCTACTGGGACAACTCGGGAGAGCGCAGAGTGATCGGGCCGGACCTAGTGGAGAATACAGAGGTGAAGTTCTGCATCGCGCGACAACAGCACTTGACAGATTAGAGCCAGCAGAAAAGCTCTACTGACAAGCAATGTAGGGACTTGGGACTTTCAGGTCGGCGAACACATGCTACTCAAGGTGTTGCCAAGCAAAGGAATTAAGCGAGCTAAGTCCACATTTCATTGGCCTGTTCGAGATCTTGGAGCGCATTGGTCTGGTGGCATACCGATTAGTGTTCCTGTCGAGCCTCTCCCGTGTGCACGACGTATTCCATATATCGATGTTTCAAAAGTATGTGTTAGGCTCTTCGCATGTGATCAGTCCGATAAAGATCCAACTTCGAGAGGATTTGAGTTTCGACGAGGCCCCAAAGCGGATTCTGGCTCGTGAGCAGAAATAGCTGCGAAACCGAATGATCCCTTACGTGAAGGTTCAAAGGAAGAACCAGAAGGAGCGTGAGGTAACCTGCGAGCTTGAGTCTACGATGCGGGAGCAGTATAGGGAGTTATTTTCTAATTAGGTGAGTGTGTAATTAAGTTTTGGGGATGAAACTTCTTTTAAGGGAAAAGTGATGTAACAATAAGAGACCAAATTGTAATTTAACTTTTTGTTTAATAAAAGCAAGTCAGATTCAACAATTTAAGTTTTGTTCTTCGAGGATCTCTAGTGCTCATGGGAGTTTATTAACGAGGTTCAATGATCGTTCTAGTGCATTTTGGAGACTTTGAAGTTTTTCGGTGAAACCGAGAAAATTCAAAAAAATCGATCACCTCGCGATCAAGTTATCATTTTATATAATTTTTTCATAACTATTGAAAACTAAACATCCTACACGCAAGTACACTCAGAGATGAACTTTGAAGTCAAGCTTCGTTGAAATTAGAATTTCAAGTGCGAACTTACGGGGTTCCAAAGTTGGCACTACGCGCACAGTCTGCTGGAGAAAACTGACCATTTCGCATTTGAAATGAAATTTCTTAAAGATTATTCCACAGAATTCAGAAGCTAAGAACTCTATCAAAATCTACACTTAGAGATGAACCTTTCAAGTCAAGTTTTGTTGAAATCGAAATTTCGGTTGCGAAATTATGGGTTTTCGAATTCGCACAACACACGCAGTCTGCTGTAGAAAACTAACCACTTCTCATTCAGAATGAAATTTCTTATAGATTATTGCGCAAAATTCAGAAATTAATGATTCTATAGATATATATACTTAGAGAGGAACATGTTGAACCAAGTTTTTACTGAAATTTGATTTTTCATTGCGAACAACAGTATTCTGAAGTTGCCTTTCGCGCGCAATTTTGGAGGACTGAGGATGAAACCCAATAATTTTGAGGGTTTCTGTGTGATTTTAACGCAGGAGGAGGGGCCTATATGCGATGAGGGGGACAGGTCCAAGAGCCGTCATGCAATTTTGGCGTGACTCAAATCCCTAGATTGGTAGGATTAACCCTAGCCGCCAATGACCCAACCTATTTCACCCAACGATCTCTCCCTCGTACGATCGCTCTTTTTCTCCCTTTCTCGAGCTTCTCTTTGGCCAATCACCACCCAGTAGCGGACTTTGTCATTGGCCAACTCCTTCGTGACCTTCCTGCAACTTCGACGATCCCCTTCAACCACAATCGAAGCCTGTTCGCTATGGTCTAAATCAAGGAAATCGGGTTGAACTTCTCCAACTTGCAAATCTCGAGTTCCGATTGCCGGTGAGTCTTCGTGTGCCTCCCTTGCTGTCTAGAGATCCGGCCGAGTCTCCTCTATATGCGCTCGCTTGTTGTGGTAGCAAAACTACAGTAATGCGCCCAAAGTATCATTAATTTTGATTTTTTTGCTATTTTTTAGTTTATTTTCATTATAGAACACAATCAAACGGCCATATTTTGTTAGATCATCAAATTTTTTTTAACACACATCATCAATTTTGTTAACACACATCATCAATTGTGTTTAACACACATCCGATCTGGCCGGAAGTCTTGGCCAAGATCTTTTCTTGTTAGATGTGTGTTAATAGGGTCTAACGGCCATAACTTGCAATATCGAAAGCCTTCGCAAATCTGTTTTGGGCTAGTGTTGCTCGGTATTGATGTTTTGTGCGAAACGGTAGTTTTAGGGACTTTTGGGGTTGATTTGGATGAGTCGCTACTCGTAGCTAGTTGGGGACCATTCATGCTTCCCGTACTGTCCCATAAGTGCTGATGTGATATCACTGAAGCTCAAAGGGGCTGATACGCACATGTGCTGTCCCCGAAGGCAAAATTGGTCAATTTTGGGGCTTCGACGGCTTTCTTTCGTAATTGCCGTCCAGTAAGTTCGTGTGTGAGTGGGATTATTATGTTGTCATCTCAGCTCACCAAAATAGCAAGCAAGAAATTATGAGGGCTGATTGAAAGGTTACCGCATTCCTGATGCCAAAACGATAAAATTTTAGAGAAATTGGGACTGTTTTGGGTGTGCTACTGATTGCGGTTACACAAAATGATATCTTTCTTCCCCAACATGTTTAGAGGGTGTGTTGGGAGTGCCATGGGGCTAAGTGTGGGTTTCACACATTCCGACAGCACAGTTGTGCCGGATATAGCCGAAGTAATTAGCCTAGGGCCCCAAACTATGTTTATTAGTGGCTGAGACTTTGTTAGCATCGTGCTACATGAAAATTTAGTCCCTTGGCGCTGAATGTGAGTGAGTTGCCGTCTAAAAATTATAAATAACAATTTTGAGGCTTTTCGGGGTGAAATTTCATTGCCGTGAGGCACTAAGGATGCACTTGAATTTCAAAACTCATTTGAGGATCTCCGGAGGACCCTCACTGATCATAACCAGTAGAGAGATTATTTTTGTGGTGTAGCTAGTTCCCATGCCAAAAAAGGTAAAAATAGAACTCGTTTCGACGTAGTTTGATGCTGAAAGTCTTTGTCATTGCATACTTAGTGTACGGCTACCCCAACTCCCAAATATGTGGATTTTGGGGTAGCATAGGGGCTGGGCTATTTGGATAGCTTGTCTGGGTAGTGGTTACGACTCTCAGGGATAGTTTCGAGTGTCATACTACTTTAGTGATGCCCTGATCGTGTGGTGATTGGTCATTGTGATATTAGGACTGATTTGGGTTGCACTTACCTTTGGTTAGGTCTAGATGACTTGTAGTGGTTGTGGACTTGTGACTGGTCAAGGGCTCCACTTACTTTGGAACATAGTTGGGTGCTTTCGGTCAGACGTTGGAATAGTTTTACTAGTTTGGTTTTGTCTGTCACCATGAATGATGCACCTCGCATGGTTGATCCTTCTTTGTGGATTTCCCATGGGATAGTATTCATGATTCAGATTAGTATTTAAATATTTATAGGTATCGGGTATTGCAGATCCATGGTTTCCAATAGACGCAAGCATTTATTGTTAATTACCCCCATGACAATGGGGCACCTTCGATTAAGAGACCTTCATAAGGAGGATGGAACAAACGGTATCTCAATGATTGACCGAATCCAAAGTATATGTGCTAGGATTCAGTTGGATTTGAAGCTGACTAGGTCCTAAGGGTATGTATTAAGATCTAGTCGACATTAGACTCTAAGTGTATGTATTAGAGTCTAATTGGATCTAAGTATATGTTTTAGAGTCCAATTATATTTGATTTCACCTTGGTTGTATATTTCAAGGTGAAGATGTGACCAAACCCCAAGTATACGTATTGAGGTAGGTTGGATTTAATATTACCCGTGGGTAGAAAGTGGCTAATTTCTGAGTGTATGTATCAGGAGTAGCCGAGTTTGATATATTTTTCACTCTAGTTATATGTGCTAGAATGAGAATTTGACTAAGCTCTAAGGTATCGCGTTAGGGTTCGTTGGATTTAATTTGAATGAACCCTAAGTATACGTATTAGAGCTCGATTGGATATAGGTTTCACTCTAGATAGATGCGCTAGAGCAAAAATGTTGACTAGACCCTAAGTATTTGTGTTAGGGTTAGTCGAGCTTGATTTGGCTTCCGCTCCAGACATATGTGCCATAGCAAAGGAATTGACTAAACCCTAAGTATATATATTAGGATTAGTCAGATTTGAACTCTAAGTTTATGAATTAGAGCTCGAGTGAATTTGATTTGACTAAGTTCTAAGTATACGATTTAGATCTTTGTCGGTTTGGAGATAATTTTGCCTTAGTTATATGTGCTAAGACGGTGGGGTTGACTTAGCCCTAAGTATATATATTATGGTTAGTCGATTTTGCATTTGACTTTTCCTCTAGGTATATGTGCTTAGCCCATAGAAAATGTCGTATGAACTTGGTGTATAGTTCATAAGAGTTGGGTATGATTTGATTCATGAACTTGGTATATGGGTCATGAGATTTGGGTATGGTTTATGAGATTTGATGTATGGTTTGGTTCATGAACTTGGCGTATAGCTCATGACATCTAGGTATGGTTCATGAGGTTTGGGTATGGTTCATGATATTTGGTGTATAGTTTAGTTAATGAGATTGGGGTATAGTTCATGAGATTGGGGTATAGTTCATGAGGTTTGGGTATAGTTCACGAGATTTGGTGTATGGTTTGATTCATGAACTTGGCGTATAACTCATGATATTTAGGTATGGTTCATGAGGTTTGGTATGGTTTATGATATTTGGTGTATGGTTTGGTTTTTGAGATTTGGTGTATAGGATTTGGATATGATTTGGTTCATGGGGTTTGGGTATAGTCATGAGGTTGATGTATGGTTCATGAGATTTGTGTATGACTCATAGGATTTGGTGCATGGTTCATGAGATTTGGTGTATGGTTCATGAGATTTGGTTCACGAACTTGGTGTATGGCTCATGGGATTTGGTGTATGATTCATGAGATTTGGATATGTTTCATGCGATTTGGTGTATGGTTCATGAGATTTGGTTCATGGTTCATAAAATTTGGTTCATGGTTCATGAGATTTGAGTATGGGATTTGGTTCATGATCCATGAGATTTGGGTATGGGATTTGGTTCATGGTTCATGAGATTTGAGTATGGAATTTGGTTCATGATCCCTGAGATTTGAGTATGGAATTTGGTTCATGATCCATGAGATTTAGGTATGGGATTTGGTTCATGTTCCATGATAAAAACCCATTTTCGGTTCATGGTAAAAGCCCATGTTTGAAGTTGGGTTTGGGTTAGATTGGGTTAGGCTTTTGTTGTGGACTCAATTGGGTTTGGATTTTTTGTGGTGGACTTAATTGGGTTTGGTTTTAATTAAGTTTAGATTTTCTTTGTGGGCTTGATTGAGTCTGGATTTTTATTGTGGACTAGAATGGGTTTGGATTTTTTGTGGATTTGGATTTTGTGGGTTTGGATTTTGTGGGTTTTGGGCTTGGATTTTGGTTTGCAATAGGTTTGAAAATTTATTTACATGTGGGCTGGATTGTAGGTTTTATTTTTAAGTGGATTGGGTTTGGGTTTTATTTTTAAGTGGATTGGGTTTGGATTTTATATTTTTATGTGGACTGGATCGTGAGCCCGTATGTAAATTGCGTTCAAGGCTCAAGTTTTATTTGTGGACTGGATTTGGACTGGGCTTGAATTTTATTTGTGGATTGGATTTAGACTGGGCTCAGATTTTATATGTGGACTGGATTTGGGTTCTAGTGTTAAGTTTAGTTTATTTGTTGGCTCTTTTGCATGTTCTAAAGAGATCCCTTTTTATTGCAATTTGATTTGGGGTCTGAAGAAATCTCCTTTTCAAATTTATTGCAATTTGATTTTGGGGTCCAAAGAAATCCCTTTTTCAAACTTATTGTAATTTTATTTTGGGGTCCGAAGAAATCCTCTTTCCAAACTTATTGCAATTTGATTTCGGGGTTCGGAGAAATCCCCTTTTCAATTTTATTGCAATTTGATTTCGGGGTCCGAAGAAATCTCCTTTTCAATTTTATTGCAATTTTATTTTGGGGTCCAAAAAATCCCCTTTTTAATTTTATTGCAATTTTTGATTGAACCAAAATCCAGATTTTCGAAGAAATAATCTGAACCGGTTTGGGTCGAAATGAATGAACCTTGAGTACGGATGTCCGAAGAAATTATCCGCGATGGGATTTTTGTGGGTTTCTCTCTTTTTCTCCTTTTTTTGTGGCGGTTGTGGGGTATTTGATTCAACGTTCTCAAAAGGAGTGGAAGAGTCTGAAGAAATGGGGAACCATTAGTTCTCCTCCCCTCTTCCTTTGAAAATGTTAAAATGAGGTTGAGGGCGGCTGCGGCGATGTGACATGTGAACCACCCGTCCCATTAATTAACGACTTCGAATGGGGTGGAGAGGTCCAAAGAAACGGAGGATCATCAATCCTCCTCCCCTCTCCCATCGAAGACATCAAGATGGGATTTGGCGGTAGCGGCGTAAATGACAACGGCGGGGATCCCAATTTTGCCTATGGGGTTATCTCACAGTTGGGAATTTTTTTTTGTTTTTGTGGTAATCTAATGCTCTGATGGGTTTTCAGTAGACATCCTCCCCTAACTTTTGCCTGTGAGCCTCAAAAGATTTTTTTACAGCGGGGATCCCATTTTTGCTTGTGGGATTATACCACAGCCGGGAATTACTTTTATTTTTTTATGGTAATGTAATGCCCTGATGGGTTTTCACTAGACACCCTCCCCTAACTTTTGCCTGTGAGCCTCGAAAGATTTTCTCACAGCTGAGATCCCATTTTTGCCTATGGGGTTATACCACAGCTGGGAATCATTTCTTCTTCTTCTTCTTCTTCTTCTTCTTCTATTTTTTTTAAAGTTATTGAGGTCAGGTTTTGATCCTCAAGCCCGCTGGTGTCTCATATTTTACCCATGTCATCTAAAGATGACATGTCCTACACCGAATATATTATTATTTATTTATTTATTTTTGCATAATATTTTCTAAGGAAACGCCCATTGATTGGTGGCACGGGTCTTTCTCCTTTTGCATCAATTAATTGATAGGCTTCTCATTCATATGCTTTTTTTCAGTTACATAAGGCCCTTCCCACTATTTCTTTGAGGCACCTTGAGTAAAGGTTGGCTTGTAACTTCTTCTTCTTTTCTTTCTCGGCTTGAAATGCCTCGTATATTTTGCATTGGTATTTCTATTCGAGGCTCAAATACTTGTATAGGGCCAACAGCTTGGGTTTGCTCAATAGGTTGTTCACATCTGATGCCCAATTTTCACCATCATGTGATGTATTCTAACATCGATTCATCTTTCCTTCTTTTGGTGGCGACCAGGTCAGCTATTGTAATTTTATCGCTAACCGTGGCAAATTTAGTTCTAAAAGCTTCTTCCATATCATCCCATGTTTTGATAGATTCAGCTTCAAGTGAATAATACCACTCGAAAGACTTTGAGGGAATTGACGTAAGAGGATTGCACCATTGCCTCCAGTATTTCCACACATGGCTCTAAAGTGTGCCAGGTGTTGATCAGGGTTACCTATTCCATAAAATATTTTGAACTTAGGAACGATATATCCATCAGGAAATGGGATGTTGTGATATCCTATAGGATATGGATGCCCCCTGCTTTTCTATTTTGGAGCCGCATCATTGATCGCTTGTTTGACTTGGGATGAGATCAGCTCCCAGATCTTCTCCTTTGTCATGACAAAATTGCCTTCGTGGTTTTGTGATTCTACAAGTGCTGGCTGTTTGGTAATGGTTCGCAGCGCTATAGGAGGTGTCGTTTGAGGTGGCTGCAGTGCATTCTAGGTTGCAAGCCATTCGTTCGTCGACTGAGACACAGTCAGACGTGCTTCATCTGGCTGCGGTATAGTTTGGTGTCGTTGATTTTCCAGATTGGACTGCACATTGAGTAGCAGCCCTATAACTTCATCCATTTTTTATAGAGATTAATTATATCTCAATCTTTTTCATCAGTTTGTCTCTTTAAGGATGCAATCATAGCATCTTTTGGATCGTTGGCCATGAAAACCGGTTCTTCTTCTTCATCTACATCATGAGGATCGTCGGGTAATGATGTGTCCACTGGTAGTCTATGGAGATTAGATGGCCTTCGTTCATTTTGTCTTGCTGCCCCCTTCCCTCTACGAGCGGCAGCTCTAGTAAGCATATAGTTTAGCATCTTTTGCTCCTTTGATTGATCGAGCTCCTGTTGTCCAACCATTTGAACAGTATGGACAACCATGTCTTCTGCTTCATTTTTCTCTTGTAAGCCTTTAGTCATCGGGACGAATTCTTTCGCACCCACACTTTGTTATGAGGTGGTAATGATTGTTTCTGAGCTCCCAAGTTTTCTATCCATCCTTTAATGGCTTTGTAGGCCATGTAGATTCTTTTAGAAATGTTGTCCTCCTGATGTTTTTTGAGAGTCTCTTGACATTTCTTCAAAACATCTAGACGATTCATTTTTGTCGTCGGCCATAAAATAGCAGTCATTGCATTCTTCTTCACAAACTCTAACGGAGTGAAAGAGTTGTGAGTCGGAAGTGCGGAATGAATCATTTGGGGCTTTTGGACGTTATTGTCCTTGCCTCCAGCAACCATTCCTCTGTGGAGTCGGCTGCGACTGTTCCTCTTAAAGGATGTTCTGGTTGGAGAAATAGTAATCATGGTATCATTAGAAAGTGTCAGCCTATCGAATACTGACTCTTTCTGCATCCGGTTCTTTGGGAATATGAGTCTTCCTTCAGACACCATCCTTTTAGATGCAGGCTGGTAAGTGAGTCGTTCGCCTACGAGTGTCGGCGAGGAGGGTTGAGGATGACCACATTGGGTCGTCTTCCTCGAGATGGCAGCCGAGGAATGACAAAATTGCGTACATCCTGAGAAGGGGCGGCAGGAGTGATCATGCCCCCGCAGCAGCAAAAGTTTGGGCCATGACAGCAGTAGGAGTGATCATGCCCCCAGCACCAGCAGAAGTCTGAGCTATCACAGCAGCTCGGACAACTTCTGGAACGGTGCTAAATTGAATTGAGGCATCTGCAGCTCTGAATGTCAGAACGGATGTGGGCAAGCAGACTCACGAACCCGCCTCCAATATCATTGAATTGGTTGGTGCAGCGACAATATTCTTCGATGTTGGTGCCATTTTCCTGAAAAAGGTAGAAGTTAGGATTCATTTTCACCCTATTTTCTCTTTTTTCTTAATAGTAAAGGTCTCGAAGATGGAATGAGAAGCCAGGTCCCACCGGGCGTGCCATTTTGTCTGCCACCGCGAATGACGCACCTCGCACGGTTGATCCTTTTTTGTGGATTTTTCGTGGGATAGTATTCATGATTCAGATTAGTATTTAAATATTTATAGATATCAGGTATTGCAAATCCATGGCTTCCAATAGACACAAGTATCTATTATTAATTACCCCCATGAGAATGGGGCGCCTTCGATTAAGAGAGCTTCATAAGGAGGATGGAATGAATCGTATCTCAATGATTAACCTAATTCTAAGTATATGTGTTAGGATTCAGTTGGATTTGAAGTTGACTAGGTCCTAAGTGTATGTATTAAGATCTAGTCGGCATTAGACTCTAAGTGTATGTATTAGAGTTTAATTGGCTCTAAGTATATATTTTAGAGTCCAATTATATTTGATTTCACCTTAGTTGTATGTTTCAAGATGAAGATGTGACCAAACCCCAAATATATATATTGAGGTAGGTTGGATTTAATATTACCCGAGGGTAGAAAGTGGCTAATTTCTGAGTGTATGTATTAGGAGTAGCCGAGTTTGATATATTTTTCACTCTAGTTATATGTGCTAGAATGAGAATCTGACTAAGCCCTAAGGTATCACATTAGGATTCGTCGGATTTAATTTGAATGAACTCTAAGTATACCTATTAGAGCTCGATTGGATATGGGTTTCACTCTAGATAGTTGTGCTAGAGCAAAAAGGTTGACTAGAACCTAAGTATATGTGTTACGGTTAGTCGGGCTTGATTTGGCTTCTACTCTAGGTATATGTGCTGGAGCGAAGGAATTGACTAAACCCTAAGAGTATATGTATTACGATTAGTCAGATTTGAACTCTAAGTATATGTATTAGAGCTCGAGTGAATTTGATTTGACTAAGTTCTAAATATATGATTTAGAACTTTGTCGGTTTGGAGATACTTTTGCCTTAGTTATATGTGCTAAGACGGTGGGTTGACTTAGCCCTAAATATATATATTAGGGTTAGTCGATTTTGCATTTGACTTTTCCTCTAGGTATATGTTCTTAGCCCATAGAAAACGTCGTATGAACTTGGTGTATGGTTCATAAGAGTTGGGTATGATTTGATTCATGAACTTGGTGTATGGGTCATGAGATTTGGGTATGGTTTATGAGATTTGATATATGGTTTGGTTCATGAACTTGGCGTATAACTCATGAGATCTAGGTATGGTTCATGAGGTTTGGGTATGGTTCATGATATTTGGTGTATGGTTTGGTTCATGAGATTGATGTATGATTCATGAGGTTTGGATATAGTTCATGAGATTTGGTTCATAAGATTTGGTGTATGGATTGATTCATGAACTTGGCGTATAACTCATGAGATGTAGGTATGGCTCATGAGGTTTGGGTATGGTTTATGATATTTGGTGTATGGTTTGGTTTATGAGATTTGGTGTACGGAATTTGGATATGATTTGGTTCATGGGGTTTGGGTATAGTTCATGAGTTTGGTGTATGGTTCGTGAGATTTGGGTATGGCTCATGGATTTGGTGCATGGTTCATGAGATTTGGTGTATGGTTCATGAGATCTGGTTCATGAACTTGGTGTATGGCTCATGAAATTTGGTGTATGTTTCATGAGATTTGGATATGTTTCATAGGATTTGGTGTATGGTTCATGAGATTTGGTTCATGACCCATGAGATTTGGGTATGGGATTTGGTTCATGGTTTATTAGATTTGAGTATGGGATTTGGTTCATGATCCATGAGATTTAGGTATGGGATTTGGTTCATGGTTCATGAGATTTGAGTATAGAATTTGGTTCATGATCCTTGAGATTTGGTATAGTATTTGGTTCATGATCGATGATAAAAACCCATTTTCGGTTCATGGTAAAAGCACATGTTTGAAGTTGGGTTTGGGTTAGATTAGGTTAGGCTTTTATTGTGGACTTGATTGGGTTTGGATTTTTTGCGGTGGACTTAATTGGGTTTGGTTTTAATTAGGTTTGGATTTTCATTATGGGCTTGATTGGGGTTGGATTTGGACTAAAATGTAGTACATTGGATATTTATTATAGAAGCAAGTGCAAATAAAAATAGTGTGAGATATTATTTTTGTTGGATTTGAAGAAGTAAAAGATAATTTGGAAATGCTTTGCTGGGAAATCGAAATGAAAATAGGAGATTTGGAATTTTTTACAAGGAACAATGCTTATATTTTAGCTCAAAATTTACAGTGGCGAAAAATCATGAAACTTGGAAAGTTGTCTGTACTAACTTTTGAAGGCTAGATTTAAAGTTTCATGTTATTCGGATACTCGAGCAGTGAAAACGAAGATTAACAGTAATCCGATAGAGATTTTAGCCGGAAGGGCTTTCGGTGATCGAAAATGGTCCAAAACTGAAAAGTTAAGGTGAATTACTACTGATAAATCTTAATTGAGTATGTCCGTCAAATTTGAGTGTAAATCGACTTTCAGAAGGGCTCCAATTGAGTGTATCAGATCGAAATTGGACTAATTGAGAGTATTGGTTACTTGTGGACTTATTATTGGCATATTGTTACAACTAGTGGAATTCCACTAAAGCACCTGAGAACTCTCTTGAAGCTCTCATCTTCAGCCAGCATGCGTAGAGAGCGATAGGGGAAAAGAAAGAGAAGAAGAAGGAGAGAAGGATTTGATTTTGGTGCCGTTTGACGAGCCGATCGAAACCCCGCGCGTGCGAATTTTGTCGTTTCAACACTCGGTTTAGTATTATAATAATTGTTATTTTCTTGTTAACAATTTTTGTTGATTTTGATGATAGGATTTAGGATGGAACATCATATTGGATTTTATTGTGTTTTGAAGTTAAATTGAAGTCGAATTTCATGCCAAGTGGAGCCGTTTTTCGCGTGCTTTTCGCCGCGAACGTTCGGGTCGTGACGGCGCGTTTGTGGACGCTGCAAGCAGCAGCAGGGGTTGCTGCTTGCTGCTGCCAATAGCAAGCAGCAGCAGGGGATGTTGCCGCTGCCGCTGCAGCCAGCAGAAGCAATGGTTGCCGCTGCAGTCAGCAGCAGCACGGGCTGTTGCTGCTACTGCAGCCAGCGGTAGCAGAGGTTACTGCTGCGGCTGCTGCTACAAATAGTAGCAGCAGCAAGGCAGTAGTAAATGCAGTAACAAGCGCGGCAGTATTAAATGTAGGCGATTCGCAGCCACAACATGGTACTTTCCGAGGCTCCAATCGAGTCCAATTCTGCCTCAATTTCGAAATTGAAATTGATTTGAGAGTGAGGATGGTGGTAGTCTTCTAGTCGCACCTTATTCCAATTGACAATGAAAGTGAATTGGAATGGAATTGAGTTATTGATCGAAACGAGCCGAAATTCGAATTTTGACGGATTCTTTTTTAATTTCTCCATCCTTTTCTCCAATTTGAGTTGTAGGCATCAAATTGAATTCGTGTTAATGTTCTAGCAAGGAAGAGGAACTTGTGGACTTGTCCCTACAACTATTTTCAGGTTAGTAAGTTGAACTGGATGATGATTTTGAATTTAATTGAAATTGAACTGATTTTGAGCGATTGTGAGAATTGCATTGATTTCATCGTCCATATCTTCCAGCCGAGTATTAGGGGATCTTCGCCAACATTCTCTACCACTTTTGGTCATTTTGGAGTCGCTCTTACTGGATTTTGAGGTAAATTAAATTATCCTTAACGAAAATTCAGCATTCATGAACCAAATTGCCGAAATAATGGAATTCAGTTCTTGCAATTGCCTTGACAGCACTTTCGCTGATTTTGGAGTTTTCTTAGTGGACTCCTTACTGGAATTGATCTGAGGAGAAGCACATTGGAGGTTGATTGCTTGTCGCTACTGGCGTAGCAATCCGAGGTGGGTTTCATAAAAATAGCGCCACGTGGTAAGCCGTCCTGCACCACGTGAAGGGTTTCCAAAGCCAAACAGAGAGCGACATGTGGTACGCTAGGATCTGGGAAGAACGCGCCCAAAAACTGAAAATTGGTTGGGCGAGATGCGGTTGAGATCAGCCAAAAGTGGTCCGTGGAAACAGGGACGTGGCCGAGATACACCCCGTAATGGGGAATAACTGAATAACGATGGGCGGGACTATAAATAAATAGAAAGCGCCTGCCAGAGGGGTCTTTTTCCCCTGCGAACGAGAAGACAATTTCATTTCTAGCAATCTTTCCGTTTTTCTAGGAGTAGTCTAATTGTAATCTCTTACTTTATCGCATTCTCTATTTTTTTTAGGAGTAGTTTTTTAAGGTAGATTTCCTTGTGATTGAGAATAGTCTACTTGTAAACCCCCTTTCTTTTTTGAAATACATATTGGAATCACTCGGCTCAATAAAGCCGAATAGATATTGACCTTCTTTTCTTTGCGATATCAAAGTCTCTCAGCACATTCCAGCCGACCCGGTAACGTACTTGAGCGTTCGAATTCGGCTGAACAGATCCCTCATTAGCCGAATCGCTTGATTTAGTCTTGGGCGCATTCTCGAGGGTCACTTACAGGGGCCATCTCATCGCTCGGTCCGCTTCCCGTGGCAGAGTTTGACTGAGTTCACGGTCTCGGATTTCGGCTCCCAACAATTTTTTGCACGTCCGGTGGGACAAACTCAGGTAATTCCCAATCTAGTTTACTCGTTATATTATGGCTGACGATAACGTTATGAACCTCTGGAACAAAGTCATTCCTAGACCTACAGGGAATGAACAGGCCAGTAGCGCCGAAAATGCAAACGAGTATCAGGCGGTGTTACCGGTTGGGGGTGAGACTAGTGAACATTCGGCTCATCAAGAGCCGAGTTTAACACAGGCACTTGGCCAGATGACCCGAGTCCTGAAAACATTGGACCAAAACAGTCATCGAAGTACCGCTAGACTAGACGTAGTACTGGCCGTTATCACGGCCTCCAACGAAAATATTACCAGAATTGGGCAACTTTTGGCTCGAAATGAGCGAACCTATGGAGGTCCATAAGGATCGCCGGTGACACAAACTCCTGTTATACTGGCAGCCGCGCAAACACAATCTCAAATGGCGCCTTTCCAGGGTGCTTACAGACCGGTGAATATAAACGTCGGTCCACAACCAGAGATTGCGTGGGGTTTACCTCCTCCACCGCCTTTGCCAGCTTATCAACCCCAAAACGTGGGCATGAGAGCTAGGGGTCCAGGGCCTCGCTGGGGCAGGGTCCCAACGTGTTGCAGGGACTCAACCCTGCAGGACAAAACTACGGACTTCCTCCTGGGCCAAATGTGGCTCAGGCCCCAGTTCTTGCTCCAACAGTGGAAAACAATGAGCTATATGCTCAGATTGAGGAAGCGATCCGAAATACTTTCGGTGTAGGGGCTAGGCCGGCAATGCAGCCCGTATTCAGGTCCCCATACCCAGCAAACATTGATACGGAGCATTCGTATCTGGTAAATTAGAAAATGCCGAAGTTCGATAAGTTCTCGGGCGACGAGACCGAGATTGCGGTGGAACATGTAGCTAGGTTTACGGCTCAGTGCAGAGAGGCGGCTGCAGACCCGTTCTTAAAACTCTGATTATTTAATACGCCGTTAACCAAGATGGCGTTCACCTGGTATACAAGTTTACAAGCTAATTCTGTGCGAGAATGGGACAAATTAGAGAGAAAATTTCATGAGCAATTCTATAGGTCGGAACCGAAATTATCGGTAGTTGATTTGGCTCAATACCGGCAAAAATCGGGTGAATCGGTTGAAAAATATTTGAATCGATTCAAGACGGCCAGAAGTCGATGTTTTGTAAGAATGTCGGAGTCTGAATTCGCCAAAATGGCGTTTAATGGTCTGCATTTCAAAATAAAAGGCCATTTTGAAGATAAATACTTTTCGAACTTATTCGACTTGGGCGTTCATGTTGCTCAATACGAACAATTCAGGAAAGAAAATAGTGAAACTTCGGCTCAAGACTAGCCGAATATATCAAGTGAGATGGAAGACTCGACTGATGAAGCCGATGTTTATGCGGCGGAAATGGTGAAAATTCGCCAACCTTATAAGTGTGCGCTGCTTAAGCCAGTAAAGGCTAGCGAGGCTACGAGTGATGGTGTATACTTACTCTTTTGACGTTGCCAAGACTGATCAGATAGTCGATCGATTGCTAAAAGATGAAATAATTAAACTCCAGGAAGGGCAAGCAATACTTTCCGGGGAGGAATTAAAAAGAAGAAAATACTGCAAATGGCACCATTCATGGAGTCACAGAACTAATGAGTGCACTGCCTTTAAGAGGCAGATACAAAAAGAAATAAATGAAGATCGACTAATATTTGCCGACCAAGAGAATAAAAATGATATGGAAGTTGACCAAAATCCGTTTCCTTCTCAGGTCAACATGGGGACATTAAGGGTAAGAAGCCACTTGAAGAAAAGATTCAGGAGGACATTGCTAGTACAAAAAGAGCACTTCGGCTCTGCATCGGATGTAAGGCTGAGATGACACGACGAGATTGGAAAGCCATAATTCAAGAAAAGAAGTTATATGGGGAATGAAAAGAATTCATGACTTTTCCTGAAGAATGGGAGGACTTACGAGAGGCCGATGGGAATCCGGACGAATGTTAGGAAGAGGCCTCAAACGAATATGATGAAGAGGTAGAATCTAAGAAAGACAGAAGGGATCTTTTGATCTGAAAAATCTTGGACGATTACTATCAGACCAGAGAAAAGACGAGCCGAGGGGATTATCCGAAATAGCCCTTCGGCACTCAGCAGAGACTTCCGAGATATTGGCCCGCATGGCATCAACAGCCTAGGCCGAGAACCGAACCAGAATTCGAAGGAATGACTAAGGGGGATATAGAATTTCTTGGTCGCAGGTTAGTAAACGAGGTCAGTATTCATCTATGGCTGAGACCTTGGAAAAGAAGAGAAATCTTGAGGAAAAACCTCAGGACGGTCAAGGTGCCAGCCAACGTACCAACCGACCAATGGATCACGGCAAGAGCACCGGCCGGGTGGCATGGGCCAATGTTAAAGAAGACACAAAAGCGGCGGCAGCAAAGGATGCAAGTCGAGATGAGAAATCATTGGGAAGAGGCAAGAGGGATAAGGCCGAACACATGGAAGCGGCCTGAGCAGCGGCCACCTTACCGACCTATGAAAAATAACAACGAAGCGGGCGGTTCGAACTCCGTGCCGTGGTCAAAGTCTAAGATTGAACGGTCGGCTCCAGTAGAGCCGACGAAGAAGGTCACTCAAAAAGAATTAGAGGAGAAGATTGCTTCTCTTAAGACCATCATTAAGCGAGACAGACGGCCTCCTAAAGAAAGGGAAGTTTGATCGGAGAGCGACTCTTCAGCTGAGGCAGCAAGAGAGTCTGAAGAAAAAAAATAGAAAATTCAGAAGGGAGCAGCCGAAGGGAGTTCGGTTGACGTGAGCATGGTGTACGCTTTGCCATGTTCATTTAAAGCAAAGTCTGTAGAGGTTGAATAGCAGCCTCACTATGGAGAGGAGCTGGCAGTAGCCCAGCTCCAACTCGAAGATTTTAGGACGGCCGATGCTGTGGTATTCGAAAAACCATCGGCCTTGCAGACTAGATTTGTCCGGCCTTTATATATCAGTCGTCGATAGAAGGACGGCCTGTGGGCCGAGTCATAATTGATGGCAGGTCATAATTGATGGCGGGTCCATGGTCAATGTCATGCCCACGTCATTCTTCAAAAAACTAGGCAAGAGCGAAGATGAGTCAAGCCCACGGACACGACCATGACCGACTTCACTGGAAGCGGTCAACCGGCCAGAGGGGTACTCACCACCGTGCTGACGGTGGGATCCAAAACCCTCCGAATAGATTTCTTTGTAGTGAATGCCAGCAGCCACTACAATCTACTACTAGGGCGTGATTGGATCCACGCCAATGAATGCGTACTTTCGACTCTACACGGAAAGCTATTTTAATGGGTCGGAGACCGTGTTGAAGAAGTCACGTCCGAAAGAAGGCCACAGACGGTAGACGTGAATGTAGAAGATGTCGGCCATATCAACTGGGCCGACGCCGAACCCAGACCAAATCTCGTTCGTTCAAGTTACTGAAGAAGGAGTACAACTGGTACTCCTAAAAGAAGCAGAAGCACTGGCGACTACTGAAGAGCCGTCGGTTTGGTTGAAATGAAACATCAGAAATCACGAGCCGAGGCTCTAGATGAGCTTTGGCATGACAAACCGACTGAAAAGGTCGGCTACTCTAAGGAATCGGCTGAAGCGACCAATGAAAAATCCTATATTAAGTATGCGGTTCAAGGAGCCAATTGGGAAAAGAATGATTCGGCTCGATAGGCCGATAGTACTGCGAAGGAATGGCCTACGGGAACCCTTAATCCCAAGGCCAATGAAGTCAAATCCAACAAAACCACACCGACGGCCAGCAAGGCCGACGGGCAAAGCAAACAACGAAGATTGGATCTGGGGGTCCAAACCGAGATAGGGTACATAGAAGAATCACCGATCAAGGTCGACGAAAAGAAATTGGAAACTCAGGACCCATTAATCGAAGTGAACTTGGGGTCGGACGAAGATAAATGATCGACTTTTATCAACGCGAGACTTTTGGCACAACAACAGGAGAAGTTAATTGAGTTGCTAAGAGAATACAAAGACTGCTTCGCCTCGAGCTACCAAGAGATGCCGGGACTAAGTCGAAAAATTGTAGAACACAGGCTCCCCATAAAAAAGGGATATAAGCCCTACAAACAACCGGCTCATAGGTTTGAGCAAACTATTGTATTGCAGATCAAAAATAAAATTAAAAATCTTATAAGAGCCGGGTTTATTAGAGCAGCTCATTATGTCGACTGGGTGTCTTATATTGTTCCAGTACGAAAAAAAAAATGGCAAACTCAGAGTTTGTATTGATTTTAGAAATTTGAATTCAGCTACTGTAATATATGAGAATTTTAAATAAAAGAATTTGAATTTACGAATTTGAATTTGTATATATATATATATATATATAGGTGTATATGAGAGGATTCGTTCTTTCGCAAATCGGCGACCAAATCAGGCGAAACGAAAGTGTAGCTTCGATGTTCCGATCGTGCTAAACGCGTTGGCGCTATCCGTTTGCAAAGCTGACGGATGGATCTCCGGGAAACTTCAAAATGTTCGCAAAGGGGACGTAATCGACAAAATGAAAAACTCGCAAAAACACCCTATATTTTATGTACCATTTTGCATGATTTCGAATGTGGGGGTGTATCCGCACGTTTTACCCGCGCTGTGAGGGACTCAGCTTAAAATATAGAGTTTCGGAGGACTTTCGTGCAAAGTTACACAAGGTATATATATATGATTTTAGGGTTTCACACATGAAACCCTAACCCTAGACCCTCTACCACCTTGGCCGACCTCCCTGCCTCCTCCACCTTCCTCCCCTGTGTGCGCCGCGTGTCGCCCAGCCGCCGGCGATCGACCCCCGGCCGGCCACCAGCCACCACCAGCTTCTTCCTCACCAACTACTCCACTACCTCACCTCCTCCTTCTCGGCCTCCCCCTCGGCCGGCCTCCCTCGACCTCCGGCTTGCTTCCCCGCTGGCCGCCGTCGTCCCCACACGCCGGCATTGCCGCCGTAGGGAGCTTGCGGCCAGCCAAGCTGCAGCTGGCCGAGGAGATTGCGCCGGCCTCTCCTCGCGCCGCCGCCGCTCGGGGCCACCTCGGTCGGCTTCCCCCGGCCTCCGGCAAGCCGTCGCCGGCGCCCCGTGGATCCCCGGCCGCCGCCTTGGCCGCCGGCTGCCTTTGAACCCGTGCCCTAGCGGTGCTGGCTAGGGCTAGTTGCTGCGCCGCCGCCTCCGCCGCCGCCTCCCACCGCCGGCCAGCGCGTGCCCCAGCCGCCCCTCCCTGGCCGCGTCCACCTCCCAACGGTGCGCCGCCACCCGGCAGCCGCCCGGCCGCCGCCGGCCACCCGAGCTCTACCCTAGCCCGGTAAGGCTTTAATTGCTGTTTGTGCACATTTTTGGGGTTCCGATCACTAGTCTGTCGAACCGGGACCACCCCGATGCACCCGGAGGTGAGCACGATGATCACTGAGAGGTGCTGATCATCGTGATCATCTCCGTTGAGGTCAGCGAGCCTCTGGCTTGCGTGATTAGCGCGCTCTTCACGCTGTGCGCATAGTTCACTGAACTTCGGGTTGCTCCCGCGCGCTCTAAAGTGGACGGCTGCGCTCCGGACCATGAGCCCGGCCTCTGGCACGTCGAGATCTGCTGATACATGTCTCGGCTGACCTCGGGGATTATCGGTTCGCTGTATCGGACCATAAAAGCCTAGGTTTTACATAAAATGACGTAATTTTATGCATTCTTAGGGACTTTTGCGCAATTGTGCGCTATGTCGGTACTGTGGGATGTATGTGTGGACTCCGGGTGACCTCTGGACTGATTGTCCAAGGTCCGATGTTTTTTGCGAAAATCGAATATCGATTTTCGGTGCATTTCTTTTCGGCGAAAGTGGCCGACGGAACGCGATTTCGGTTCGAATTCCTTTCGACGATGCTTTAGTGTAATGTGTATTGTCGTTGAGCCTTATTGGCTGGTTACTTACGTCGTTTCAAAGGTTCGGAGACGACGGGTGAGCGACGGTGGGTTTCGGTGTCAAAATTGACATATTCGGGAACCCGAACATGGAACGATTGTCGACGACAATTGTTCCAGTATGAAATGTGTTATTGCTGCCTGGTTAACCAAAACGGTGTGTTTGGTGGCAGCGGGTGACTCGTGTTGCGAGTCGGTGTGTTCCGGGACAGTTCGTGGGTCTCGGCGGAGTCCCGGTGCGATTCTCAGGACTTCCGGCGAGTTACGGTAATCGGTTTGGGAAACCGATTTTCGTGGAATTGTTTGTGGGATTATGAGTTAGTGTTGGTTATATGTGGGTTAGATGCTAACCCGGTGGACCCTTCGTAGGTCCGGTAGACGTTCCCCCACAGTCGGGAGGCAGACGCTACCTTGACAGGTAGGTACTTCGATCCGAAGTTGGTCTAGTGGTGCACGCTCGGTGACGTTCCTTCCACTCTCCATTTTTATGTTTTGTATACATATATGCATGATGATAGTGAGCTAACACCTTGTGATCTCTACTTGCATACTTTACTTGTTCTAGCAGTAGAGTAGATATGATTATATCCGTACCTGAGATGATGTTCTCGTGACCTTCTTGGTCGGTTTCTTGACACGGTTGTCTGATGACCTATACGGTCGGTATACCCGAAGGGGTGGATTATTGGCTGGTTGCCAACGGCTATTGATCATACTTGCATCGATTGCCATTACTCTTGCGCATTTTGCGAACACCAGCGGTCTGATCCCTGCAAGAGGATGTTCTTTTTCGGAAAAGTGGTCGTACGTCCGACGAACTCAGTGGAGCGGTTATATGCTGGCAGAGTAGGAGTGGCATGGGCCTGAGGTCTGCGGACCGTCATGGCATGTTTAGATTGGGTATATTTGTTATATTCATTTGTTGATGCATACCATTTACAGTAGCGATAGTTTAATTGTATCTTGTTTCCCTTTTACATAGCTGCTGTATTGTGATACCTATCTATCTCCTGGTTATCTGTGTTTACGTTGGCCCTCGTCGGCTTGCGGTACCCACTGGGAGGAGGAGACATGTTTACATGTTCTCACTTCCCCCGCTTTGTTGTTTTCAGGTGATCCAGCTGGATCGAGTCGGGGCGAGACGTGAGGCACGTCATTTGCGATCATTAGAACTCCCGACCCGGTAATCGGTTTAGTTTTCCTTACTTGCATTCGGAATAAATGACTTTAGAATTATGGTTCAGTCTTATTTACTCTTTGGACATGTAGTTTATTAATGTTTAATAAAGTACTTGTGATAAGATTTGTGAAATCCGTCTCCTAACCTTCGTGGTAGTTTTTCTTTAAAATGAAAGGAATTTTCTATTGGTTATACGATTGAATGATTGATGTGAATGAAATGAATGTGTTGTATATGCACTTGTGCGACGCCGTGCAGATACAGGGGAGGTTCTGTCCGAGTGAACAGTGGGTTCCCTGTATTTGTGGCGGGTCTGTCGTCTCTGGGGTTAAGATTGTAAAGCAATAAAAAAAAATTATTTTGTATTTTCTGCTGATTTTTTTTTATAAACTCTAAAAGGACCCCGGGGCGTGACAGATTAAGTGGTATCAGAGAAATGTACAACCATGATTTCATTCACTGATTGTTTTGAAAAAAAAATAAACTGAACCATTGGTTAGGTTGACCATAGGAAGACCTACGGTATATAGTTACGCGAGTGCGGGGTTGTTTGGGCTTGAGTCCCGTTGTAGGTTAGTTGAATCAATTGATTCGTCTAACGGTGTTTTATGTTATAGATGGCTCGTGGTAGGCCCCGTAATACGACATGGGGTGGTGGGCGCATGAATGCTGAGGCGTCCGGCAGTTCGCGGACGCCGGCCTCTCCTAGTAGAGGTGGTGGCCGGACTGGACCACGTCGGCAGGGTGGAGCTCGTACCCGTCAGCTTGAGGCTGAGGTGACGGACCTTCGAGGTCGGATGACAGCCCTCACGGGCATGGTGGAGCAGATCTTGCAGCATCAGGTTGCGGCTGCAGTTGCTGCTCCGGTTCCACCTCCGGCCCACGGCCCTGATACGGCTGCGGAGCCTCCTGCGGCACCCATCCCGTCGCTACCACAGCTGCTGCCGATCCGGCTCCACCTTTGGGGCCAAACATAGAGACGGCTGCGGATCCTCCGGTGATGTCCGCACCGACCGCGGCCACTGCTGCGGCTACGCCACTGACAGTGACAACGATATCGACGGTACCGATGATGTTCTCCACTGGGGCGGCTGATCGCCTGGCAGCAGAGGGCGCGCGCATCAGGACGAAACTGGCAGAATTCAAAAAATTTAATCCGCCGAAGTTCGTCGGCAAGTCTGATGACGGGTGGGCTATCGAGCGATGGACTACCCACACGGAGAAGCTCTTCCGCGACTTATATATAGAGGAACAGGATAAGGTTCCTCTGGCTGCTCACTTCCTGGAGGGTGAGGCGGAGGACTGGTGGATGTAAGATAGGGGGTCCCCTAGGATCTATCTAGAGTATATCAATCACCTAGAGGGGGGTGAATAGGTGTATAAACAAAAATCACAAATCTCAATGCGATAAAGTAATGCGGAAAATAAAATCAGCACACCGAGATTTACGTGGGAAACTCCACTTTGGAGAAAAACCCACGGGACCAACACGCGAAAAACAATCCACTAAGAATAAAGAATTACAAGGTGATTACCGACTCCACGGACTTAACCTCTCCTTTATCTTCTCTGGATCTCGCGCACACCTCGGCTGTCCACGCCTCACGTCTGAATCCACAAACGCCACGCCTCGAATCCACGAGACGCCTCACTTCGAATCCTCGAAGCCTTCACGATCCGAATCCACGAACCGCCTTGAACACGTCGAATCCACGACGCCGATAGGAACAGGAACTCAGGTTTATACTGGTGATTCCTTGCTTAGAATTTCATTAAGAACCAGAAGAAAAAGTTCTAAGCAAGAAGGAGATCAATTCGACATATGAAATAGAAATTAAAACTATCTCGAATTGATCTCGGAGGCTATTTTGTGGGAAAAAGGTTTAGAACGAAAATCCTAGCCTCTAGGGTTTCTCTCTCACGAATACTGAGTTGTTCCATGTCAAAGAGAACCCCCATAGGTTATTTATAGGTGTTGGAATCAAATAGAGTCGGATTAAGACAAAACATACCAAATCTGGCACTGTATACCGGTATACGAAGGTAGATACCGGAATGCAATGACGGAACAGATTCTCACGCAAAGGCATTCCGGTACTAAACACTTCAGTACCGGTATACATTGAATCAGTACCGGTACTAAGTGCACATACCGGTATACAGTTCAAAAACCAGAAATTTTCAATCTGTTTTGAGGAACTTCAAGTTGAATTCCGGAATACACTTGTAAAAATTGATTTTTTCAAAACGGAAAAACTTTAGACTCCGGAATTCAAAACAAAGAGTTTTAACAAAGAAACTAAAGTTCCCAAAAACTCGTCTAATCCAATTTTAAACATAAACATGATTCCAATACCATAATTAGCTATGAATCACCATATAAATAGTAAATTTTACCTTCACGTCGTGATTCACCCTGTGAGTCGATGATACACTATTCTTGAAGTCTCGGATTCTTCAACTTGTTCAAGTAGCACCTTGACCTTCAAGACTCCGACTCAACAGCTCACGAAATGTGCCAATACAAAATCCGTAACAATCTCCCCCTTTGGCAATTTCGTGACAAAACCTAAAATACAAGATTCTACCCGAACCAAAATAAATGTAAGTCATTGCCATCACCAAAACAATGAACTTCACGCGTGTATGATCCAAAACATAAAACCAAAATTACAAATGATCAACTCCTAAGACAAACTCTATGACTTAGGACTTGGAGTCTTGAAGTCTTAAAAAGAAATCCTGCAAAACAACTTCAGACAAACATAAGTAGAACAAGCAAGTTAAGTTTAAAAACTCTCCCCTTTTGTATGATACTCCATCTTCATCTTCATCTCTCGCCCTTTGTATGGTTCTCTCCCTTTGCATGATTCTCTCCCCCTTTGTATGGGTACGTATATGTTTCAAAACGTAAATCTCTCTCTCCCCCTTTTTGTCAAAAATTGCCAACAAAAACATAAAGAGATAACAATAAAAACAACTAAGAGAGTAGAGTTAGTTCATAGTTACAAGTCCAAACTAGAGAGATAGTACCTAAGGCAAGCAGATAATTAAAGACAAACATAGCATAATGACAAGGAAAAGCGAAAACAGAGTAAGCAGTAGAAAACATCACTCTCCGTCGTCACTGTCATCATCACCATTGTCTTCTTCTTCACCTTCAGTGCCCGGAAGGTGCTGCTCAAAAGAGGAAGGAGCAGGTGGATGTGACGTACTTGGACCTGCACCGCCGGCAACATCATCATGTCGGCAACCCAGTATCTCCAAAATTTTCTTCACGCCGTCCTCCAAATTCTTGAGTCTGTCCTCTAGTGCTCGGAAGCCCTGCTCAACCCGCTTCTTGAAGGACCTAACTTCATGACGAAGAGATACCTCGGGAGCTGCTCCCCCTGAGCTAGATGACCCACCACGCTCAGCAGGACGGGCTGCGGTACTTGGAGTAGTAGTAGAATATCCTTTGACTTGTTGAAACGTCTTCAAGGTACTAATGGACTTAGCCAAGGTAACTCCATCAATAGGTCCTAAGCTGTAGTCATACTTATTGCAAGAAGTATCTACTCCATGTGCTTCCAGAATACGTGTGATCAGAATAGGAAATGGAAGAAGCTCACGACGTCCTGAAGCAAGAATCACATTAGCCATTCGCTGCCACATCAGAAAAGGGATGTTGATGTTGAGACCATGTGCTTGCGCCGGATGACCAAGTAAATAGAGAAGCACCAATCTATCCCACCGGATGCGTTTTGTACCAACAGTTGGCACAATGTTGTAGCAGACGATCAAGGAAAGAATGTGATACTCAGGCTTCAATTCCCTTGATTCCACAAACAGCCGGTTAGTATATGTGCCCGGTTTGCGTAGGGCATCTGTCATGATCTCCCAATGTGATGATGGAAGTACGTTCCCTTGTGTATACGGTAAACCCGTGGTGCTCACATTTAATCCAAAAATGTTTCCAACTGTGTGAGGAGTGACCACGACGCGAATTCCCCGGACCGATGTTTCAAACTGATAATTCCCCGCCTCAGAATCTTCATGAGTAACATGCCCGTGCAAGTAGAATTCTCGAATCAACTCCACGCAGAAAGGGGCACGAGTAGGGATGCGACCGACAGGTTCGATCGGAGCTCGTTGAAGTAGGCGAGCGAAGTCTGGAACTTCACGTGCCCGGGTGAATCATATAGGGAGAAGTGTGAGCCTCTTTCAAGATCTCCCCAAGAATGTACTCGACTTTAGGCACGCACAATCGATTTCGGAATCGAATGGCGCCGTTCGAATCCATATGAAAATCACCGGCGCGCCCGCTCTCGATAGCACTCCACACCTTTTGGAGTTCCGGATCTCCAGATTTATTTTCCTTTATTTGCTCTAACAAGGTCGGCCACACCTCGAGATTCATGAGTATAGCGGGGACGCCCGGGGCCACGACTTCTATGTCGAACCGGCCCATTTCCTTGATCAACGATATTTGTCCCGTCATCACAATTGCGAAGTTCTCCACGGATTTCCGACTGAGCGCATCGGCCACCACATTGGCTCTACCGGGGTGGTACAAGATGGTTAAGTCGTAATCCTTTATCAACTCCAACCATCTCCGTTGCCTCCAGTTCAACTCCTTCTGAGTGAATAAGTACTTTAAACTTTTATAGTCCGTGTACCCTTCACAATGTTCCCCATACAAGTAGTGTCTCCACAACTTAAGCGCGAAGACTACCGCTGCAAGCTCTAGGTCGTGGGTGGGGTAGTTCTGCTCATAGCTCTTCAGCTGACGAGAGGCATATGCTATCACTTGTCCTCTTTGCATAAGCACACACCCAAGACCGCGCCGTGATGCATCACTATACACCACAAAGCTCTCCCCCGCAACCGGCAAGGCGAGAACCGGAGCCGAAGTCAACCTTTCCTTTAGCTCCCTAAAGCTTAGGTCGCATTCCTCGCTCCAAACATATTTGGCTCCCTTGCGGGTAAGGCGCGTTAATGGACCGGAGATTTTTGAAAATCCCTCTACGAACCGCCGATAGTACCCCGCAAGACCCAAAAAGCTTCGCACTTCCGTGACATTAGTCGGGCGAGGCCAATCCTTGATTGCCTCAACTTTCATAGGGTCCACCGATACTCCTCCCGCGGAAATCACATGACCCAAGAAAGCGACCTCACGAATCCAAAATTCGCACTTCTTTAACTTGGCGAACAACTTGTTCTCTCGAAGAACCTGGAGCACAATCCTTAGATGCTCTTTATGTTCCTCTTCACTCCGAGAGTACACAAGGATGTCATCTATGAACACCACCACAAATCGATCTAGTTGTGGTTTGAATACACGGTTCATTAAATCCATGAACGCTACTGGGGCATTGGTAAGCCCGAAAGGCATAACCGTGAATTCATAGTGTCCATACCGCGTCCTAAACGCAGTCTTATGCACATCCTCCGGTTTAATCTTCTATTGGTGATAATCGGATTGCAAATCAATCTTTGAATACACCCGAGACCCTTGCAACTGATCAAATAAGTCATCAATACGGGGCAACGAGTACTTGTTCTTGACGGTCACTTTATTCAACTCACGGTAATCCACACATAACCGCAGTGAACCGTCCTTCTTCCGCACAAATAGAACAGGGGCTCCCCAAGGTGACACACTTGGCTTTACGAAACCCTTGTCCATCAAGTCTTGTAATTGTGCTTTCAATTCCTTTAGCTCCGCGGGTGCCATCCTGTACGGGGCCTTGGAAATCGGCGCCGTACCCAGGAGCAAATCGATCACGAATTCTATTTCCCGATCCGGTGGCATTCCGGGTAACTCCGCCGAAAATACATCCGGGAACTCTTGAACTACAGGAATGTCCTCGAGTCCCAACACCTTCTTTCGGTCATCCACTACCGTCGTCGCTAAGTAACTGCTAGCAATGAGCTTTCTTGCTTGCGACGTGCACACCATCGATGCAAAGAGCGAACTCTTGCACCCACGGTACACAAACTCCTTGTGCCTGGGTTCTCTAAACCTCACTATTCGGCTCTCACACTCAATAGTAGCGTGATATCTCGAGAGCCAATCCATTCCTAGGATTAAGTCATATTCATCCATTCGATTCAACACCAGCAAATCAGCTGGCATGATCCAGTTTTCAATCCTCACTGGACAATTTACACACGCTTGATGTACACAAAAGGTGTGTTCTGGCACTTGCACAGTTCTTGCATGCGTGGCTTCTATAATTTTTATTCCATGCGCAATAGCAAATGATCGAGCAATGAATGAATGCGATGCTCCGGTATCAAACAAAGCTCTACATCGAATGCCATTAATCAACACAATACCTACCACGACATCCTCCGGGGCAGAAGGTTCCTCCACCTGGGAGGCGAACACCCGTCCACTGGGCGCCGGCCGCTGGCCCTCAACTGGTCTCGGTGGCGCTGTACGGCCTGCCGACATCGCCGCGGGTGGGATGCCCGCAAGCTGTCTCGACGATGCAAATGTCGATGCCGACGACGGTGCCCGGCTATCATCCATCGGGCAATTGAACCGCATGTGTCCCGGCTGTCCGCATTTGTAGCACCGGCCCTCACGATAATCACACTGCTGAGGGTTGTGGGGGCTGCTACAAATTGGGCACCGGCCCAAGGGTCGATTCCGCTGAGACCCTCGAGACTGATTCTGCGACTGCGAGTGCTTCGGGGGTCGCTTAGAGCTAGACTGACCACCCGAGCCACCCGCCGGACGCTTCTTTCCTTTTTCCTTATCCTTTTCCTTCTCTCTTTTCCAAGATTCGCGCTCCTCGCGCGCACATGCATTCCCGTGCTCCACCCAGAGGGCACGGTCCAAGCACGGCTGCCTCTGCCCGCTCCTACCAAAAGAAGGCCGCAGCAGCCTCGACGGAGCTCGGCGGCTATAGGGGTTGCCGGGGAGGGATGGCAGGTGTCCAGGGGTGCCGAAGGTGAGGTCCGCAGGGTGCTGCCCTCCCCTCGGGGTTGCCCGAGCCCAAGGAGTAAGGGAGAGGGAGAGAAAAAGGGAACCCAAGAGAGAGAGAGAGAGAGAGAGAGAGAGAGAGAGAGAGATATGTCCGCAGTAAGCTGGCCGGCCGAAGATGGATCCTCGGCGGCCGGGGTCGAGTGTGGCGTTTTCAGAGGAGGGATAGGAGGCGGCTAGGGCTCGGGGATGGAGAGGGGGAGGCTAGGGTTAGGGTTTGGAAGGAGAAAACCCTAAATACAACTATATACATAGAAGTATAATTGCAGGAAACCCCCCGAAAACTCCAATAATCAACTCGAGTCCTTCAGGGCGCATGTAAAACGCGTGAACGTACCTCCACAAGCGATCTCTCGCGATTCGATACATAAAATATTGGGACTTTCGCAAAAAAAACCCAAAATGCATTATCGACCTTTCCTCGAACAACGCGCGATTCTGGACGATCGGTTCGTCGGATTTACGAATGGATCATGCCAGCACTTCTGACATTGCCAGACCATGAAACCTACGATTTTGTTTCATCGAAAACGGTCGCCGATTCGCGACAAATCGAGTCCTCTTCCAATCCCTCTCAAAACAACTTATATATATATATATATATATAAAGAAAGGATTTAAAACTTTAAAATTTAAATTAAAAAATTCAAATCCAGTCCCTCAAGAATCACAGATATTACACCATCCCCTCCTTACAAGAGGTTTCGTCCCCGAAACTTAATCACACGCCTTCCGCAAACAACTGCGGGTACCTCTCACGCATAGCTGTCTCAAGCTCCCAAGTAGCCTCACGCTTCTCGTGGTTTGTCCACTGAACCTTCACATACGGAATACTTCGATTTCGCAGCTGCTTCACCTCATGTGCTAAAATCTGCAACGGAGCCTCATCATAGCTCAGATCCTCCCTCAGCTGAATCGTCGTCGGACTGATGATATAGGACGGATCTGGGATATACTTCCGAAGCATGGACACGTGAAAAACATTGTGCACTCGAGCGAGGCTCGGAGGAAGAGCCAACCGATACGCCACTGGATCAATACGCTCAAGAATCTCGAACGGTCCCACAAATTATAGACTAAGCTTGTTCCGCAATCCTAATCGTTTGATCCCTCTAGACGGCGACACCTTGAGCAGCACATGCTCACCGACCTAAAACTCTAGGTCACGTCGTCGCTGGTCCGCATAGCTCCTCTGTCGACTCTGCGCTGTCAGTATCCGCTGTCTCGCACTGCGAATCTTAGCTTCCACATCCTCCAACAAGTCAGGCCCGATCACTTGGCGTTCACCAACATCATCCCAACAGATGGGAGACCGACATCGACGCCATACAAGGCTTCATACGACGCCATCTCAATACTCGCCTGAAACTATTGTTGTAGGCGAACTCCACTAACTGTAAGTACTTGAACCATCCCTCACCATTGTAGTACCCCGGGGGCCTAACTGGTGAAATGACTGCAGTATCAGAGACTGACCTACACTGCTGTAGAGTGTCGGGATGAGTCGGAGTCATTTTGGCGCGAAAAAGACGCGAAAACGGACTCAGAGCACAAAAATAAGCCAAAATTGAAGTTCTGGTTTTATGGATCCGAATCATGTTGGAGCTAGATTTTTTATGTAAGGATTGGTTTTTCTACATCCCCTGCTGGATTGGAAGCTTTCCCCACCTGAATTAGAGTTTGGAAAGGTGAGTTTTAGCTCAGATTTGGAGAACTTAGCTTAAGTGCTGAAATTTGTGAAAGTTGATGATTTTCTTGGATTTTTGAATTCAGATTCTGTTTGGAAGCTTTGGGAAAGATTTGGATTGGTTTCCCACTGTATTTGGGAGGTTCATGACCCTACTTCACCGGTTGTTTAAACTTGAATTCTCAAATTTGAGTTAGAAGTGCTGTTTGCTAAGTTGCTGAAGTTCTGGATGCAGGTTCTGGGCATCCAGAATTTGAGTCCAAATCCTTGCAAAGGCTTTTTGGTGATCGTTTCGAGCTCAATTTTGGTTAGGAACCTGGGAAATTGTTCTTTACTCTTTTGAGATGAATTGGGTGAAGTTTCACTGCATTTGGACTTGGAAATTTGGTTAAATTCTATTTTGAACTCGTATAGGTTGAAGCTGCCAGGCTGCAATTCTTGGCTCAGGTTCTAAGCGCCCAGAAGTGCTGCAGAGTGGATCCGAATCCTATTTTTCAGCTGGTTTGATTTCGGTTGAAGCTGATTTTGTGCGGGGCTTCTCCTATCGACTTATGGCCGTTGTTGGACTAGCGTTTAAGGTGGGTTAATGTCGACCGAAGTCTTCAAAATTCCTCCTAAGTTGTAGAGAATTTCAGCATACTTGCTTACATCATATTTTCATGTTAGTAGCTCAAATTCACGAATTTGCATATTTTTATATGAAATCTGAATTTGGAGTATAATTTACTGATTTTAGATAAGTATTTCATGCTGAACTGGGAATTGACTTAGGAGAAAACTCGTTAAACCTACACCTGTCACTTTTCGAAAAACTTATCAAATTTAGCTCCAGGAGTCGTTTTTATTAATGTATCGCCACTGTTAATGCGAGGTGGATACCTAGATCAGTGTAGGTCGAGTTTACGCTCGTGCTGAGATGCAGAGCTCATTGTTACAGTAGAGTTTAGGTTGTTTCGGACTTTCGGGTGCCGTCGGGGCTGACGGTGGACTCAGATTTCTTCTGTTTGCATTAGATTGTGCCGTGGGCATGTGAGCCTTGGTTGTTAGACCAATTTGACCTTTTTATCTTGATTATAGCCTGTAGTTACCTGATTGAGCTGTCAGATTCGCATATACACTCGGCTGGGTCGCGCCCACGAGTGCCACTCCGGATTTGAACTTTTGTGCATCGCAGTAGTCCCTATTGGATACTGCCCTACACCGAAAACCCTCGTGGGTGAAGTATGGTGCAGCTTAGGGTACAGGCAGGACTGGTCTGTTGAGGTCCCTAGAGACTCGGGTCAGTATAGGCGGTTTATTCATAGTGAGAGTTGCATTTGCTTTAGTGATTTTTGTGTATAGTGGTAGGATAGTGACATTACAGCTGTAGAGTTTACTCCAGCATACTTTACTATTTCTTTACCTACCAGCTATACTGTTAGTCTCGTAGACTTAGTGGGTGGGCCGTTGAGGTCGGTGACGGTACCCACTGAGGACTACTTTGTTTTATAGTAGTTCTCACACCGATTGTTGCCACTTTTTCTTGCAGAGCCTTCGACTGTTGCTGCTGCTACTGATCCTTCTTATCGAGGTAAGGGAATCGTGAGCTAGATCCCTGTCTACCCCGGTCGCTACTCTAGAGGAGGACCACTTTTGGAGATAGTTTCTGTTTGGGAGTTGCCATGTACATATAGAGGTGTTTATTTTATGTACAATGAGATGGACTTGTACCTTATAGTTATGGCCGGTCGGTATTGTATTTTGGATCTTGTATGTACAGTTGGCTTATCTGTATCGAGTTACATTCTTTATTCCAGCTCTATATCTCTTGTAATTGCTTGTATGTATTTTACAGGTATAACTATCGCTTCGTATACGTGAAAAATTCTATGTATATGGCGGATCTGTTGACGAGCTCGGGAAAACGGGCAATCCGGGGCGTGACAGATTAAGTTAGTATCAGAGCTTAGGAATTGGTCGTTGGGACTTAGTAAACCCTAGGCTTTGGCAGACCTAGGAACGCAAGACGTGAGTGACGTGACTTACTGCGAAAGTCATTGATTTAATTGTTGAAACTCCTCCTAGAGTGGAGGGAGTGACTGAAGGCATGTGTCCTTTCCTGCCGCGAACTTGTGTCGGCTGTAGACGACATCAAGTAGTGGGGGCAAAGAGGCGACCTTCTAGACTTTCGTTTGATTGGGTCGAGAGTTGTTTATGACATGTAATTGATGTGTGTGCCTTGTTTCAGGTGGTCAGGATGCCTCCCCGACGCCGAGGTCGACCTTCGACGCGGTCCACTCCCGCGTCTCCTGAGATGCCCGAGCAGGCAGGACCTAGTGCACCCCTAGATTTGAGAGAGCAGTTGGCTGCCCTAGCTGAGGCATCTAGGCAGTAGGGTGCGCTATTGCAGAAGGTGTGTGATACTTTTACTCATCAGTCGAGTGCAGCACCTAGAGCGACTGAGTCGCAGAAGCCTCCTTCTTCTACTCTAGTGGATGTTCCAGTTACAGCCGCACCCCCATCAGCGATAGTCCTGGCCGCGCCAATTGGCGATGCTTCGCGATCAGGCGGACAGATGTCAGAGGCCGAGCAGGAGCGGATGACTGAGAGGCTGGCCCGTTTTTGCCGATTTGATCCGCCTCATTTTGATGGTAGCCGCACCGAGCCTTGGGTGGTGGAGGCATGGGTGTGTGAGATGGAAAAGTTATTTGAGGATCTCTTTATACCAGAGCGGGAGCAGGTCCATTTGGCGGTTCACTGCCTGGCGGGTGATGCACATGCCTAGTGGAGGAGGATGAGGCAGAATAGGTCCTTGGATGCACTGCAGATGAGATGGGACGAGTTTCGAGGGATGCTGTACGGGTCCTATTTCCCAAGCAGCGTGAAGCAAAAACTCGAGGAGGACCTGAAGAATCTACTGCAGGGGGATCGACCAATTCAGGAGTACACCCGAGAGTTTACTAGGCTTCTGAACTGTGTACCTTTTGCGGCGAGGGATGAGGCTCACAAGGTGTATTTGTTTGAGCGAGGTTTGAGGCAGGAGATCTTTACTTTGGTGCAGGCGCAGAGGTTGCAGACCTTGGATGCATCGATCGAGCAGGCTTTATGGGTGGAGCGAGGAGAGACAGTGGTCAGGGAGCGGGCGGCAGCACCCGGATCGAGTCAGGAGAGGAAACGCCCGGCTCCGGACGACGGGGGACTGACCAGCAGCAGGCGTCCGCCGAGGCCTCCATGATCATGTTATCAGGGTCGTGGATCTTCGGGGCGACAGAGGTCTAGTGGATTCCGCCAGCAGGGACAGCAGCAGAGGGGAGCGCCGAGGTGTGTCATTTGCGGGGGATCTCATTGACCTCAGTAGTGTGCGCAGAGAAAGGGTCGATGTTTCACATGTGGTCAGCCAGGACACCTACGGGCAGCTTGTCCCCGAGCAGCATCGCCAGCACCATCGACAGCATCAGCACCCCCAGTATATCAGCCGACTTATGGAGCTCCACCAACTCATAGCCAGACAGACAGGACTTCAGCACTGCGTCCAGTTGAGCGGCGACCGCAGGCGCAGAGCGATAGGGTATATGCAGCTCAGGTTGAGGACTCCACGGCAGCAGATCATGTGGTGGCAGGTATCATTTTAATTTTTGGCATTAGAGCTCGTACATTATTTGATACCGGTGCATCACATTTATTTATTAGTCGAGCATTTGCATCACTGCATGGACTAGAGTTAGGGCCGTTACCACATGCTCGACAGGTGCAGATTTTTGATCATATTTTGCATGTAGCGGAGTGTTGAGGGGCTTGTCCAGTGCAGCTCGGACCTTAGGTTATGCCCGCAGACCTGTTGGTCTTAGGGCGATTGCAGGATTTTGATGTAGTGCTCGGCATGGATTGGCTGGCGCGTTATTTTGTGACGATCGACTATGGCGCGAGGACAGTGACGTTTCGCGAGCCAGGCCAGGAAAAGTTTGTGTTTAGAGGCTGCAGGAGTACGCTATTCGCGACTTGGATTTCATCGGCGAGAGCGAGGCAGATGATGAGTCGAGGATGCATTGCTTTCCTTGCGACTGTTGTCGAGGTGCCTACGGTGGCACCGGGACTCAGGGATATTCCTATAGTCCGCAAGTTCCCGGATGTGTTTCCCCCTGAGTTGACAGCTATGCCACCGGACAAGGAGATTGAGTTTGTGATTGACGTAGTTTCAGGAACTGCGCCAATCTCGAAGGCACCCTACCAAATGGCACCGGCGGAGCTGACAGAGCTTAAGGCGCAGCTTCAGGACTTGATGGATAAAGGGTTTGTACGACCCAGCGTGTCACCCTTGGGAGCGCCGGTGTTATTCGTGAAGAAGAAGGATGGTTCACTTAGACTTTGCGTGGATTATCGAGAGTTGAATAAAGTGACCATCAAGAACAAGTATCCTTTACCGCGCATTGATGATCTGTTTGATCAGCTGCAAGGATCTTGTGTCTTTTCGAAGATTGATCTGGAGTCCGGTTACCACCAATTGAAGGTGAAGACCGAGGACATTTCCAAGATGGCTTTCAGGACACGGTACAGGCATTATGAGTTTACAATGATGCCGTTTGGATTGACTAATGCCCCTGCCGCATTTATGGATTTGATGAATCGAGTATTCAAGCTGTTCTTGGACAGGTTTGTGGTGGTGTTTATTGATGATATCCTGATTTACTCCCGGAGTAATGTGGAGCACGAGGAGCACTTGAGGATGGTGCTGCAGCTTCTGAGGGAGAAGAAGTTGTATACTAAGTTAAGAAGTGCGAGTTTTGGCTTCGGAAAGTTGCTTTCTTGGGTTATGTAGTTTCGGCCGCTGGAGTGGCAGTAGACCCGAAGAAGGTAGATGCTGTTTGGGATTGGCCCAGACTGACGACGGTTACCGAGGTGAGAAGCTTTCTTGGATTGGCTGGATATTACCGTCGATTTGTGGAGGGCTTTGCAAAGCTTTCCACACCTCTCACTCGTCTGACGAGGAAGGGGATCAGATTTGTTTGGAATGAGGATTGCCAGATGAGCTTCGAGGAGCTGAAGCAGAGGCTGATGACCGCTCCTATCTTTGCGCTTCCAGTTATGGAAAAAGGATTTGTGATCTATAGTGATGCGTCGCACATCGGGCTTGGTTGTGTGTTGATACAGGGTGGTAGGGTAATTGCTTATGCTTCACGGCAACTGAAAGATTACGAGAAGAATTACCCTACGCATGACTTGGAGCTTGCAGCTGTGGTGTTCGCACTGAAGTTGTGGCGGCATTACCTATATGGTGAGCACTGTGAGATTTTTACAGACCACAAAAATCTCAAGTATCTGTTCACCCAAAAGGAGTTGAACTTGCGGCAACGCCGGTGGTTGGAGTTGTTGAAGGATTATGATGTTAGCATCCAGTATCACCCTAGCAAGGCGAATGTGGTGGCAGATGCGTTGAGCAGGAGAGCAGTGCAGAACCTTAGTATGATGATTACTCAGCAGGCGCCATTACTTGAGGAGTTGAGGCGGTTTGAGCTTGAAGTAGTGTCCCCTGGGGTTACTGCAAGACTTATGTCTTTGGTTTTGTAGCCCACTCTGTTGGATAGGATCCGAAAGAAACAGAGTGCGGACCCCTATTTGATGAGGATTCGAGATCAGGTTGTCAGTGGGCAGACATGGGACTTTAGTGTTGACAGTTCGGGAGTACTGCGGTATAGGGACCGACTATGTGTGCCTTTGGATGCTGGGATCCGAGAGAAAATTTTGAGAGAGGCACACTATTCACCTTATACTGTTCACCCTGGTGGAACCAAGATGTATAAGGATTTGAAAGCACATTTTTGGTGGAATGGGATGAAGAGAGATATTGGGAGATTTGTGGCTCAGTGTCTGACTTGTCAACAGGTAAAGGCGGAGCATCGGGTACCTGCTGGCAAGCTACAGAGTCTCCCTATACCTGAGTGATAAATGGGATCATATCACCATGGACTTCGTTGTGGGCTTACCGAAGACGTCGGGTGGATTTGATGCTATTTGGGTGATAGTGGACAGACTGACCAAGTCTGCCCACTTCCTCCCGATGCAGACTACTTGGTCTAGGGATCGACTCGCTCAGTTGTATTTAGACGAGATAGTGAGATTGCATGGAGTGCCTACCTCGATTGTGTCGGATTGAGACCCAGGTTTGTCTCACAGTTTTGGACGAGCTTACAGACAGTACTGGGTACTCAGCTTCGGTTTAGTACGGTATTTCACCCACAGACCAACGGTCAGTCCGAGCGAACCATTCAGACTCTGGAGGACATGTTGAGAGCATGTGTCTTGGACTTGGGTGGAGGGTGGCATCGACACTTAGGACTGGTTGAGTTTGCGTACAACAACAGCTATCAAGCAAGCATCCAAATGGCTCTGTTTGAGGCGTTGTATGGACGCAAGTGTCGATCGCCCTTACATTGGAGTGAAGTGGGTGAAAGGAAGACTTTGGGACCCGATATTCTGCTAGAAGCAGAAGAAAAGGTCAAGATGGTTCGACGACGTCTTGAGACTGCTCAGAGCCGACATAGGAGCTATGCCGACACCAAGAGACGGGACTTGGAGTTTCAGGTTGAAGATCATGTGTTCCTGAAAGTCTCGCCGTCCAGAGGGATACGCAGATTCAGAGTTCGTGGAAAGCTTAGTTCACGATTCATTGGTCCTTTCGAGGTTTTGGAACGAGTTGGGCCAGTAGCGTATAGAATTGCCCTACCACCACGACTTTTCGCAACGTGTTTCATGTCTCGACTTTGAGGAGATATGTGTTCGATCCCTCCCACGTGATTGACTTCACTCCACTCGAGCTGGCTGAGGACCTGAGGTACGAGAAGCGACCGGTGCGGATTCTTGCTCGCGAGACGAAAAATTGCTCAACCGGGTCATACCGTACATTAAAATACAGTGGAGTAATCACGAGGAGCGTGAGGTGACTTGGGAGCCGGAGACAGTGATGCGGGAGTTCTACCCCTACTTGTTTGAGAGTTCTACTTGAGGTATGAATTAAGTTTCAAGGACGAAACTTTTTGTAGGGGGGAAGGATGTAGTACCCCTGGGGCCTAACTGGTGAAATGACTGCAGTATCAGAGACTGACCGACACTTCTGTAGAGTGTCAGGATGAGTCGGAGTCGTTTTGGCGCGAAATAGACGCGAAAACGGACTCGGAGCACAAAAATAAGCCAAAATTGAAGTTCTGGCAGTTTAGGGCGCCCAGAAGTTGAGTTTAGGGCGCCCAGATTCTGAGTGCTGTTTTCTATATATACTGAGTCATTTCGGATCCAGTTTCGGGCGCCCAGAAGTGGATCCAGAAGTTCACCTCGTGAGTATTGATCGTGTGTGTGGTAGGTGAGTGCCGTCGGACCACATTAAGGCACACTGGACCGCCGGACGGAGAACCCGAAGGGCTGGGTTGTGCAGGCTGGAAGTTCTGGGCGCCCACTTCTTGGGTTCTGGGCGCCCGAATCTGGAGTTTTCAGCAGCAGTACAGGTTATGCCCTTTTGTTCTTGAGGCTTATTGTACCTAACCTATACTTCTATAAAATGGGGAGAACGTCCCCTGAGATTTTTTTCCCCTCTTCTTCACAGGGAGCTTGCCTTTTTCACCAAACGCCCCTCCAATTCCTCCAAATTCCATCTTTTCCCATTGAAGGCTTGAGATTTTCCAGCAGATTTCCAGCAGATTTCCGGCGTCGACCTGTGGCATTTCAGCTTCTGTGCAGTCTAGGAGTCTCCAAATCCCGTGGGACTTGATTTGCTGGATTGTGGACTCGTAGAAGAAGTTGTGGAATCCTTCCAACAGCAATTTGGATAGGTATGTGAACTTTAATTGCTGTTTTACTGAACCCCTTGTGTTCTTGAGCTGAAATTTGGGTTTTCTTGGTTTTATGGATCTGAATCTTGTTGGAGCAGGATTTTTGATGTAAGGATTGGTTTTCCTACATCCCCTGCTGGATTGGAAGCTTTTCCCACCTGAATTAGAGTTTGGAAAGGTGAGTTTTAGGTTAGATTTGGAGAACTTAGCTTAAGTGCTGAAATTTGTGGAAGTTGATAATTTTCTTGGATTTTTGAATCCAGATTCTGTTTGGAAGCTTTGGGGAAGATTTGGATGGGTTTCCCACTGTATTTGGAAGGTTTGTGACCCTAATTCACCGGTTGTTTAAGCTTGAATTCTCAGATTTGAGTTAGAAGTGTTGTTTGCTAAGTTGCTGAAGTTCTGGATGCAGGTTCTGGGCATCCAGAAGTTGGGTCCAAATCCTTGCGAAGGCTTTTTGGTGATCGTTTTGAGCTCAATTTTGGTGAGGGACCTGTGGAATTGTTCTTTACTCTTTTGAGATGAATTGGGTGAAGTTTCACTACATTTGGACTTGGAAATTTGGTTAAATTCTATTTTGAACTCATATAGGTTGAAGCTGCCAGGCTGCAATTCTGGGCTCAGGTTCTGGGCGCCCAGAAGTGCTGTAGAGTGGATCTGAATCCTATTTTTCAGCTGGTTTGATTTCGGTTGAGGCTGATTTTGTGCGGGGCTTCTCCTATCGACTTCTGGCCGTTGTTGGACTAGCGTTTAAGGTGGGTTAATGTCGACCGAAGTCTTCGGAATTCCTCCTAAGTTGTAGAGAATTTCAGCATGCTTGTTTACATCATATTTCATATTAGTAGCTCAAATTCACGAATTTGTATGTTTTTATATGAAATCTGAATTTGGAGTATAATTTAATAATTTTAGACAAGTATTTCATGCTGAACTGGGAATTGACTTAGGAGAAAACTCGTTAAACCTACACCTGTCACTTTTCGAAAAACTTATCAGATTTAGCTTCAGGAGCCGTTTTTATTAATGTATCGCCACTGTTAGTGCGAGGTGGATACCTAGATCAGTGTAGGTCGAGTTTACGCTCGTGCTGAGATGCAGAGCTCATTGTTACAGCAGAGTTTAGGCTGTTCCGGCTTGAGCTTTCGTGCTCGTGATGACGGACTTTCGGGTGCCGTCGGGGCTGACGGGACGGTGGACTCAGATTTTTTCTGTTTGCATCAGATTGTGCCGTGGGCATGTGAGCCTTGGTTGTTAGACCAATTTGACCCTTTTATCTTGATTATAGCCTGTAGTTACCTGATTGAGCTGTCAGATTCGCATATACACTCGGCTGGGTCGCGCCCACGAGTGCCACTCCGTAGTTGGACTTTTGTGCGTCGTAGTAGTCCATGTTGGGTACTGCCCTACACCGAAAATCCTCGTGGGTGAAGTACGGTGCAACTTAGGGTACAGGCGGGACTGGTCTGTTGAGGTCCCTATAGACTCGGGTCAGTATGGGCGGTTTATTCATAGTGAGAGTTGCATTTGTCAGTGATTGTTGTGCATAGTGGTAGGATAGTGGCATTACAGCTGTAGGGTTTACTCCAGCATACTTACTATTTCTTTACCTACCAGCTATACTGTTAGTCTCGTAGACCTAGTGGGTGGTCAGTTGAGGTCGGTGACGGTACCCACTGAGGACTACTTTGTTTTATAGTAGTTCTCACACCCATTGTTGCCACTTTTTCTTGCAGAGCCTTCGACTGTTGTTGCTGCTACTGATCATTCTGATCAAGGTAAGGAATCGCGAGCTAGATCCCTATCAACCTCGGTCGCTACTCTAGAGGAGGACCCATTTTGGAGATAGTTTGTGTTTGGGAGTTTCCATGTACATTCAGAGGTGTTTATTTTGTGTACAATGAGATGGACTTGTTCCTTATAGTTATGGCCAGTTGGCGTTGTATTTTGGATCTTGTATGTAAAGTTGGCTTATCTGTATCGAGTTATGTTCTTTATTCCAGCTCTATATCTTTTGTAGTTGCTTGTATGTATTTTACAGGTATAGCTATCGCTTCGTATACGTGGAAAATTCTATGTATACGGCGGATCTGTTGACGAGCCCGGGGAAACAGGCAATCCGGGGCGTGACAATCGTAGTCTAAGACGCACGCTCGGAGCATGTCCTCGAGAGTCTGGATGACTCACTCAGACTGTCCGTCGCTCTGCGGATGGAAAGCCATACTGAAGTTAAGCTTTGTACCCAAGGCCTGCTGTAAGCTCCTCCAGAACTGGGATACAAAGCAAGTGTCCCGATCCGAGACAATCGACACTGGCACTCTATGAAGTCTCACGATCTCGTCCAAGTAGAGCTGTGCCAGTCGATCTCGAGACCAAGTAGTATGTACCGGCAGAACGTCAGTCGATCCACAATGACCCAAATCGCATCATGGCCTCGCTGAGATCGAGGGAGACCGATGACGAAATTCATGGTGATATGCTCCCACTTTCACACAGGCACAGAGAGTGGTTGCAGCTTCCCAGCTGGTCGCTGATGCTCAGCCTTCACTTGCTGACACACAAGGCACTGTGCCACGTGCTGAGCTACATCCAGCTTCATACCGGGCCACCAGAAATTCTACCTTAGATCGCGGTACATCTTTGTCCCACCAGGATGCAGTGTGTACGGAGATCGATGTGCCTCAGACAAGATGTCCCTCCTCAAGTTTGAATCACTAGGCACACACCTCCGTCCCCGATAACAAAGAGAACCATCGCCGTGGATCGTGAAGTCACCTATTTTACCCTGCTCGACCTCTGCCCGCACCTTCTGCAAATGCGGATCCGACAACTGCCCACTAGAGATCCGATCCGCCAAGGTAGGCTGCATCACCAGGGTCAACAACTGGGCGGTAGCCCCAGTGGTTAGAATCTCCAAGTCCAGTCGACGGAACTCCTCTACTAAGCGCTCCTGATCGGTGATCATGAAGGACAACTTATCCAGAAGGTCCTCGAGTTGAGCCTTCAGCTCCTTCAGCTCGGTGAAAGCCATTCGATAAGGGGCCTTCGAGATTGGTGTAGTGACAAGAACCAAATCGATGAAGAATTCAATCTCCCGGTCTGGAGGCATTCCGGGTAGCTCTGCAGGAAAGACATCGGGAAACTCCTGAGCTACCGAAATCTCCTCCAATGCCGGGTACCTCTCGATGGACGACATCCACCGAAGCCAGGTAGGCAGTACACCCATCGATCATCAGTCTTCTTGCTCTAGTAGAAGAGATAGTCATGGCGAAGAAGGAACTCTTACATGCACGATAGATGAATTTCTCCTCGCCAGGCTCCACAAAGGTCACCGTCCTTTGCTCACAGTTGATGGTGGCGTGGTGCTTGGTGAGCCAGTCCATCCCAAGTACCACATCAAACTCCTTCAGCGGCAACAACGCTAAATTTGTCAAAAATGCTTGGTCACCTAGCAGAATAGGGCAAGATTTGATGCACCTATCAGCTCCCAGGTCTTTTTCGGGTGTCTGAACCCGAAGTGGCACAGATAGCGGACTCGATTCGAAGCCGTGGTCGCGTGCAAATGAACATGATATGAATGAGTGAGATGCTCCAGTATCGAAAAGAGTTCTTGCACGAGAGCTAAAGAGGGAGGTAATACCTGCAACAACGTCTCCGCTTGCGTCTCCCTCAGGGTAAGACATGTTGTAAACACGCCCACCGGATGCCTGGCGCGTCCCCTCATTCTGGCGCGAAGTAGAGGGACGTCCAGACGAAGCTGCAGCAGCTGGAGGAGTCTTGTGGTTCTGACGCGGGGTGGCCGGAGAAGAAGCAGTGCTCTGGGCCGGTCCCAAAGTACACTCGTGTCGCAGGTGTCCCTTCTGGCCGCAACGAAAGCAATGATCCCAATGCTGAGGGCATGTATACACCCGATGCCCTTGTCCGCAGATGATGCAGGTCGGATCCTCCTGTCGTTGACTCCCAGACGGAGCACTCCTGGCTGACTGCTGAGTACACGGGTGCTTCGGTGGCCTCTTACCGGAGAAAGAGCCACCACCGGACTTAGAGTGGGAGCGCTTCCTGTCCCCAATCTTCTCTGACGAGTCCCGCTCAGTGCGCGTATCCTCTATATCACTCTGAATTATCTGGGCACGCTCATAGCGCTCATCGAAGGTCATCACTCCATGGGATGCAATCAGAATCCGGATATTCGACCTCAGCCCTTTAGCAAACAGTCGCGCCTTATGAAACTCGTCCCGAGCGGTGAAGGGAATCAATCCGATAATGCGAGAGAAATCTCGCTCGTACTCCTCCACAGTGCGGTTACCTTGCTTGAGGCGCTCCAACTCGCGCTCCAGGTTCCGCTTAGTGCTCTCCCTGAAGTAGTGGTTGAAAAGGAGCTCCCGAAACTCCTTCCAAGACGGATAAGCTGCAACGTACTGAATTCGAAGAAGGCGCAACCACCAGTCATAAGATTCATCCTCTAGACAATGGGTGGCCAAGGGGACCTTATCTTGCTCATCGATACGAAGGTCATGGAACAGTTTCTCCATATGAGCGACCCAACGCTCGACCGCCTAGCCATCGTCTTTCTTTCCCGTGAATTTCAACGGATCAAACTTTCAGAACTCCGCCAGTCTCTCCCGGATGTGAGCACCATCCGCTGATAGAAGGTCGGCTTCCCCGACAGGAATAGTCGTCGTCGTAGTCGCGGTCGTAACCGCGATCGGTGAAGGTGCCGCAGGAGGGTCCGCAGTCGCCGGGGTACTCTTCGGAGGATGTGGGACCGGAGCGGCAGTAGTTGCAGCCTGCTGCTGCAGAAACTGTTGAAACATGCCGGAGAGGGCCGTCAGCTGACCCCTCATATCGGTCACCTGAGCCTCGAGCTGCTGGGTACGAACATCGCCCGGCTGCTCGACTCCCACCTGGTCCTCACCAGCACTATCCACAGATGCACGTGTCCGTACACCGCCGGACGTCTCCGTAGGCGCACGTCCACCACCACGACCTGGACGAGGGGGTCTACCACGAGCCATCTGTACCAACAAAGAAACACCGTCAAGTAATAAGGGTCGGCATCACACAACGGAACACAAGCCAAACAACCCCGTACTCGCGCACCTATACACCTTAGGTCTTCCGATGGGTCAACCTAACCATGTGGTTTAGTTAAACGTTAATGAGTGAGTGTGTGGTTGCAGCCTTTTTCTCTGATATCATCTTAATCTGTCACACCCCGGGGTCTTTTTTGTAAAGCCTTTTCGACTAAATAGGGCTAGTTTGAAACAAAGTCAGCAAAAAATGCCCATATTTTTTTTTGAATTACAACTTGTCCCCGAGACATAACAGACCCGCCACAGATATAGAAATCTCTCTGTCCACACTGACAGAGTCTTTTTTGTATCTGCACGGCGTACCAACACAACATACATAGCAACACACTCATCCACTCACACAAACAACATACACAATGCGGATGTCAGGTAACCATTCAGCTAACCATCCTTACGATGATGCATACTCTAACACTCCTTAGGCGAAGGATGATGCCAATGCACATTAGAACAATCAATTCTATTCGTTAAAAGCGTTTCCCACTCGGAAACTCTGTTTTTAAAACACTAAACATCGATAAATCCGAAAGTCATTAGAAAACTATTTTCCACACAGAAACTCACTTTTGAAAACCAGCTACCACGAGGGGTAGAAAATCATGTACGATAAAACCATCAATCACATGTCTCAGATAAACCACGACTACCGCATCGAACTATTGAGAAACAGCAAGTATTCAGAATATTCAGAGACCACCAAATCCGACAATCAACACAAGCAAATAACTGAACCACATAAACTCTAGTTTGTTAACCAACATGAAGAGAAGGGTCAAGACATAATAACCGTAACCGAAAGATGACTGGTCGGAACCTTTATAGCTCACTAGCTATCGCGCCTCACACATCGTCCCGACTCCCACCACCGAGATCTCCTAAAAAATGGTGGGGGTGAGAACATGTACACATGTCTCCCCTCCCAGTGGGTATCACAAGCCGACGAAGGCGAGGCGCACTCACCGACAAAGGAGGAACAACAGATAGTTATGTATATATCAAGTGCAGTAGAGAATAAAGGAGAACAGGTATAAACAGGTATGAACAACTACTGCTACTGCAAATAATGAACATATGCATCAATTGTAGATAACTGAAAACCCAATCACTGTGCCCTATAGATCCGAAGATCGCAGGCTATGTCACAATATGCTCACCCACAGGCACACAACCTCTGCAAGCACCTGGCAAGAGGCTCACGGGTCGAGAACACGACCACTTTTCTAGAAAAGAACACCCCCACGGTGGCCAAACCGCTGGTGTACGTGAAGTGCTAAATGAGCTGTGACGATCGATGCGAAATGCTCAATCCACAGGACGGCAACAAGCCGAGAATAGCAACAACTAACACATGTCCAAGAGATCGCTCGGATCATCGAGTCGATCAACACTGACCAAACAAGTCTCATCACAAGATCATGCAAGATACACCACACCACTCTACTAATATCATATGCAGGGATGAAAGTAGAGAACAATAACTAGAGTCGAGTGGAATCACACTTATCCATAACATGAAAGGAAAAGGGAAAGGAGAAATATCACTGAGCTAGTCCACTGTACCGACTCCGGATCGAAGCACCCACCTGAACTGGAGAAGAGCCTAACACTCAAGGCTCGCAGGAACGTCGTCTGGACCTACGAAAGACCCACCAAGTCAAGGTCCGTTGAGTCGACTCGAAAACACTAACTCACAATCCCGAAATCGCCGAAATTTTTGAAAAGTCCACCGGAACAATTCCGAACTAAAAGAAATATCCTAGAAGGTACCAGTAAACAACTCAAGTCACCCGGTGTCCGTAAACATGCCAATTTAGGTGGTTGGATAGCAAACACAAGTCCAGGGTGCATCTAAACACAAACGCACCCGTAGTGACATCTCGGGTACCCGAAAATGCCATTTTCGGCACCGGAACCCTCCGTCGCTCATCCGTTGTCTCCGAAATTTCGGGACAGCGAGAGAGACCAGACAACAAGGCTCAGCAATGAAACCAGGGCATCCACAACCCCACCAAGTGGGTCCCACATCCATAGTCACGTTCCGCCGATGAATTTGTCGGAAAAACGCATCGGAAATCGAATTTGATTTTCGCGAGGGCATCAGCAGCTTGGACAATTAGTCCAACGGGTCACATCAAGTGGCCACATACTTCCCGAGGTAGCCCCACAGTCACAATTGCAAAGAGGCCCCTAAACAAGGGTCAAATATGTAATATACACACTAGACGGGGCCGATAGCGCACACCGTGCGTCTGCGAGACCAACCGGGGGCATCAACGGATAGGTCTCGATGCAGTGAAGCCGGTGCTCACTGTCCGAGGCAAATATAACAGCTGAGAAGCGCTCCGAGGCCAAGATTACCATAATTTACTAAAGGTCCCGGGAGCGACATCGCGAAAACAGCGAACTGGCAACTCGTCGACAGAAACTGAGGTGAGCACGGTGATCAGTGATGACTCTAGGTCACCGTGCTCACCTTTCGGACAGTCGGGGAGTCTCCGGGAGGTCGGAACAGGAACCAGGGCACAAAACTGTCCTATTTCGGGCTTGGCCGGAGCAGCCATGCTCCGGCTGTTAGCCGGCGGCACGGCAATGCGCGCGCGGGCCAAGATCGGATGCGGAGGAGGTGAGGAACACGAAGCTCACCTTGGCCGGTGATGGGGTGCGGCGGTGGCGGCGCTGGAAGAAGGTGCGGTCCAACCCGAGCTAGGGCTCGGCTTAGGATGTGCGTCCCAGTGACGGCGGCGGCCGGGGAGGCAAGCGACGGCGGCGGTGCGTCCCCCAAGACCGGAGGGAGGCGGCGGCGCTGCTCAGGGGCGGCGGCGGCGACGGCGCTGTGAAGAAGCGCGGCTGCCTCTGCCCGCACCTACCAAAAGAAAGCCGCAGCAGCCTCGACGGCTACGGGGGTTGCCGGGGAGGGATGGCCGGCGTCCATGGGTGCCGAAGGTGAGGTCCGCAGGGTGCTGCCCTCCCCTCGGGGTTGCCCGAGCCCAAGGAGTAAGGGAGAGGGAGAGGGAAAGGGAACCCGAGAGAGAGAGAGAGAGAGAGAGCTGTCCGCAGCAAGCTGGCCGGCCGGAGAGGGATCGCCGGCGACCGGGGTCGAGCGCGGCGTTGTCAGAGGAGGGAGGGGAGGCGGCTAGGGCTCGGGGATGGAGAGGGGGAGGCTAGGGTTAGGGTTTGAGGAGAAAACCCTAAATGCAACTATATACATAGAAGTATAATTACAGGAAACCCCCCGAAAACTCCAATAATCAACCTGAGTCCTTCAGGGCGCGTGTAAAACGCGCGAACGTACCTCTACAAGCGATCTCTCGCGATTCGATACATAAAATATTGGGACTTTCGTGGCAAAACCCAAAATGCACTATCGACCTTTCCTCGAACAACGTGCAATTTCGGACGATCGGATTTACGAACGAATCACGCCAGCACTTCCGGCACTGCCAGACCATCAAACCTACGATTTTGTTTTATCGAAAACAGTCGCCGATTTGCGACAAATCGAGTCCTCTTCCAACATCTCTCAAAACAACTTATCCCTTGGATTTATCACTTTGATCATTTCTACCCATTAGATCATACTATTCAACCAACCACCTACTCAACCCTAGGGGGCCCACATCATCCTAACCCCACATCTCTTCTATTATAGTTTTTATATTTAGAATGGGTTTTAGGTGTTTGTGATGGATGGTCATATTGTTGAGGAGTATACATCACAGTTTTGCAGAATGAGTAATCATTGTTTTTTAATTGCTTTGTTATTTGTATATTTGCACATTTTTCCTGTAAAATTGTCATAACAAATTGTATTCGTTGTCCTATTGACCATAATGTATTAGGGTTACCCTAAACCCTAAACCCTAAACACCAGTCCAAAATGATCCAGTCCAAAATTATGTGGATACGCTAGTGGAAAATATAAAGAAAAAGGACAAATAAGTAGTATAGACGCAAAATTATTAGCAGTAATATACGCTTTAGATTCATTTAAATTAAGTATTATTAACAAAAAAGAAATAACCGTTAGAACAGATTGCGAAGCAATAATAAAATTCCACAATAAAAAGGATGAAAAATCTAGCTCAAGGAGACGATGGGTAAACTTCCAAGACAGAATTTCTTTAGTCCATATAAATTTCGAACATATAAAAGGAACAGATAATACATTTCCTGACCAATTAAGTAGAGGAATTTTAGGTTTTAATAATAATTTCGAACATAACATGATGCAAACCTTTTCAGGTATGGAGCAACATATCAACAGTCAAGATAGAACACAAGACAAACCACAGTTTACTAAAAGACTCAGCTTTGGTAAAGAAAGTCTCATTTGTTTTCCACAAGAAAATAATCTAGTTTTCAAACTCAGAGATACTTCTAAAAAACTTACAGAAGAACAAAAATGTTTAATTGACAATTTTTGGATTAGCTATCATAAAACACCTAACCATAAAGAACCAGACAAAAAATATTTTATAGCCTGTTTAAACTCCTTAATAGAATATTTTCAAACAATAAAAACAAATACAAATTTCTCTTTTTATGTAGTTTTTCGAGGTCATAGAACAGGCGTCTTTCATTCTTGGTTAGAAGTTATAGAACAAACCAGGAATTATCCGACTCCTCAATACAAGGGTTTCAACACTCTTTCCGGAGCCCTTGATACGGCAAGACATTTCTTTGGACCTAATTTCTTTATTTCTCCTTCCATCAGAACCATACAAGAAGTCCCTCCTTCATATACTATTGCCCATGACACCAACAAAATTATTTTTTGTGACCATTGTGAAACCATGCTAAGAACTGTACAAAAACTCAATTTTAGTGGCCAGGCTCTCCAGACAGAGAAACAAAAGCTTTTAATCCAGATTAGAAATCTTGAAAAACAATTAGCTGCCTTAACCATTCAGAACCAACCATTACCCCAAAAACCATTATTACCACCAATACAACCACATATCATACCACAACCTCCTCCGTCTTATCCACCTCTATTACCTTCACAAATCCTATTAGAGCCAAAACAAAAACAACCTATGGTAGAATTATTTAATAACAAGACAACAGAAGATTTTCCAATAGAAGCACTACTCCCTCATGAAAATTTATTACCAAATAATCAGGCAGAATCTTCTAAGTCATCACCAAGTAAAAAATCAAGGGATACGAAAGGAAAACAAAAGATACTTATGAAGAAAAAGAGACAGAAACAAGACAATAGTATTGCTCTACTCCTAACACAAGTACTCCAGAAGCTAGAAGGACCAAAAATTATCACAGAAGACCCTCAAGCAAGTTCCTCCAGTAAATCTACAGTGCCCACACACATTTCATCTTCAATATTTTCTTCAAGTCAAGACACTGTTTCAGGATCTGGCGCAGGACTTTCAGACGATAGTATTCTTATGCATAATCTTGATACATAAACCCGCTATAGCCCTTACGGCTATAGGCAAAAATTAGGGAAAAAACTCCTTTTGAATAAAATCCCGCTGTAATCCTTTCGATTATAGGCAAAAATTAGGGAAAATTTTTTGACAGGACACCACTCAGCAATAAAAAAGATTCTCCAAGGACACCACTCAGCAATAAAAGGACACCACTCAGCAATAAAAGGACACCACTCAGCAATAAAAAAGATTCTACAAGGACACCACTCAGCAATAAAAGGACACCACTCAGCAATAAAAGGACACCATTCAGCACCAAAAGATTCTACAAGGACACCACATACCACCCAAAGTTTCAAATCCAAAAGCAGCAAAGGACATGAGTCATACAAACATGTTCTACAAACTTCAAATAAGGACTATTACATCTTCTGCATTCTTCTACAAGTTTCCTACATTTTCGGCACACTTCTACAAAGTTTCCTGAAGGCCTTCTCCCTCAATATAAATATGAAAGACATCCAAGGGCATCAGATATAGAGGAGAAGAACGACCAGACATCAAAGCGACCACCACCTCCCATAGCCACCATCATTAGCCATGTTTTTCTTTATTTCTCTTCTGTAAAAATCCCTCTCAACTCTCTTTGTAAACAAACTTCCAATTTTGTAATCTTTTTCTTTTAAGTTTTCGGGTCTTCCCGAAAGGGAAACCTTCTTGTTTATAAATATGTAAGTTTTTATCTTATTCAATATATTTCTTCTTGTTCTCATATCCATTCCATTTTCTTGTCTCATGAAAACCTATCTCCTTGACCCTAAACTAGGTCACCTTTAAGATATCTCCGATGGGTATTTTATCTTGAGCAGCTGTAAAGCATATACGCTTGACAGATTTGATAAGGGTTAGATCTAAGCCGTTATGCTTTAATTGCGCAGGCTGTATGATCATTTTTGCCCTGAAACGTATGTCAGGAGGGTCTTATGCACCAACAGCCTGTCTCAAGTAGTATCCATCCCGAGTTATCTTAAAAGATATCTTCTTTAGGAGCAATCCTTAGGTTTCCTACATCCAAGAAAAATAGGATGAGATAGAGAACTATAAGAAATATTTGGAAATGAAAAAACTTGGATCTTTATAACTCAAGAAGGGAGTACCAAGTAGGGACAGTACAACCAATAGTTTATTCCTATCCTCTTCTGCCTTCTATATTACCTCCTTCATCTAAGCACCTTTTCTTAAGTCTTTTTCTTAGTTTTTAAGTTTAAAAAAAAAAAAAAAAAAAAAAGGTGTATCTTCTAGTACTTCGGCTCTATCTATATTATATATATTCTCTCTTTTCCTGTTTGTGTAAATTTCATTTCTTTTTCTGCATAAAACTTCGGCCTTTTTCTGTCCAGTTCTTTCTACTTCTTGCTCTCCGTTTTTCCTCCATCATATTTGTGTTCCCTTTCTATTTAGGTTTCAGTTTTAGGTCTTTTCGTTTGCATTTCCCTTTTTATTTGCAAATCTAAAAAAAAAAAAAAAAAAAAAAAAAAAAAAAAATTTACTACTATATTTTATTTGCAAATCTAAAAAAAAAAAAAAAAAAAAAAAAAAATTCATAAAAAAAAAAAAAAAAAAATTTACTACTATATTGGTATCAGAGCCAAAGACTTAGTTTTCCTAAGCAAAACCTTTTGATCCTACTACGGCTCGAATTAAAATAAAAAACAAAAAACAAAGGGCTATAAACTTATTTTTCTTCTTGGTTCTTTATAACAAACCTTATCAAGACCTACCTTATCCAGTTTTAATAGCACACCTTACCGGAGAAAACCATCATTTTACTCCCAGAGGCTTTAAATATACATCAGTTGCTGACATAAAAAGGTATACCATAACACTTTCTATTGGATATTCTCTTTTAATTTGTTTTACACTTTGCATTTTATTATCTTGTGTTTTTCATATCTTGGCTGTTGCTCTAAATATAAAAGATTACTTTTATTATAATTATTAAACATAGATCCATATAAAACTCTACAACATTTATTAGTTTTCAATAGAACAAAGTAACAAAACCCAAATAATTATATTAAACCGTATAGCACAAAATTTAGACTATATTAAAAATCAAAATACCGAGATAGAGAAAAAGATAATATATATAAATAAAAAATTAGAACAAATAGAAACAAGGCCAATAGATATAAACAGACAATTATCAAAATTAGAACAAGATATTGCCATAAGCCTTAGACAACTAGCTGACCTAAAAAGAATAACTCTTGAATGACCCAAACTTCAACCACTGAAAAACTATATCAAGAAATTTTAACCCAATTGAAAAAATACCATAGTGATCCTGTAGGACTTACTGGCCATACTCCTACATCTTTATCAGAACAAATAATAATCAAGCAAAACAATACTATTATCTATCTATTACTTGAAATACACAAAAAATTAGAAACATTAGGAAAAGAACTCACAAAACAAGAAAGTACGAAAACAGTATTAGACGACCTAACAAAACAATTTTCTGAACTAAATATTGAAAAACCTAAACTTAAAAAATTAAATCCAGAATGGACCTTCTATTGCGTAGCTCCAGCTCAAAATCCATAATAGAAAAATCCAGCAGAAATCCATTAGAATTTATTAATAAACTATTTAATAAGCAAAAACAACCAGAAGAAGGTTACCAACTAGATATGGTAATTGATGTAGACAAAGACATAGAAATATTTAGAAACCAAGGATTAAGACTAATAAAACCACAAATTCTATATAAAAAAGGAAAATATACCGGAAGAACATCTTTTTACACTCATTATAGAGAAGAACCTATTTCATGTTATGAAGGGCAACATTTAGTTTTAAACCTAATTGATACAGAATCTGAAGAAAAATTATTAAAAGAAAATCTATCCCTAATGCATATAGGACTAATTGCTATAGGTATCAAAGGCTTAGTAAGAAAACAACTAGGCACTAAAACATTTGTAATGGTCTATGATGACAGACATATGGAAGCCCCATTAGCATCATTAGGATTAACAGAAATTGATATGAACCAAAACGGAGGAATTTTTTATTGTAGTCCTGACTATTTAATAAAAACAAGTGAATTTTCTAAACACATAAAAATAGGTATACAAACAAAAGGGTATAATATGCTTGTAGATACTAGTAATTTACTAATTTGTATTAGGTATACAGGACTTCTAACCGAAACAAGCTATACCAATTTCCAACTAGATGTAAAGAGTATTGTAGAACTAATGGGAAGTAAAGGGATGAAATTATTAAAACCACTATCCATAGACTCTAACCAACATGCGGGATTAGAGTGGGATATAGATAAGTTTATTAATAACAAAGAAAAAATAATTATACCAAAAGACATGATCTACTATAAAAATGAACAAGGAAGGACCTCCATAAGATTTACAGATTATAAAAGTTATCCACAAGACGAAGAGGACAAAACAACTAGGAAAGATACCAACCTGTTTACTATAGAATCTCCAATCACAGAAAATACATTTACATTAATGAACATAGAATTGCTAGAAAACAAAGAAGAAGACGAATTTAGTTTTGAAGAAGAACAAAAACTGATAGAACAAATAAGATTAAAAAGACAACAAAGAGCAAAAAGAGACAGACGAGATGGATTTCATATCCAAAAGGTATCTATAATAGACCTAATAACTAAAAAACCATTAGAAACCATATTTGCTGAAGAAGGACAAGGATCCTTTAACCCTCCAAATCCTCCACCTACAACACAAACTCCACCTCAACCTCCTCCTCAATCAACTTTTTCATCAGGAACACCTTTCCATGGAACAACCTATGCACCTCCAGTCTCCTATAGTACTGGTAATTATCCACGATATCCTATATCTTCCACCACCGAAGAACAACAATATCCTTATGGAAGGAATGTTAAAACAAAAGGGAAACGCTTTCCTATAGAAGCACCCATTAAACTACAAGAAGCAGGAACTGGTAAAATCTTAAACATAGGAGCTCATGACCCCCAAACATGGAATACAGTCATAGACATTTGGAAAGGATTAGTAGTAGCCGATTACATTAGAAATATTTCTACAGACAATGCAGCTGAAATGTATAAATATTTAGAAACTTACTTAGGAGAATCCGCAAAAGCAATGTGGGAACAGTTTAAGGTTCAATGTGAAGAAGAATTTAAACATATGGTTAATTTAGGATGTAATCCTTATAATTTTACCAATAAAATTCATGCATTACTTACAGGACAAGATCCAAACTCAGGACAAATAGGACTACAGAGTCAAGCCTTAATAAGTTTAGAACAATTAGGACTTTATAATTGGATTTATATCAAGAAATTCTTAAATGACTATTTTTATTATACAAGTATTAGTGGTAATACGTTTAACCAAGAGATAGGGAAAAAATTATTTTTAAAATTACCAGGAGCACTAGGAAGAGAAATTCAACATAGATGGGATGCATTAGATATTCATAAAACAAACCCTAATACATTATGGTCAATAGGACAACGAATACAATTTGTTATGACAATTTTACAGGAAAAATGTGCAAATATACAAATAACAAAGCAATTAAAAAACAATGATTACTCATTCTGCAAAACTGTGATGTATACTCCTCAACAATATGACCATCCATCACAAACACCTAAAACCCATTCTAAATATAAAAACTATAATAGAAAAATACAGCCTCGTAAACGATATTTTCTACGTAAATCTCAAGCTCGAAAACCCTATCTTAATAAAGACCGACATGTTCGCAAATTTAGGGGGGATAGGATATATAAAAACAAATTACACGGTTTTACATGTGGAAGCACTGAACATTTTGCAAACACCTGTCCTAAAAGGATGAACCTTAGAGATAGAAATGCACTAGTAGTAGAAGAAACACAAGAAAACTTATTAGCCGTAGATGAATACATATCAGATACCGAGTCAATCTATTCTATTATTAGTATACAAACATATGATGAACATGACAGTTCTTCAGACGAAGAAAATAGTGACTTTATCACTGAAATAGCTCAAACCACAGATCCAGTCCAAAATGATATATTCCATGTTTGGGGGTCATGAGCTCCTATGTTTAAGATTTTACCAGTTCCTGCTTCTTGTAGTTTAATGGGTGCTTCTATAGGAAAGTGTTTCCCTTTTGTTTTAACATTCCTTCCATAAGGATATTGTTGTTCTTCGGTGGTGGAAGATATAGGATATCGTGGATAATTACCAGTACTATAGGAGACTGGAGGTGCATAGGTTGTTCCATGGAAAGGTGTTCCTGATGAAAAAGTTGATTGAGGAGGAGGTTGAGGTGGAGTTTGTGTTGTAGGTGGAGGATTTGGAGGGTTAAAGGATCCTTGTCCTTCTTCAGCAAATATGGTTTCTAATGGTTTTTTAGTTATTAGGTCTATTATAGATACCTTTTGGATATGAAATCCATCTCGTCTGTCTCTTTCTGCTCTTTGTTGTCTTTTTAATCTTATTTGTTCTATCAGTTTTTGTTCTTCTTCAAAACTAAATTCGTCTTCTTCTTCGTTTTCTAGCAATTCTATGTTCATTAATGTAAATGTATTTTCTGTGATTGGAGATTCTATAGTAAACAGGTTGGTATCTTTCCTAGTTGTTTTGTCCTCTTCGTCTTGTGGATAACTTTTATAATCTGTAAATCTTATGGAGGTCCTTCCTTGTTCATTTTTATAGTAGATCATGTCTTTTGGTATAATTATTTTTTCTTTGTTATTAATAAACTTATCTATATCCCACTCTAATCCCGCATGTTGGTTAGAGTCTATGGATAGTGGTTTTAATAATTTCATCCCTTTACTTCCCATTAGTTCTACAATACTCTTTACATCTAGTTGGAAATTGGTATAGCTTGTTTCGGTTAGAAGTCCTGTATACCTAATACAAATTAGTAAATTACTAGTATCTACAAGCATATTATACCCTTTTGTTTGTATACCTATTTTTATGTGTTTAGAAAATTCACTTGTTTTTTTAAATAGTCAGGACTACAATAAAAAATTCCTCCGTTTTGGTTCATATCAATTTCTGTTAATCCTAATGATGCTAATGGGGCTTCCATATGTCTGTCATCATAGACCATTACAAATGTTTTAGTGCCTAGTTGTTTTCTTACTAAGCCTTTGATACCTATAGCAATTAGTCCTATATGCATTAGGGATAGATTTTCTTTTAATAATTTTTCTTCAGATTCTGTATCAATTAGGTTTAAAACTAAATGTTGCCCTTCATAACATGAAATAGGTTCTTCTCTATAATGAGTGTAAAAAGATGTTCTTCCGGTATATTTTCCTTTTTTATATAGAATTTGTGGTTTTATTAGTCTTAATCCTTGGTTTCTAAATATTTCTATGTCTTTGTCTACATCAATTACCATATCTAGTTGGTAACCTTCTTCTGGTTGTTTTTGCTTATTAAATAGTTTATTAATAAATTCTAATGGATTTCTGCTGGATTTTTCTATTATGGATTTTTGAGCTGGAGCTACGCAATAGAAGGTCCATTCTGGATTTAATTTTTTAAGTTTAGGTTTTTCAATATTTAGTTCAGAAAATTGTTTTGTTAGGTCGTCTAATACTGTTTTCGTACTTTCTTGTTTTGTGAGTTCTTTTCCTAATGTTTCTAATTTTTTGTGTATTTCAAGTAATAGATAGATAATAGTATTGTTTTGCTTGATTATTATTTGTTCTGATAAAGATGTAGGAGTATGGCCAGTAAGTCCTACAGGATCACTATGGTATTTTTTCAATTGGGTTAAAATTTCTTGATATAGTTTTTCAGTGGTTGAAGTTTGGGTCATTCAAGAGTTATTCTTTTTAGGTCAGCTAGTTGTCTAAGGCTTATGGCAATATCTTGTTCTAATTTTGATAATTGTCTGTTTATATCTATTGGCCTTGTTTCTATTTGTTCTAATTTTTTATTTATATATATTATCTTTTTCTCTATCTCGGTATTTTGATTTTTAATATAGTCTAAATTTTGTGCTATACGGTTTAATATAATTATTTGGGTTTTGTTACTTTGTTCTATTGAAACTAATAAATGTTGTAGAGTTTTATATGGATCTATGTTTAATAATTATAATAAAAGTAATCTTTTATATTTAGAGCAACAGCCAAGATATGAAAAACACAAGATAATAAAATGCAAAGTGTAAAACAAATTAAAAGAGAATATCCAATAGAAAGTGTTATGGTATACCTTTTTATGTCAGCAACTGATGTATATTTAAAGCCTCTGGGAGTAAAATGATGGTTTTCTCCGGTAAGGTGTGCTATTAAAACTGGATAAGGTAGGTCTTGATAAGGTTTGTTATAAAGAACCAAGAAGAAAAATAAGTTTATAGCCCTTTGTTTTTTGTTTTTTCTTTTAATTCGAGCCGTAGTAGGATCAAAAGGTTTTGCTTAGGAAAACTAAGTCTTTGGCTCTGATACCAATATAGTAGTTACAATTTTTTTTTTTTTTATGAATTTTTTTTTTTTTTTTAGATTTGCAAATAAAAAGGGAAATGCAGACGAAAAGACCTAAAACTGAAACCTAAATAGAAAGGGAACACAAATATGATGGAGGAAAAACGGAGAGCAAGAAGTAGAAAGAGGCCGAGGAAAAACGGACAGAAAAAGGCCGAAGTTTTATGCAGAAAAAGAAATGAAATTTACACAAACAGGAAAAGAGAGGATATATATAATATAGATAGAGCCGAAGTACTAGAAGATACACCTTTTTTTTTTTTTTTTAACTTAAAAACTAAGAAAAAGACTTAAGAAAAGGTGCTTAGATGAAGGAGGTAATATAGAAGGCAGAAGAGGATAGGAATAAACTATTGGTTGTACTGTCCCTACTTGGTACTCCCTTCTTGAGTTATAAAGATCCAAGTTTTTTCATTTCCAAATATTTCTTATAGTTCTCTATCTCATCCTATTTTTCTTGGATGTAGGAACCTAAGGATTGCTCCTAAAGAAGATATCTTTTAAGATAACTCGGGATGGATACTACTTGAGACAGGCTGTTGGTGCATAAGACCCTCCTGACATACGTTTCAGGGCAAAAATGATCATACAGCCTGCGCAATTAAAGCATAACGGCTTAGATCTAACCCTTATCAAATCTGTCAAGCGTATATGCTTTACAGCTGCTCAAGATAAAATACCCATCGGAGATATCTTAAAGGTGACCTAGTTTAGGGTCAAGGAGATAGGTTTTCATGAGACAAGAAAATGGAATGGATATGAGAACAAGAAGAAATATATTGAATAAGATAAAAACTTACATATTTATAAACAAGAAGGTTTCCCTTTCGGGAAGACCCGAAAACTTAAAAGAAAAAGATTACAAAATTGGAAGTTTGTTTACAAAGAGAGTTGAGAGGGATTTTTACAGAAGAGAAATAAAGAAAAACATGGCTAATGATGGTGGCTATGGGAGGTGGTGGTCGCTCTGATGTCTGGTCGTTCTTCTCCTCTATGTCTGATGCCCTTGGATGTCTTTCATATTTATATTGAGGGAGAAGGCCTTCAGGAAACTTTGTAGAAGTGTGCCGAAAATGTAGGAAACTTGTAGAAGAATGCAGAAGATGTAATAGTCCTTGTTTGAAGTTTGTAGAACATGTTTGTATGACTCATGTCCTTTGCTGCTTTTGGATTTGAAACTTTGGGTGGTATGTGGTGTCCTTGTAGAATCTTTTGGTGCTGAATGGTGTCCTTTTATTGCTGAGTGGTATCCTTTTATTGCTGAGTGGTGTCCTTGTAGAATCTTTTTTATTGCTGAGTGGTGTCCTTTTATTGCTGAGTGGTGTCCTTTTATTGCTGAGTGGTGTCCTTGGAGAATCTTTTTTATTGCTGAGTGGTGTCCTGTCAAAAAATTTTCCCTAATTTTTGCCTGTAATCGAAAGGATTACAGCGGGATTTTATTCAAAAGGAGTTTTTTCCCTAATTTTTGCCTATAGCCGTAAGGGCTATAGCGGGTTTATGTATCAAGATTATGCATAAGAATACTATCGTCTGAAAATCCTGCGCCAGATCCTGAAACAGTGTCTTGACTTGAAGAAAATATTGAAGATGAAATGTGTGTGGGCACTGTAGATTTACTGGAGGAACTTGCTTGAGGGTCTTCTATGATAATTTTTGGTCCTTCTAGCTTCTGGAGTACTTGTGTTAGGAGTAGAGCAATACTATTGTCTTGTTTCTGTCTCTTTTTCTTCATAAGTATCTTTTGTTTTCCTTTCGTATCCCTTGATTTTTTACTTGGTGATGACTTAGAAGATTCTGCCTGATTATTTGGTAATAAATTTTCATGAGGGAGTAGTGCTTCTATTGGAAATTCTTCTGTTGTCTTGTTATTAAATAATTCTACCATAGGTTGTTTTTGTTTTGGCTCTAACAGGATTTGTGAAGGTAATAGAGGTGGATAAGACGGAGGAGGTTGTGGTATGATATTTGGTTGTATTGGTGGTAATAATGGTTTTTGGGGTAATGGTTGGTTCTGAATGGTTAAGGCAGCTAATTGTTTTTCAAGATTTCTAATCTGGATTAAAAGCTTTTGTTTCTCTGTCTGGAGAGCCTGGCCACTAAAATTGAGTTTTTGTACAGTTCTCAGCATGGTTTCACAATGGTCACAAAAAATAATTTTGTTGGTGTCATGGGCAATAGTATATGAAGGAGGGACTTCTTGTATGGTTCTGATGGAAGGAGAAATAAAGAAATTAGGTCCAAAGAAATGTCTTGCCGTATCAAAGGCTCCGGAAAGAGTGTTGAAACCCTTGTATTGAGGAGTCGGATAATTCCTGGTTTGTTCTATAACTTCTAACCAAGAATGAAAGACGCCTGTTCTATGACCTCGAAAAACTACATAAAAAGAGAAATTTGTATTTGTTTTTATTGTTTGAAAATATTCTATTAAGGAGTTTAAACAGGCTATAAAATATTTTTTGTCTGGTTCTTTATGGTTAGGTGTTTTATGATAGCTAATCCAAAAATTGTCAATTAAACATTTTTGTTCTTCTGTAAGTTTTTTAGAAGTATCTCTGAGTTTGAAAACTAGATTATTTTCTTGTGGAAAACAAATGAGACTTTCTTTACCAAAGCTGAGTCTTTTAGTAAACTGTGGTTTGTCTTGTGTTCTATCTTGACTGTTGATATGTTGCTCCATACCTGAAAAGGTTTGCATCATGTTATGTGTAGTACACCGAACTTCTACAAATTATGGAGTTTCGGTAGAAAAATAGCATGAGAGGCTATACGTGAGGCTACAGCCAAGTTTGGAACTCGTACCGAGTGTTTTCGACGCAAATGAGGCGCGAAAACGGACTCTGGAAAGTTAGAACTGCTGAATTTGAGAAACCTGCAGTGGGATTCCGGTATGTGGAATTGCATACCGGAATTGGAGTGCTGGTACCGGTATGCGATGAGGTATACCGGTATGCAGGGGCAGAATCCGAAAACCAGCTCTCGGGTTCTGCGGAATTCCGCATGGTATACCGGTACGCCAACCCGTATACCGGTATGCCAACCCGTATACCGGAATACAGTGTGCAGAATGCTGTTTTCGAAGGGTAAATTAGTAATTTCACTGAGGAAGGCTTACATATAGGGGGACCCTCCCCCTTTCTCCTCTGAAAATACAGCAACACACATAGAGAGAGAGGCTCTTCTCCCTCTCTTCTCTTCTTCATTTTCTTCTCCTCCAAAGTGAAGATCTTGGTGGAGATCAAGCTTGGGAAGCTTGGAGGAGTGAAGATCGAGCTCGTGCATGCATGGTGGCTTGGTGAGCTCGCGGATCCGAGGTAAGTCCTTGGATTTGGTTGTTAGGGTTTCGGATTTGAGGCTTGGAAATGAGTTTTTGGAGACCCTTGGCTAATCTAGGCTACAAATTGTAGAGATTAGCAAGAGATATCGGGTTTTGCCATGAGTTTTGGAAAACCCTAGGTTGAAAGAGGGATTTTCTTGTGGAGGGTTTTTAAAAATGTTTTTTTAACCCTCTAGAACCCTAGTTTGGGGTTAGTAGAACATGTGGGACAACTCCATTTCGAATGGTTTGGAGAGTTGAGATCGTTATGAGTTCGACTCGGATTAACGAATCCTTCATGTGTGTTAGGGCTAGGAGCTTGAAGATCAAGCTTGAGGCCAAGGAAAAGAGCCCGATTGCAAGTGTCTACAAGCAATCGGAAGAGTGTGAGGTGGGTTTGTGTTTACCGAAGTGATTAGGTCACTTCCATGTTGAAAGAGTAAAGTATAATTATTTTACTTGATGCATGTAATGGTAGGTTAATTGGCAAATGGTATATGTGTATGAATGAGTAGATCATATGATGTTAATACCATTAACTACCACGGATTGGAATTGTAGGCATGTGGAACACATTGTTACAAATGGACATGTGTATGCCTAGATGTAAACATAGCGGGGAGCTAGTTTCTCTACATGATAGAGAATTTGACATGGTCTAAAATGGGCTAGAGGTCATGTGAATGGAAAATCCTAGATATGGACAACTAGGATAAGAAAGAATTATAATGTGCATGTTGGCATAGATTTTTATATCAAATGATTTGAGCCATGGGCTCACCTTGCATGTAAAGAATCTAAGTATTTTATAACAATGTATATTCATACTTGAGAGATGATGCATGCATGTTAAACCTAGTGTCATTAAACATAGGTTGAATGTGTAATGAACCTAGTGTCATTGAACATAGGTTGGAATGTATGCGAACCTAGAGTTATTGAGCCTAGGTTGTGGCACATAGTGATAGGGAGATCACTTAAACAAGACTATTGGAACCTAGTGTTATTGAACATAGGTTGGACACGAGATTGAAACCTAGTGTCATTGAACATAGGTTGAATGTGTAATGAACCTAGTGTTATTAAACATAGGTGAGACTTAGTGACTTGAACCTAAGATCATGAGACTTAGGTTGGCAAGCAAGTAATGTGAATATCGGGATGTGCGACGATTTTGCTATCCCGGGTATGCGACGATTTCGCTACCATGCCACGAGTTGGCGGTGCCGACATGGGATAGGCGACGATTTCGCGATCCCGGGTATGCGACGATTTCGCTACCGCGCCACGTGTTGGCGGTGTCGAGGGGGATGTGCGACGATTTTGCTATCCCGGGTATGCGACGATTTCGCTACCTATGCCATGAGTTGGCGGTGATGATCGGGATGTGCGACGATTTTGCTATCCCGGGTATGCGACGATTTCGCTACCATGCCACGAGTTGGCGGTGCCGACATGGGATAGGCGACGATTTCGCGATCCCGGGTATGCGACGATTTCGCTACCGCGCCACGTGTTGGCGGTGTCGAGGGGGGATGTGCGACGATTTTGCTATCCCGGGTATGCGACGATTTCGCTACCATGCCATATGATGGCGGTGTTGAGACGGGGGTATGCGACGATTTCGCTATCCCGAGTATGCGACGATTTCGCTACTCGAATAGGAGGTGACGATTTCACTCCTCGAATGTTGAAACAACTATGGTGCGACGGCCATTCTGCAACCATAAGTAAATGACAAGTAAAAGAACTTAGTCAATGTGGAATATAGGATGAACCTAGGAGAGAATGATAAATTATGTTTCATTTTGGTTGCATCCTTTATGTTTATTTACTAAGCATGTAAATATTGTTGCATAGTTATATATGACTCAAGAGTGAGTCGGTGAAGGTTCGACTAAATAAGTAAACCTTAGTTGGGCGGTGGCCCAAGGTGTTTGACTCTAGAGTGAGTCGGTTAAGGTTTTACTAAAGTAAGTAAACCTTAGGAGGGTGGTAACCCGTTAATATTGAACTCGAGGGCAAGTCGAGTACGGCTTAGCTAAGGTAAATGAACCTTAGGAGCAGATTGGTTATGAAATGGATAGTGGAATAGCAGTTTAAATTATATTGCATGGATTTCATTATCGCATTTGTTGAAGCATAGCATGTTTACTTTCATATATTGAAAAGTTATATGCTTAATGGTTATGTATATGTACTAACCCATGCTCGTATGCTTCCTTTGGACCTGGTGGTTCGAGCTCCTCTCTTGGGTGGCCTTACCCACTGGGAACTATTTTATATAGTTCTCACCCCACTATTTTTCAGGTCCTCACGTGAGCGGCGCGGCGGCGCGAGGGAGGGGCGTAACTCAATAGTTAGCGTCCTACCACTATGACCAGATTAGAAGTACCCTCTACTCCGTAGTTTAGGGGTATTCGAATGAAGGGAAATGTAATAATAAATTGATTGTATTTGGAAAGATTGAACAAAGAAAAAGAAACAAAAATGTAATATATGGTGGTATTGCGAATGCTTGTAATAGCATAGTAGTTTATGATGCTTTCCTTATGCAATTTCTGTATGAATTCTGTTCCTGTTTGGAACTTCTTGAATTATACTGGTTGTGACGCCTTGGACATACAGGGGAAACTCTGTCCGTTCGGCGGATCTGGGCCATGCGCCCGTGCGTTTGTCTTTCCACCTACTTGGTGCTAAGGCACGGCGGGGCGTGACAGATTGAGGTGGTATCAGAGAGTAGAAACGGTCTAGGTGGACTCAAGGAACCCTAGGATGGAAAAAGAGCCTAGGAGTGTAGACTCGTGAGAGACGAGGACTTGTGATGTGCGGCGAAAGAGTAATCGATTGGGTCGAGTATTGGTTATGCCTCTAATAGGATGTTAGAGGTAGATTTAAGGTGTGGTTTATTCTCAGCTAAGTGTGTTCATGTTGGCGCGCGACAACATAAACCCAAGGGATGAGAATAGGCGCCCTTATGTGACTTTCGCCTAAATTGTGTCCGTAATTAACATCGTGTTTGTACTTGGCCTAAAAGGTCGAGGATGTTGACGGAAGTTGTCGTGTTTCAGGATACGATGGCGTCACGTGGACGATCTCCGACGAGATCAGCACGGGATGGACCTAGTGGGGTCCCTGTGCAATTTGGGGCAAGCGGAGACCCAGAGCTTCGTGAACTGTTGGCCACATTCGTTGGAGTGGTGCAACAACAAGCTAAGATGGCACAGCGACAGCAGGAGGCTGCCGTACGCCAAGAAGAGCGGATCAGGAAACTCCATGAGACCGTGGAGCGATTAGCACGTCGTGTACCATCAGGAGCCGCGACGGGTACCTCACAAATAGATGTAGGTGCCTGGGCCCCTGATTCTGTGGAATTGGAGGCGGAGAGGGAGCGGGCTTTAGCTGCCCTCATGACGTTCAAAGAATTCAATCCGCTTACCTTCGACGGGAAAGAAATGGACCCGTGGACCGTAGAAACGTGGATCGATTCTATGGAGTCCCTGTTTGAGGACTTGTACACCTTGGAGCGAGACAAGGTGCATTTTGCCGCACACTGCTTGTAAGGGTCGGCAAAGGCGTGGTGGAAGGGAGTCCGGCGAAACCGACCTTCTAGTCTCACTCCAGTGACTTGGGAGGAATTTCGAGGACTGGTGTTCTCTGCCTACTTTCCTGATAGTGAGAAGAGAAAGCTTCAAGAAAAATTCAGGAAGCTGAAACAAGGTGATCGCTCTGTGAGAGAGTACGAGAGAGAGTTCTCTCGCATTGTAAATTGTATCCCTTATGTGACATGGGATGACAAGGAGATAGAGATGGGTCGATCATCGAGTAAATCGGGTGGACAGACGAGTCCCGACCCGTTCGCGTCGACGATCTCGTGCCCCGGGGACCTACCATACTCGGTCCTCGGCGAGTTGTGTTATTTGTGGGGGCCATCGTCACCCACAACAGTGTGACCAGCGGGAGGGCAAGTGCTTCAGATGTGGGCAACCGGGCCATACGCGGGATGAGTGCCTGCAGGAAGATAGCCGAGCCCTGACACTTGCTACAGCCTCTTCTGTTCCAAGACAGTTTGCGGGTGGACCACCTGCAGTAAGGTCTAATGAGCATGCATTGATGTTGAGGCAACCTGAGGGTTCGCGTCGGGCGACAAGTAGCCATGGGTATGCGACTCAGGTGATGGAATCTATTGCTGTCGACGGCGTCGTAGCAGGTATGTTTTGATTGCTGAAAACATATGTAGAGCATAGTGTGACACTGGAGCACTATATGCAATTGTGTGGTCTGTTACTACGACATAAGAGTAATTGTAGCCAGGACCAAGGTTATGGGTAAGGATAGATACCCAGCTATGCTCGTGTCGTGGAGGCACATGTATTGCCGCTGGAGCGGCTAGAGATTTTGATGAATGCCGGCAAGTTGCGGGTGTTGCGTCTAGTTGACGGCTTGAGGCAACAGTAATCGTTGGCGAGCTGACTCTTGATGTTTGGGCAATGTGAGTAGCCAAACGCAAGAATCGAGTTATGACGTTGAGAACGTGTTAATAGTTCGCAGATCCCGAACATCGTTATAGTGGATCGATGACGGTTGTGAAATTGATAAGGTAATCGCCAAAATTGGGCGAATGGGCCTTGATGTATCTCAAATTGAGGTAAGTTGTGGTACTCACAATGCGAGTGAGCATAAGCGTGGTAGCTTAGTGCTGGTGAATAACGCGAATAAATATAGTAGCGTGGGACACTAGAGTGTAAGTGCTCGTGGAATAATGGTTCCTGATTAGCCGAGAGGGTTGGTTGGCAGTAACGCTTGGGCATTACTAAGTGTGAAGGAGGCCAAGAACCGCTTGAGAGCTAGTGGCTCGCACTGGGTGCTTAAGAGCCGGTAGAGATTGTTGTCGCTTGGTATAGCGTGCGGGACACGTGTAGCGACGGTGTTCGGGTATTGCTTGGGGACGATCCGTGCCTGGACCATTGTGGACTGTGGAGCCTGGGGGCCTTAGGGACAGGCGCAGTCAGCTGTGTGTGACAGCAGCCCGAGACCTGAGGGTAGGGCAGAGATTTATGGTCGGGGCGGTAGTCTAAGCGATGACCCGGGGGCATGGAATGCCACTTGTGAAACCATATGAATGGTCGTACACCGAGAGTGTGGATGTGACCCAACTCTAGGACTTAGAAGAGGTTTGGGGTCTTGGTTACTCCTGAATGGAGTATTGCGCAGAGTCCTAAGTGAGGACTCCGCCGAGGAATGATTGGACTTACGTTTGCGAGCAAAGATGTTACGCGACGTTGGGACAGGTTTAGGCAGTAGGCCTACGTGAGAGCTTTGGTCTGTAGACCATTTGTTGTAAACCGAGATAAGCGGTTTGACCGATGGCTCTAAGAGTATAAGAGCATTAGTCGTGTGTAAGAGAATTATGATTTGTGACCTGAGGAACAGACGCTCGGTCATACCTTTCACCGGATTGGTGAAGTCACCAATTGCCAAGTCTGGCATTGTCGGTGAAGTGAAATAGAGATTTCGAACAAAGTGTTCGAGCGAAAACATCGCGAGGATGATGTGATGTTGACCTAGTAAGGAAGGGCAACGAGACATATTCCTTATGCAATATCGGGAATATAAGACCCGTGGACTATGGAATGTATTCCTGAGTGAGCAGGAACCGGAGAACGCGAGGAACGAATGATACCCTCATCTAATTGATAAATAGATTTGAGGTGTGATCTTAGTTTCGCGGACGAAACTCCTTTTAAGGAGGGAGGAATGTAGTACACCGAACTTCTACAAATTATGGAGTTTCGGTAGAAAAATAGCATGAGAGGCTATACGTGAGGCTACAGCCAAGTTTGGAACTCGTACGAGTGTTTTCGACGCAAATGAGGCGCGAAAACGGACTCTGGAAAGTTAGAACTGCTGAATTTGAGAAACCTGCAGTGGGATTCCGGTATGTGGAATTGCATACCGGAATTGGAGTGCTGGTACCGGTATGCGATGAGGTATACCGGTATGCAGGGGCAGAATCCGAAAACCAGCTCTCGGGTTCTGCGGAATTCCGCATGGTATACCGGTACGCCAACCCGTATACCGGTATGCCAACCCGTATACCGGAATACAGTGTGCAGAATGCTGTTTTCGAAGGGTAAATTAGTAATTTCACTGAGGAAGGCTTACATATAGGGGGACCCTCCCCCTTTCTCCTCTGAAAATACAGCAACACACATAGAGAGAGAGGCTCTTCTCCCTCTCTTCTCTTCTTCATTTTTCTTCTCCTCCAAAGTGAAGATCTTGGTGGAGATCAAGCTTGGGAAGCTTGGAGGAGTGAAGATCGAGCTCGTGCATGCATGGTGGCTTGGTGAGCTCGCGGATCCGAGGTAAGTCCTTGGATTTGGTTGTTAGGGTTTCGGATTTGAGGCTTGGAAATGAGTTTTTGGAGACCCTTGGCTAATCTAGGCTACAAATTGTAGAGATTAGCAAGAGATATCGGGTTTTGCCATGAGTTTTGGAAAACCCTAGGTTGAAAGAGGGATTTTCTTGTGGAGGGTTTTAAAAATGTTTTAACCCTCTAGAACCCTAGTTTGGGGTTAGTAGAACATGTGGGACAACTCCATTTCGAATGGTTTGGAGAGTTGAGATCGTTATGAGTTCGACTCGGATTAACGAATCCTTCATGTGTGTTAGGGCTAGGAGCTTGAAGATCAAGCTTGAGGCCAAGGAAAAGAGCCCGATTGCAAGTGTCTACAAGCAATCGGAAGAGTGTGAGGTGGGTTTGTGTTTACCGAAGTGATTAGGTCACTTCCATGTTGAAAGAGTAAAGTATAATTATTTTACTTGATGCATGTAATGGTAGGTTAATTGGCAAATGGTATATGTGTATGAATGAGTAGATCATATGATGTTAATACCATTAACTACCACGGATTGGAATTGTAGGCATGTGGAACACATTGTTACAAATGGACATGTGTATGCCTAGATGTAAACATAGCGGGGAGCTAGTTTCTCTACATGATAGAGAATTTGACATGGTCTAAAATGGGCTAGAGGTCATGTGAATGGAAAATCCTAGATATGGACAACTAGGATAAGAAAGAATTATAATGTGCATGTTGGCATAGATTTTTATATCAAATGATTTGAGCCATGGGCTCACCTTGCATGTAAAGAATCTAAGTATTTTATATAACAATGTATATTCATACTTGAGAGATGATGCATGCATGTTAAACCTAGTGTCATTAAACATAGGTTGAATGTGTAATGAACCTAGTGTCATTGAACATAGGTTGGAATGTATGCGAACCTAGAGTTATTGAGCCTAGGTTGTGGCACATAGTGATAGGGAGATCACTTAAACAAGACTATTGGAACCTAGTGTTATTGAACATAGGTTGGACACGAGATTGAAACCTAGTGTCATTGAACATAGGTTGAATGTGTAATGAACCTAGTGTTATTAAACATAGGTGAGACTTAGTGACTTGAACCTAAGATCATGAGACTTAGGTTGGCAAGCAAGTAATGTGAATATCGGGATGTGCGACGATTTTGCTATCCCGGGTATGCGACGATTTCGCTACCATGCCACGAGTTGGCGGTGCCGACATGGGATAGGCGACGATTTCGCGATCCCGGGTATGCGACGATTTCGCTACCGCGCCACGTGTTGGCGGTGTCGAGGGGGATGTGCGACGATTTTGCTATCCCGGGTATGCGACGATTTCGCTACCTATGCCATGAGTTGGCGGTGATGATCGGGATGTGCGACGATTTTGCTATCCCGGGTATGCGACGATTTCGCTACCATGCCACGAGTTGGCGGTGCCGACATGGGATAGGCGACGATTTCGCGATCCCGGGTATGCGACGATTTCGCTACCGCGCCACGTGTTGGCGGTGTCGAGGGGGGATGTGCGACGATTTTGCTATTCCGGGTATGCGACGATTTCGCTACCATGCCATATGATGGCGGTGTTGAGACGGGGGTATGCGACGATTTCGCTATCCCGAGTATGCGACGATTTCGCTACTCGAATAGGAGGTGACGATTTCACTCCTCGAATGTTGAAACAACTATGGTGCGACGGCCATTCCGCAACCATAAGTAAATGACAAGTAAAAGAACTTAGTCAATGTGGAATATAGGATGAACCTAGGAGAGAATGATAAATTATGTTTCATTTTGGTTGCATCCTTTATGTTTATTTACTAAGCATGTAAATATTGTTGCATAGTTATATATGACTCAAGAGTGAGTCGGTGAAGGTTCGACTAAATAAGTAAACCTTAGTTGGGCGGTGGCCCAAGGTGTTTGACTCTAGAGTGAGTCGGTTAAGGTTTTACTAAAGTAAGTAAACCTTAGGAGGGTGGTAACCCGTTAATATTGAACTCGAGGGCAAGTCGAGTACGGCTTAGCTAAGGTAAATGAACCTTAGGAGCAGATTGGTTATGAAATGGATAGTGGAATAGCAGTTTAAATTATATTGCATGGATTTCATTATCGCATTTGTTGAAGCATAGCATGTTTACTTTCATATATTGAAAAGTTATATGCTTAATGGTTATGTATATGTACTAACCCATGCTCGTATGCTTCCTTTGGACCTGGTGGTTCGAGCTCCTCTCTTGGGTGGCCTTACCCACTGGGAACTATTTTATATAGTTCTCACCCCACTATTTTTCAGGTCCTCACGTGAGCGGCGCGGCGGCGCGAGGGAGGGGCGTAACTCAATAGTTAGCGTCCTACCACTGTGACCAGATTAGAAGTACCCTCTACTCCGTAGTTTAGGGGTATTCGAATGAAGGGAAATGTAATAATAAATTGATTGTATTTGGGAAGATTGAACAAAGAAAAAGAAACAAAAATGTAATATATGGTGGTATTGCGAATGCTTGTAATAGCATAGTAGTTTATGATGCTTTCCTTATGCAATTTTTGTATGAATTCTGTTCCTGTTTGGAACTTCTTGAATTATACTGGTTGTGACGCCTTGGACATACAGGGGAAACTCTGTCCGTTCGGCGGATCTGGGCCATGCGCCCGTGCGTTTGTCTTTCCACCTACTTGGTGCTAAGGCACGGCGGGGCGTGACATTATGTTCGAAATTATTATTAAAACCTAAAATTCCTCTACTTAATTGGTCAGGAAATGTATTATCTGTTCCTTTTATATGTTCGAAATTTATATGGACTAAAGAAATTCTGTCTTGGAAGTTTACCCATCGTCTCCTTGAGCTAGATTTTTCATCCTTTTTATTGTGGAATTTTATTATTGCTTCGCAATCTGTTCTAACGGTTATTTCTTTTTTGTTAATAATACTTAATTTAAATGAATCTAAAGCGTATATTACTGCTAATAATTCTGCGTCTATACTACTTATTTGTCCTTTTTCTTTATATTTTCCACTAGCGTATCCACATAATTTTTCTTCGTTCTTGGGACTATATTTATTTGGTTTGGCTTTAAGTATAGCACCCCATCCCAAAGAGCTTCCATCTGTTTCTATGACAATATAATCAGTGTCTAAGGGAAGGTTTAGATCTGGGAGTTTTGTTACAAGGTTTTTGATTTGTTGGACTAATTTTATATCTTCTGAATTGAAATGTCTTTGGCCTGTTTTGCCTGTTTTAGCATACAATGGGCCAGCTATTTTTCCCAAGTCTTTGATAAAGGTTCTAGCATAATTAACGAGTCCTAGGAAGGATTGTAATTCTTTTAGAGTTTCTAACTTATCTGGCATTTCTAATAGCTTTTTGGCAATATGAGGTTGTAATTTTATTTTTCCTTCTCCTAATGTTCCTCCTAGGAAGTTTATATAAGTTTTACATAATTCTACTTTCTTTCTGCTAATGATAATTCCATGTTTTATAAATTCGTTAAATACTATTTGTAAATGACCTAAATGTTCTCTTAGGTTTCGGCTAAAAACTAAGATATCATCAATATATACAAGTACAAAGTTTTTGTATGGATTAAAAATTTCATCCATTTTTCGTTGGAAGATGGCAGGTGCGTTTTTTAAGCCAAATGGCATGACTAACCATTCAAAATGTCCTTCTGGGCAAGTGAATGATGTCCATTCTATACTTTCTTTATCCATTTTTACTTGCCAAAATCCTGATTTACAATCAAATTTGCTAAAAATTCTCCTATCTTGTATGCTGTTAATAAGTTGTGCTTTGTCTGGGATATTATAGGCATCTGTTTTAGTATTGTCATTAAGTCTTTTGTAATTTATTACCATTCTACTTTTTCCTCTTATAATTTCGGCATGTTTCATTACTATAAAGGCAGCAGACCTATGTTTTGAAGTTGATTTTCTTATAACACCTAATTTTGTTAATTCGTCTATATGCATTTTAAATTGTTCTTTTTCCTCATTAGAGCATTCTATAGAGGCTGTTCGTACTATATATTCAGGATTAATAAGATCTAATTTACAAGTTATTTTGTCATTTTCCCAGTATTTTATAGGATTTTCTCCTATAATTTCTAACTTATCTAGTTGATTAAGGATTCTGTCTATGTCTGTTTGATCTTTGATAAATCCTATATTTAATAACATTTTTTCCCAATCTATGTACTCAAAGTCATGATCTATTGTATTGGTTTGATCTAGGAGTTTTTCATAATTGTAATTAAAATCAAAGTCTTCAAATTCGATTAAATTTGTTTCATTAATTTTATTATTTTCACTTATCCTATGGTTAAGTTGTTTTTGTTCACAGGGTTGTCCTTTCGTACAGTTAGAACAACATTTTTGTTCGGAATTTGATGTAATTTTCTTCTTTTTATATTTTTGACTAGTTTGGATAGGTGTTTGTGTTACTTTTTTATAAAAATGGACATAGTCTCTGGTCAAACTTATGCCACCTAATTGGTCAAGGATAAAATTTAATCCTAAGACAAAATCTGTGTTGATTTGTAAGGGCCTAAGCCATATTTTTGGAATTTGGTAATATTCACTAAAAGAATCACAGGTATCTAAAAAACTAATCTTACAGTTTTCTATGTAGTGAGTATATATGTATGTTGTTCCATCCATTTGCATTCCGGGGGAAAATTCTTCTGCTTGTTTATAATATTTTTCAGGTACTATAGTGGAATTAATTAAACTTGTGGTACATCCTGTATCTATTAAGGCAGTAGTATCTACTATATGAGTTCCTATTTTTAATTTACAAGTTACTAATATGCTTCGAAGGTTTTGCCCTTTGTAGTACACTGAATTTCAGTGCATCGTACTGAACTTCTACAAATTGTAGAGTTCTAGTGAGAAAATGGCATAAGAGGCTATATGTGAGGCTTTGGCCAAGTTCGGGACTTGTGCGAAGTGTTTTCGGCGCAAAAGAGGCGTGAAAACGGACTTCGATAAGTTAAAACTGCAGAATTGGTAAAGTCTGCACTGGATTTCGGTATGTGAACTCTAATACCGGAATTGGAGCTTGGTGTACCAGTATGTGAAATGGTATACCGGAATGCCGTGTTGAAACCGAGAAACCTAGCTCTCGGGTTTGTGAATTTTTCGGGGTATACCGGTATGTGAAAATGGCAAACCGGTATACTGTGTGCGAAACAGTGAAAGCAGCTCTCGGGTTCTGCGGAATCCCTGAGGTATACCGGAATAAACACCCGTATACCGGTATGCAAATGGGCATACCGGTATACAATGCCCAGAGTGGGCTGAGTGTTGTGTTGTGTGTGGAGAGGGGCATTTTGGTCTTTTCACATACGTGGGGGTATTTGAGAGGCTGGGAACACTCCCCTTTCACAGAGTTCTTCTTCCCCACTACTCCTCTCCCTCTCCTCTCACTTTCTCTCTCTAGAGATCTCTCCAAAAGCTTGGAGAAGTGGTGGATTGATCTTGGAAAAGGCTTCCAAAGGAGAAAAGAAGCTTCTTGGTGCAAGAAGAAGCTTAGGAATTTCGTGATTAAGATTAGTACCTCACGTTTTGGGTTCAAACCTTGGATTTGATCCTTTGAAATGAGGTTTTTGGGAACCCTTGGCAATCTAAACCTCAAATGGAGGGAGATTGGCCACGAAATCTAGGGTTTGGCTTGCATGCATGCAAACCCTAGGTAGAATGAGGGCTTTTGCAATGAAGGGTTCTAAAAATATTTGGACCTTCGATAATTGCAATTGAGGCATAGGAAATCATGTTAGAACACTTGATTTCCCATATTGAGATGGATTTAGGGTTCGTAATGAGTAACGAACCATTTTTTTTGTAGAAGCTTGGGTTGAAGCAGGAACTCAAGGCTTGGACACTTAGGAGCTTAAAGAGTACAAGAAATTGGAAGCTCTTAAGGTGGGTTTGTGTTTACCGAAGTGATTAGGTCACTTCCATGTCTAGGGTAATTATCCATTTAAAAATAAAATGGTATGTATTGAGAACCCTAGCATTTTGCATGTTGGCAAAGGTAAAATCATGATAGGTAGAACAATGAACTCCTATTGCATGATGGATATTTCAAGTACAATTCAATTATTTATACTTGTTGCATGGTTGCATGTGAGATTTAAACCTAGTGTCATTGAACATAGGTTGGAACGTGTGAGATTTAAACCTAGTGTCATTGAACATAGGTTGAACATGTGAGATTGGAACCTAGAGTCATGGAACCTAGGTTGGCAATGAGTAAGTAAGCCTAGTGTTATCAAACATAGGCGAGACTTAGTGACTTGAACCTAAGATCATGAGATTTAGGTTGGCAAGTAATGTGAAGAATGGGATGTGCGACGATTTTGCTATCCCGGGTATGCGACGATTTCGCTACCATGCCACGAGTTGGCGGTGCCGACATGGGATAGGCGACGATTTCGCGATCCCGGGTATGCGACGATTTCGCTACCGCGCCACGTGTTGGCGGTGTCGAGGGGGATGTGCGACGATTTTGCTATCCCGGGTATGCGACGATTTCGCTACCATGCCATATGATGGCGGTGTTGAGACGGGGTATGCTACGATTTCGCTATCCCGAGTATGCGACGATTTCGCTACTCGAACTAGGAGGTGACAAGCTCACTCCTTGAATGTTGGAACAAATATGGTGAGACGGCGATTCCGAAACCATAAGTAAACGACAAGTAAAAGAACTTGGTCATTGTGAGACATAGGATGAACCTAGGAGAGAATGATAAATTATATTTCATTTGGTTGCATCCTTTATGTTTATTTACTAAGCATGTAAATAATTGTTGCATAGTTATATATGATCTAACTTATGCATATGGTGTTTCTTTGGACCTGGTGGGTCGAGCTTCTCTCTTGGGTGGCCTTACCCACTGGGAACTATGTTTATAGTTCTCACCCCCCATTTTCCAGGTCCTTCCGCGAGTGAGGCGGCGGAGCGAGGCAAGGGTTTGGCTCTTTAGATAGCGGCCCTTCCATTTTGGTGATGCATAGAGTTGTACCCCTACTTTGGACTATGATAGCATAGGGGATTTTCATTCTTGTCTGAATGTTGTATATTCCATAGTTTTGGAACATGATGTATGGAATGAAAGTGAAAGAAAAGAAAATTTTGGACATGTATATTGTGCCTTGTGATGTAAAAGAAGTAGAACTTCTTTATGTTGATGCTTTCCTTGTGCAACTCTTGTACTCCGTTCCTAGTTGGGACATTGTGGATAAGCTTGTGTTGTGACGCCTTGGGCGGGTAGAAAGGACTCTATCCGTTCGGCGGGTCTGGGGCATGCGCCCGTGAGGTTATCCTTTCCACCTAGTTGGTGTTAAAGGGCCGGCGGGGCGTGACACCCTTGGTTACATATATAACTTTGTTCTATGATTCTATATTTTTCATAGGTTTCTTCTATATTTCTTAATTCTTCTATATTTCCTAAAGTAGATTCTTCTTCTATAACTATTCTTTTTCCTTTATCTATATTATTTTGTTTTTCAATTAAACTAACTCTTGCTTCTAAGGCTACTATTCTTTTTTCTAAAGTGATAATTTGGTCATCTGAAAATTTGGTTGTTGCCATATGTTCATTAAATGTTATTTTGAATTTTTGTTCTATACATAGCTTACATGCTTCTGTGTTACAGTGCTTACACTTACATCTTATGTTTCTTGCAGGGTATCCATTACAATATATACATGGCCTATTATCAAATCCATGTCCTAATTCCCAGTTATGTTGGCATGTCATGGTCATCATTAATGTTAAGTTAATATAGTTTAGATGTTGTAATGTATCATTTTGGACTGGATCTGTGGTTTGAGCTATTTCAGTGATAAAGTCACTATTTTCTTCGTCTGAAGAACTGTCATGTTCATCATATGTTTGTATACTAATAATAGAATAGATTGACTCGGTATCTGATATGTATTCATCTACGGCTAATAAGTTTTCTTGTGTTTCTTCTACTACTAGTGCATTTCTATCTCTAAGGTTCATCCTTTTAGGACAGGTGTTTGCAAAATGTTCAGTGCTTTCACATGTAAAACAGTGTAATTTGTTTTTATATATCCTATCCCCCCTAAATTTGCGAACATGTCGGTCTTTATTAAGATAGGGTTTTCGAGCTTGAGATTTACGTAGAAAATATCGTTTACGAGGCTGTATTTTTCTATTATAGTTTTTATATTTAGAATGGGTTTTAGGTGTTTGTGATGGATGGTCATATTGTTGAGGAGTATACATCACAGTTTTGCAGAATGAGTAATCATTGTTTTTTAATTGCTTTGTTATTTGTATATTTGCACATTTTTCCTGTAAAATTGTCATAACAAATTGTATTCGTTGTCCTATTGACCATAATGTATTAGGGTTTGTTTTATGAATATCTAATGCATCCCATCTATGTTGAATTTCTCTTCCTAGTTGTAGTACACTGAATTTCAGTGCATCGTACTGAACTTCTACAAATTGTAGAGTTCTAGTGAGAAAATGGCATAAGAGGCTATATGTGAGGCTTTGGCCAAGTTCGGGACTTGTGCGAAGTGTTTTCGGCGCAAAAGAGGCGTGAAAACGGACTTCGATAAGTTAAAACTGCAGAATTGGTGAAGTCTGCACTGGATTCCGGTATGTGAATTCTAATACCGGAATTGGAGCTTGGTATACCGGTATGTGAGACAGTATACCGGAATGCTGTGTTAAACCGAGAAACCCAGCTCTCGGGTTTGCGGGATTTCTCGAGGTATACCGGTATGTGAAATGGTATACCGGTATGTGATGGTCGAAACAGTGAGCTCTGCTCTCGGGTTCTGCGGAATCCCTGAGGGTATACCGGAATTAACCCCCGTATACCGGTATGCAAATGGGCATACCGGTATACAATGCCCAGAGTTGGCTGGGTGTTGTGTGTTTTATGTGGAGAGGGGCATTTTGGTCTTTTCACATGCCATGGGGTATTTGAAAGGCTGGGAACACTCCCCTTTCACAGAGCTCCTCTTCCCCAACACTCCTCTCCCTCTCCTCTCACTTTCTCTCTCTAGAGATCTCTCCAAAAGCTTGGAGAAGTGGTGGATTGATCTTGGAGAAGGCTTCCAAAGGAGAAAGGAGGCTTCTTGGTGCAAGAAGAAGCTTGGAGATTTCGTGATTAAGGTTAGTACCTCACGTTTTGGGTTCAAACCTTGGATTTAATCCTTTGAAATGAGGTTTTTGGGAACCCTTGGCAATCTAGATCACAAATGGTGGAAGATTGGCCACGAAATCTAGGGTTTGGCTTGCATGCATGCAAACCCTAGGTAGAATGAGGGCTTTTGCAATGAAGGGTTCTAAAAATATTTGGACCTTCGATAATTGCAATTGAGGCATAGGAAATCATGTTAGAACACTTGATTTCGCATGTTGAGACGGATTTAGGGTTCGTAATGAGTAACGAACCTTTTTCTTGTAGAAGCTTGGGTTGAAGCAAGAACTCCAAGCTTGGACACTTAGGAGCTTGAAGAACACAAAGATTTGGAAGCTCTTGAGGTGGGTTTGTGTTTACCGAAGTGATTAGGTCACTTCCATGTCTAGGGTAATTATCCATTAAGAACAAAATGGTATATGTATGTGAACCCTAGAACTTGCATGTTGGCAATGGTAGAAATCATGATAGGTAGAACAATGAACTCCTATTGCATGATATGGACATCCAAGTATAATTCAATTATCTATACTTGTTGTATGGTTGCATGTGAGAATTTAACCTAGTGTTGTTGAACATAGGTTGGAACATGTATGATTAAACCTAGTGTCATTGAACATAGGTTGAAACAATTGATATTTAACCTAGTGCCATTGAACATAGGTTGGAATATGTGAGAACTTAACCTAGTGTTATTGAACATAGGTTGGACATGGAATTGGAACCTAGAGTCATGGAACCTAGGTTGAGAACGGGAAAGTAAACCTAGTGTTATCAAACATAGGTGAGACTTAGTGACTTGAACCTAAGATCAAGAGACTTAGGTTGGCAAGTAAGTAATGTGAATATCGGGATGTGCGACGATTTTGCTATCCCGGGTAGGCGACGATTTCGCTACCATGCCATGAGTTGGCCGTACCGACACGGGATGTGCGACGAGTTTGCTATCCCGGGTAGGCGACGATTTCGCTACCATGCCATGAGTTGGCCGTACCGACACGGGATGTGCGACGGGTTTGCAATCCCGGGTAGGCGACGATTTCGCTACCTCGCCTTGAGTTGGCGGTGTCGAGTTGGGATGTGCAACAAGGTTGCTATCCCGGATATGCGACGATTTCGCTATCGATGCCATGTATTGGCGGTATTGTGACGGGGTAGGCGACGATTTCGCTATCCTGAGTAGGCGACGAGTTCGCGACTCGAATTGGAGGTGACGAGTTCCCTCCTCGAATGTTGAGACAATTATGGTGAGACGGCGATTCCGAAACCATAAGTAAATGACAAGTAAAAGAACTTAGTCAATGCGGAATATAGGATGAACCTAGGAGAGAATGATAAATTATATTTCATTTGGTTGCATCCTTTATGTTTATTTACTAAGCATGTAAATATTGTTGCATAGTTATATATGATCTAACTTATGCAAATGTGGTGTTTCTTTGGACCTGGTGGGTCGAGCTTCTCTCTTGGGTGGCCTTACCCACTGGGAACTATGTTTATAGTTCTCACCCCACATTTTCCAGGTCCTTCCGCGAGTGAGGCGGCGGAGCGAGGCAAGGGTTTGGCTCTTTAGATAGCGGCCCTTCCATCTTGGTGATGCATAGAGTTGTACCCCTATTTTGGACTATGATAGCATAGGGTATTTTCATTCTTGTATGAATGTTGTATATTCCATAGTTTTGGAACATGATGTATGGAATGAAAGTGGAAGAAAAGAAAAATTTGGACATGTATATTGTGCCTTGTGATGTAATAGAAGTAGAACTTCTTTATGTTGATGCTTTCCTTGTGCAACTCTTGTACTCCGTTCCTAGTTGGAACATTGTGGATAAGCTTGTGTTGTGACGCCTTGGGCGGGTAGAAAGGACTCTATCCGTTCGGCGGGTCTGGGGCATGCGCCCGTGAGGTTATCCTTTCCACCTAGTTGGTGTTAAAGGGCCGGCGGGGCGTGACACTAGTGCTCCTGGTAATTTTAAAAATAATTTTTTCCCTATCTCTTGGTTAAACGTATTACCACTAATACTTGTATAATAAAAATAGTCATTTAAGAATTTCTTGATATAAATCCAATTATAAAGTCCTAATTGTTCTAAACTTATTAAGGCTTGACTCTGTAGTCCTATTTGTCCTGAGTTTGGATCTTGTCCTGTAAGTAATGCATGAATTTTATTGGTAAAATTATAAGGATTACATCCTAAATTAACCATATGTTTAAATTCTTCTTCACATTGAACCTTAAACTGTTCCCACATTGCTTTTGCGGATTCTCCTAAGTAAGTTTCTAAATATTTATACATTTCAGCTGCATTGTCTGTAGAAATATTTCTAATGTTTTGGAGGGTTAAAGGATCCTTGTCCTTCTTCAGCAAATATGGTTTCTAATGGTTTTTTAGTTATTAGGTCTATTATAGATACCTTTTGGATATGAAATCCATCTCGTCTGTCTCTTTCTGCTCTTTGTTGTCTTTTTAATCTTATTTGTTCTATCAGTTTTTGTTCTTCTTCAAAACTAAATTCGTCTTCTTCTTCGTTTTCTAGCAATTCATAGACCATTACAAATGTTTTAGTGCCTAGTTGTTTTCTTACTAAGCCTTTGATACCTATAGCAATTAGTCCTATATGCATTAGGGATAGATTTTCTTTTAATAATTTTTCTTCAGATTCTGTATCAATTAGGTTTAAAACTAAATGTTGCCCTTCATAACATGAAATAGGTTTAGGGTTTAGGGTTTAGGGTTAATTGGGTCGTTATTTTTGATTTTGCAGATTCGGTCCGGATTTTTAGCAAACTGACCAAAATACCCTTCTTACTTTTTCTCTCTCCTCTTTTTTTTCTCTCTCCTATTTTTTTTCTGTCGCTCTTCTTTTTTTCTCTCCGAACGGCGGAGGCGAAGGCGGAGGCGGAGGCGGAAACGGCCCGCCTCGCCTCTGCCCCTCACGCCCTCGCACGCGCACCCTCGCCCTCCTCGCCTCCGACCCCGCCGAGACCGCGCCGCGCCGCGCCGTGACTCCTTTTTTTTTTTTTTACCTCTCCGACCCTCCTCCACCCGCCGTCCCCGCCGCCGCCGCCGGCGACGAAGAAGCGTTTCTTGGGGCCGAGAAGCACGCCGGCGAGGGAAGGGAAAAAAATAGTTACACTCCGGCAAAGGCGGTGGGTCGTGACAAAAAAAAATTGTAAAAAAATAATAATAATAATAAATAATATTTTTTCCTATAGAAAAAATCAAAAATTATAGAAGAAGGAAGAAAAAGATAAAATTGCACTGTTAAAATAATGTTGCACTATTTTAAAAAAAATTTACACTATTTTAAATAACTTTGAGACAAAAATTACACTCTTTGAGATGAAAATTATACTTTTTAGACTAAATTACACTATTTGAATGAAAATTACACCATTTTTTTTTCTCTTCTTCTTCCTCGTTGCACCATTTCTCCTCGTTGCACCATTTCTCCTCGTTGCACCATTTCTCCTCGTTGCACTATTTCATTGCACTCTTTCTCCCCAACCAAATTCGGATCCAGTCACCTCTCTCTCTGGGCCGCGCGGCACGGGCGGATCTCGAGGAAGCACTCAGAATCGGGGGGAGGCGGGGAGGAGGAGTACGACGACGACGAGGAGGAAGCCTCAAAGGAGGAGGAGGACGACGAGGACGACGACGGGGCGCGGGCGCAGGGGGCACAGGGAGCGCCCCCTGCGCCCACCCTGGGGGCGCGGGCGCGGAGCGCAGGGGGCCCCTGCGCCCCCTGCGCTCCGCCCGGGCCCCCGTCCCGGCCCGGGCCCGGGACCCCGCCTGCCAGGCCCCCTGCGCTCCGCGCCAGCGCCCGCGTGTAATACTTGAGATTTTAGGGTTTCTGGACTTGGCAGGTTTCGGGCGCCCGGAAGAGAGGAAGTGGACGCCCGAATGTTCAGGACCCAGTGGACTTTGTGGATGATCCGGTTGTGGCCGACTGAGTTTGGATCTGGACGCAGGATCCGGACGCCCGGACGAGGATCCGAATTCAGTTGTGACGTGGAGGGCCACGTGTCGCGAGGCTGGACACGTGTCGATCGCCGGAGACACGCCGCCCCACCGCCTGCTGACCGCCGACCGACCGTTTAGCCGCCAGTTGACACCTGGCGTTGAGGATTTCCGGACGCCCGGAGGTTGGGAAGTGGGCGCCCGAATGTGGACTTTTGGCAGCCTATAAATAGGCGAGTCCCTGATCACTTTGGCTCATTTTCCACTTCGAGATCCTATTTTCTAGAGAGAGAAAGTGGGGTTTAGGGCCATGTGTTGGCATTAGTTTGTAACCCTGCTTGCTCTCCTCTACTCTGCTGATCTGATCTGGTGCCAAGCTGTTATTCTGCTGGAGTTAGCAGTTCCTTGGAGGTTTAGACAGATCGGGGTGCTGCCGGAGTTCGTTATCCTTGGAGGATTGGATCTGAGGATACTGTTCTTTCCCCACCGTGGTTGGATTAGCTTGTGAGGTGGGTTGATGTTTGCCAGATTCAGTGGACTTCCTCCTACGTGTTTTATCTCATGTTAGCATAATATGATATGATGTTGTTTGGATTATGTTAGCATGATATGATGACAATGATTATGATATGTGGATATTGGATTATGATATTGGGATTATGATAGTATGCCATGCTAAGATTATGTTAGAGATGCCATGTTAGGTTGAGACTGATCTATAGACTGCATGGGCATGTTATGATCTTAGATGTGCTAATGATATATATATGAGCATGCATTTCTTTGTATCCTTGTTGCATGATTGGACCTACACCTATTCTGTTGATTTCTTGTACCAGTTGTTGTATATGTAGTGTAGGTGATCATGTTGTGGCTCGTGCTATGTTGTTGTACCTCCTCTTTGTGGTAGAGTTGAGAGCCTCCTCTTGTGATAGAGTTGAGATTGATTGTGAGCACTGGAGCATTGATTGTGCCGAGGGCACGTGATTCTTTGTGAGAGCATGGATTGGGTCATACTTGTTGATTATCCTTTGTGGTGCCGAGGGCACGTGATTCTTTGTGATTATGGATTGGGTCATACCTGTTGATTATCCTTTGAGATGCCGAGGGCATGTGATTCTTTGTTGACCCAGTCGTGTCGATCATATACCTGCGGGTGCTTGGCGTATACTTGGGTTTACTTTACTCGGTTGGGTCGCTCCCACGAGTACCACTCTAGAGTTGGCATGTTCCGTACAGAGGATTGTACGAGGAACTAGTGACAGATGGTGTTCCTGTCCTAGTTGGGCTCCCTTTTGTGTTGAGCAGCTCCCTTTTGTGTTGAGCATTGATCAGGCCGCAGGTATCGTATTGCGAGTTATTGTATGGTATTATGGATTGAGCTAGGTACATATGGGGTTTCCTGTACTAGCTGGTTCGCAGGTATTGTATTGTGTATGATAGTCCTCATTTGGTATATTCAGTTCATTGGTATTCATACTGACAGTTGAGCTTTGTGCATAGTAGTGGTAGTATATCTCCTACTTTCTTTGTTGCTCCATATATATCTCTTGAGATTGAGGACTTAGTGGGCAGACCGCTGAGGCTGGTGGCGGTACCCACTGAGGACTACTTGATTAATAGTAGTTCTCACACCCATTGGTGACATCTTTTTGCAGAGTCTTCTTCCCCAGTTGTGCATACTGAGCGCGGAAAGGAGACCGTCGGGTAGAGCTATTCCCCGGATACTTGGCTAGAGGTATACCCATTTTGATAGATGGTTGAGTCTGTACATACAGTGTGATTGAGACATCAGTGTTGTATATGAGAGTTATATGTGAGAGTTATGGATGATGTATGTACAGTGATCTTTTGATATATGATATAGCAGCTCTGTTGATACCTTTAGCTCTGTGCGATAGTTGTTGTTGTTGTTTTCGCTTCGTATACATAGTAGAAATACTGTGTATGCGGCGGATCTCGTCATGTGCCTGGGGAGAGGTAACCCGGGGCGTGACAGATTAAGTTGGTATCAGAGCTTAGGAATAGGTCATGAGGGCCTAGGAAACCTAAGATAAACAGACCTAAGAATGACGAGAGAGACGTGATTGATCGCGAAAGTCAAAGATTGGGTTTTGAATCCTTCCTTGTGTAGGAAGAGTGATTGAGGGATTATGCCTTCTCTTATCGGATGAATTATGTTGGCTGCAGACGACATAATAATCTGAGAAGAAAAGAAGTGTCCTTCTAGACTTTCGTTGGATTGGGTCATGAGTTGTTTGTGGTCCTAATCGGGTATTCTGTTGCAGGATTATTACTATGCCTCCTCGACGACCATCGACGCGAGCGCATCCGACGCCTTCGGATATGCCTGAGCAGACGGGACCTAGTGAACGGCCCGCTTTGCAGGAGCAGCTAGCAGACATAGCTGCAGTTGGAAGGCAGCAGAGTGCCTTGTTGCAGAAGATGTGTGATGCTTTCTCTACGCCTCGAGCTATGGAACCTCAGGCGGCGACTACTCCAACTACATCTCAACCCAGAGAAGGAAGTACTCAGCCTAGTCAAGTGCTTTCTGAAGAGGAGCAGGAGCGGATGGCGGATAGATTGGCTCGCTTCTGTAGGTTTGATCCACCGCGATTCAATGGTAGTAGTATAGAACCGTGGGTGGTAGAAGCCTGGATTTGTGAGATGGAGAAGTTGTTCGAGGATCTCTTTGTGCCAGCACGGGAGCAGGTGCATATGGCAGTGTATTGTTTATCTGGTGATGCACATGTCTGGTAGAGGAGGACCCGTGATCATAGGTCCTTGAATCCTCTACAGATGTCTTGGAGTGAGTTTCGGGGGATTATGTATGGAGCGTATTTTCCCAGTAGCGTGAAGATGAAGATAGAGGAAGACTTGAAGAATTTAAGCAGGGTTGTTTGGGATGTCCTGTGCAAGTAGGACCTTGGATCATGCCTGTTGACTTATTGGTATTGAGACAATTACAGGATTTTGATGTAATCCTTGGCATGGATTGGTTATCTCGATACTTTGCTACGATCGATTGTGGATCTAAGACGGTAATCTTTCGTGAGCCTGGACATGAGGAGTTCATTTATGAAGGTTGTAAGAGTTCACTGTTCGCAGTGACGATTTCTTCGTCTAAGGCCAGACAGATGTTAAATAGAGGGTGTATGGCCTATTTTGCAATAGTAACTGAGGTGCCTACTGTTGTACCAGGACTCGAGGATATTCCTATTGTCCGTGAGTTTCCGGATGTATTTCCTTCTGAGTTATCCTCGATGCCTCCTGATAGGGAGATTGAATTCGTGATTGATGTGGTACTAGGAACCGCGCCAATCTCGAAGACACCCTATAGAATGGCACCAGCTGAGTTGAGAGAGTTGAAGGCGCAATTGCAGGATCTTATGGATAAAGGTTTTATCAGACCAAGTGTGTCGCCTTGGGGAGCGCCTGTGTTGTTTGTGAAGAAGAAGGATGGTTCACTTAGATTGTGTGTGGATTATCGGGAATTGAACAAAGTGACCATCAAGAATAGATACCCCCTCCCACGTATCGATGACCTGTTCGATCAATTGCAGGGAGCGTGTGTCTTTTCTAAGATTGATCTTCAGTCCGGTTACCACCAGTTGAAGGTGAAGGCCGAGGATATTTCTAAGACCGCTTTTAGAACTCGGTATGGGCATTATGAGTTTACAGTCATGCCGTTTGGATTGACTAATGCCCCTGCTGCATTTATGGATATGATGAACCGAGTTTTTAAGTCCTTCTTGGACAAGTTCGTGGTAGTCTTTATTGATGATATTCTGATTTACTCCCGTGATGATGCGAAGCATGAGGAGCATATGAGATTAGTGCTACAACTCTTGCGAGAGAAGAAGTTGTATGCAAAGCTGAAGAAGTGTGAGTTTTGGTTGAGAGAGGTTGCTTTTTTAGGCCATGTGATTTCAGCTTCGGGAGTAGCTGTTGATCCTAAGAAGATTGAGGCAATTCGTGATTGGCCTAGACCGACGACCATTTCTGAAGTGCGAAGTTTTCTTGGTCCAGCCGGGTATTATCGACGATTCGTGGAGAGTTTTGCGAAACTCTCTACGCCACTTACTCGGTTAACCAGGAAAGGAGTTAAGTATGTTTGGAGTGATGAGTGCCAAGTATGCTTTGATGAACTTAAGCAGAGGTTGATGACAGCCCCTATTCTTGCACTACCTGTGATGGGCGAAGGATTCGTCATCTATAGTGATGCTTCGCATAGTGGCTTGGGTTGCGTGCTGATGCAACATGGTAAAGTGATTGCATATGCTTCAAGACAACTAAAGAAATATAAGAAGAACTACCCCACTCATGATCTGGAGTTGGCGGCGGTAGTCTTTGCTCTGAAGCTATGACGTCACTATCTCTATGGAGAGCATTGTGAAGTGTATACAGATCACAAGAGCCTCAAGTATCTGTTTACACAGAAAGAGTTGAATCTACGACAACGGAGATGGTTGGAATTATTGAAGGATTATGACATTTCTATATTATACCATCCCGGTAAGGCGAACGTTGTTGCCGATGCTTTGAGTAGGAAGGCTGTGGCAACTTTGAGTTTGTGTATTACTCAACAGCCTGTCCTAGTGGAGGAGATGCGGAGGTTGTCCCTTGAGGTAGTTACTTCTGGGATGACGGCGAGACTGATGACCCTGATCATACAGCCCACTCTGTTAGATAGGATTCGAGAGAAACATAGTGTTGATCCTTATTTGATGAAAGTTCGAGATCAATTGAGGAGTGGAGATCTTGAAGACTTTACTTGTGACGATGCTGAGACTCTTCGTTATAGAGGACGACTGTGTGTACCAGCAGATCAGGAGATTCGAGAGGAGATATTAAAGGAAGCACACTACTCTCCTTATTCTGTACATCCTGGAGGGACAAAGATGTGTATCAAGATCTGAAGACTCACTTCTGGTGGAATGGTATGAAGCGGGATATTGGTAGAGCTGTAGCTCAATGTTTGACATGTCAGCAAGTTAAGGCTGAACATCGAGTACCAGCTGGTAAGCTACAGAGTCTCCCAATACCTGAGTGGAAGTGGGATCATATCACGATGGATTTCATCGTAGGATTGCCGAGGACTTCGAGCGGCTATGATACTATTTGGGTGATTGTTGATAGGCTGACAAAGTCTGCTCATTTTCTGCCTATGCAGATTACTTGGTCTCGTGAGCGACTTGCGCAACTCTATATGGATGAGATATTGAGATTGCATGGAGTGCCAATCTCAATAGTGTCTGATAGAGACCCAAGGTTTGTTTCTCATTTCTGGAAGAGTTTACAGACAGCTTTGGGGACTCAGCTTCGATTTAGCACTGCATTTCATCCCCAGACTGATGGTCAGTCCGAGCGCACTATACAGACACTTGAGGATATGTTGAGAGCTTGTGTCTTGGATTTTGGTGGAGGTTGGGATCGACATCTGAGATTGGTAGAGTTTGCGTACAACAATAGCTATCAAGCGAGCATTAAGATGGCTCCGTTTGAAGCATTGTATGGACGCAAATGTCGATCACCTCTGTATTGGGATGATGTTGGTGAAAGGAAAACGTTGGGTCCAGACCTTTTGCTTGAAGCCGAAGAGAAGGTTAAAGTGATACGACGGCATATTGAGACGGCTCAGAGCAGGCAAAAGAGTTATTCTGATACTCGGAGGCGAGATCTAGAGTTTCATGTTGGTGATCATGTTTTCTTAAAGGTCTCACCATCGAAGGGCATACGGAGATTTGGGATTCGCGGAAAGCTTAGTCCGCGATTTATTGGTCCTTTTGAGGTCTTAGAGAGAGTAGGACCCGTGGCATATCGGTTAGCCCTTCCGCCTCGACTTGCAGGAGTGCACGATGTGTTTCATGTATCTGTTCTGAGAAGATACATGCATGATCCTTCCCATGTGATAGATTTTTCTCCACTGGAGCTTACTGAGGATTTGCAGTACGAGGAGCGACCGATACGAATTCTTGCTCGTGAGACGAGGGAATTGCGTAATCGAGTCATACCTTATGTTAAGGTACAGTGGGATTTTCATGATGATAGAGAGGCGACGTGGGAGTTGGAGACTGTTATGCAGAGATCTTATCCCCACTTGTTTACTCCTTGAGGTGAGTGTTTTACCTTAGTTTCGAGGACGAAACTATTTTAAGGAGGGGAGAATGTAATACTTGAGATTTTAGGGTTTCTGGACTTGGCAGGTTTCGGGCGCCCGGAAGAGAGGAAGTGGACGCCCGAATGTTCCGGACCCAGTGGACTTTGTGGATGATCCGGTTGTGGCCGACGGAGTTTGGATCTGGACGCATGATCCGGACGCCCGGACGAGGATCCGAATTCAGTTGTGACGTGGAGGGCCACGTGTCGCGAGGCTGGACACGTGTCGATCGCCGGAGACACGCCGCCCCACCGCCTGCTGACCGCCGACCGACCGTTTAGCCGCCAGTTGACACCTGGCGTTGAGGATTTCCGGACGCCCGGAGGTTGGGAAGTGGGCGCCCGAATGTGGACTTTTGGCAGCCTATAAATAGGCGAGTCCCTGATCACTTTGGCTCATTTTCCACTTCGAGATCCTATTTTCTAGAGAGAGAAAGTGGGGTTTAGGGCCATGTGTTGGCATTAGTTTGTAACCCTGCTTGCTCTCCTCTACTCTGCTGATCTGATCTGGTGCCAAGCTGTTATTATGCTGGAGTTAGCAGTTCCTTGGAGGTTTAGACAGATCGGGGTGCTGCCGGAGTTCGTTATCCTTGGAGGATTGGATCTGAGGATACTGTTCTTTCCCCACCGTGGTTGGATTAGCTTGTGAGGTGGGTTGATGTTTGCCAGATTCAGTGGACTTCCTCCTACGTGTTTTATCTCATGTTAGCATAATATGATATGATGTTGTTTGGATTATGTTAGCATGATATGATGATTGGATTATGATATGTGGATATTGGATTATGATATTGGGATTATGATAGTATGCCATGCTAAGATTATGTTAGAGATGCCATGTTAGGTTGAGACTGATCTATAGACTGCATGGGCATGTTATGATCTTAGATGTGCTAATGATATATATATGAGCATGCATTTCTTTGTATCCTTGTTGCATGATTGGACCTACACCTATTCTGTTGATTCCTTGTACCAGTTGTTGTACATGTAGTGTAGGTGATCATGTTGTGGCTCGTGCTATGTTGTTGTACCTCCTCTTTGTGGTAGAGTTGAGAGCCTCCTCTTGTGATAGAGTTGAGATTGATTGTGAGCACTGGAGCATTGATTGTGCCGAGGGCACGTGATTCTTTGTGAGAGCATGGATTGGGTCATACTTGTTGATTATCCTTTGTGGTGCCGAGGGCACGTGATTCTTTGTGAGATTATGGATTGGGTCATACCTGTTGATTATCCTTTGAGATGCCGAGGGCATGTGATTCTTTGTTGACCCAGTCGTGTCGATCATATACCTGCGGGTGCTTGGCGTATACTTGGGTTTACTTTACTCGGTTGGGTCGCTCCCACGAGTACCACTCTAGAGTTGGCATGTTCCGTACAGAGGATTGTACGAGGAACTAGTGACAGATGGTGTTCCTGTCCTAGTTGGGCTCCCTTTTGTGTTGAGCAGCTCCCTTTTGTGTTGAGCATTGATCAGGCCGCAGGTATCGTATTGCGAGGTATTGTATGGTATTATGGATTGTGCTAGGTACAGATAGGGTTTCCTGTACTAGCTGGTTCGCAGGTATTGTATTGTGTATGATAGTCCTCATTTGGTATATTCAGTTCATTGGTATTCATACTGACAGTTGAGCTTTGTGCATAGTAGTGGTAGTATATCTCCTACTTTCTTTGTTGCTCCATATATATCTCTTGAGATTGAGGACTTAGTGGGCAGACCGCTGAGGCTGGTGGCGGTACCCACTGAGGACTACTTCTTTGATAGTAGTTCTCACACCCATTGGTGACACCTTTTTGCAGAGTCTTCTTCCCCAGTCGTGCATACTGAGCGCGGAAAGGAGACCGTCGGGTAGAGCTATTCCCCGGATACTTGGCTAGAGATATACCCATTTTGATAGATGGTTGAGTCTGTACATACAGTGTGATTGAGACATCAGTGTTGTATATGAGAGTTATATATGAGAGTTATGGATGATGTATGTACAGTGATCTTTTGATATATGATATAGCAGCTCTGTTGATACCTTTAGCTCTGTGCGATTGTTGTTGTTGTTGTTTTCGCTTCGTATACATAGTAGAAATACTGTGTATGCGGCGGATCTCGTCATGTGCCTGGGGAGAGGTAACCCGGGGCGTGACACCGCGCCCCCAGGGTGGGCGCAGGGAGCGCTCCCTGCGCCCCCTGCGCCCGCGCCCGGCGCCCCCGCCGGCTGCGCCCCTGCGCCCCTGCGCCCGCGCCCGGCGCCCCCGTCCCCGCCGGCTGCGCCCCTGCGCCCGCGCCCCGTCGTCGTCCTCGTCGTCCTCCTCCTCCTTTGAGGCTTCCTCCTCGTCGTCGTGCAACGAAGGTGCAAAATGGTGCAATGAAGGTGTAAAATGGTGTAAAATGGTACAATGAAGGTCAAAATGGTGCAACTAAGGTGCAAAATAGTGCAACGCAGAGCTCGTTGCACTCTTCTTCTTCGTCCACCTTCATTGTACCATTTTGCACCTTCGTTGCACCATTTTGCACCATTTTACACCTTCATTGCACCATTTTGCACCTTCGTTGCACTCTTCTTATTCGTCCACCTCCCTGCGGGCAAGGATCTCGAAGGCGAGCGGGAGCAACGCGTCGGCGGCGAGGGCGCGACCGTCTCCACCCCCGCCGCCGGGGAGCGCGCACGAGGCGGCGCAGAGGCGGGGGGCGATGGCGACCTCCTCCCCGATGGCGCAGGGGACGCGCAGGGACGCGCCCCCTGGGGGCGCGGGGCGCGGGCGCTGGGGGGTGCAGGGACGCGCCCCCTGCGCCAGCCCGGGCCCGGCCCCCCGCCCCCGCCCCGGCCCCGGCCCCGGCCCGGCCCGGGCCCCCGCCCCACGCCCGCGCCCTGGGACGCGCCCCCTGTGCCATTTTTCTTTTTTTTTTAATTTTTACTTAGGAGTAAAAGTAAAAAAATAAAATAAAATATAAAAAAATGGCGCAGCCTGCGCCGCTCCCGCGACTACGGCCGCTCCTCCTCCTCCGCTTCGACCGCACCGGCTCAAATTTTTTTTGGGAGTGTGAGGAAAAAAAGAGAGGAGAGAGAAGGGGGATGAGGATGAAGAGTGGAGGAAGAAGGAAGAAGAAGAAGAGGAAGAAAAAAAAAATAGTGCAAAATTCTCCTAAATAGTATAATTTTGTCTAAAAAGTGTAAATTCCATCCCAAAAGAGTGTAATTTTTTTCGTAAATAGTGCAACATTTATTAAAATAGTGCAAATTTTTTTTAAAACAGTGTAAATTTTTTTAACAGTACAATTTCATAATTTTCTTTCTTTTTCTCTATTTTTTGTTCTTTTCGGTAGGGAAACAATAATTTTTATTTTTATTTTTTTTCTCTACACTTTTTTTTGTCACGACCCACCGCCATCGCCGGAGTGTAACTATATTTTTTTCCCTCCCTCGCCGGCGTGCTTCTCGGCCCCAAGAAGCTCTTCTTCTTCGTCGCTGGCGGTGGCGGCGGGGACGGCGGGTGGAGGATGGTCGGAGAGGGGAAAAAAAGAAAAAGAGTCGCGGCGCGGCGCGGCCTCGGCGGGGTCGGAGGCGAGGAGGGCGGGGGTGCGCGTGCGATGGCGAGGGCGTGAGGGGCAGAGGCGAGGCGTTCCGCCTCCGCCGCCTTCTTCGGAGAGAAAAAAAAAGAGCGACAGAAAAAGAAAAAGAGGAGAGAGAAAAAATAAGAAGATATTTTGGTCAATTTATTGAAAATCCGGACCGAATCTGCAAAATCGAAAATAACGACCCAATTTTGCAAAAGCTCAAAACTAATAAATTTTTTTTGCAAAAAAACCTTAATTTAAAAGAAACTATTTTATCGATTGGGGATACCAATATAACTAGTGCATTATAGAATTTTTCCCAGGCAGGTCGTCCAGTGGCTCGGGCCTGACCCCTACCATAGCCGACCAACCTATCCCTCTTTACGAACCCTAGTGCCCCCTATCTCTCTCTCTCTCTCTCTATCTCTCTCCTTATCGACCCGGTCGAACGTCGTAGCTCTCGTCGGAACAAGGTGATCTTCTTCCTTTTTTCCTTTTTTTTTTTTTTCTTCTCCTTTTTTCCTTCTTTTTCTTTTCTTCTAGTCGGCGGGGGGGCGGATTCAGTGCGACGGCGGGCCTCTGGCCCGGAGGCCGGGCGGATTATGGGATTCTCTTTCTGACCCCTCACCGACTCGGAGCAGTAGTCAAGGCGGGATTTCGGCCGGTGGGGCGGTGGTCGGGGCGGGACTGCCGCCCCCGGGGATCCGCCCCGTTTGCATACGTGCTTAGATCTCGTTTTCGCTTCCGATGCGTGGCGAGATCATTGATTTATGCTAAACTTGGCTAATTTTGATGTGGGGAGTATGACATTTTGATTTAGGGTTTTAGATCTGCAGGGATTCGAAGTGTTTGTCATTCATGGATTGCGCCGAGCTGACGACGGAACAGGTTTGATCCTGTGATGGATTTATCTTTCTGTGTGTTTGTGTTTCTGGACGCAATCTAATATATATTCAGTTTTGTGATTTTCTTAGTAATGTTTAATTCGTCGTTAGTCCTAATTTTTCTGGTACTTGATTTAGGGTTCTGGTTCTGTGGTTTTCTTTGTGATTTTCTTAACTTTAAAAATAAAGCTCTAGTAGTTATTTTTCAGACGGTTTTATTATCCCTTATGGATGCTGAGAAAACGATAAGTGGTTTCAAGTGTTGGTAAGCACTAATTGTTAATGTTTTTCCATTAACCAAAAGTAGTGAGTGACAATAAGCAAAATAATTAGTGAATGCTTTTGGGTGAACCATATGTCACTAGGGCAATATTCTCAAACTATTGTTTAAGGGATTATAGGTCATAACTGGTGTATTTTGTTGGTTGTCCAAACACCAAAGTGCAAATGGCTGCATTTCAGATATTTGTTTTAGTATATATATGTGGTAGAAGCAAAGTGGACATTAGTTGGCAATTTGTCTAAGTCGATAAAGTGGATTCAAACTCCATTATCTAGGCAACACACATAATCATGTTATTTATGTTGACAAGAAGTTGGCCTGGATCTTGCTGGGTCGGGCTAAGGAAAGGATGATCAAATCAAAGTCAATTCTTAGGTAACTATGTCAATAAGCTTCAGTAATGTTTGGGCTGATCATGTTCTCTTGGATTGCATTTGTTCAGCTACTACTGAGTTGAAATGTCCTATTGTGCCCAAGTTGGTTTAAGTTAGGTTGGGGATGTTAGGTATTTGGCTACGTCTGTTGAGTTACGTCCAAATGTGGCCATGCTCGGGTTTTGGTTGATTAGCTTATTTTGCTTTATGTCGTTTTGCCGCTACTGTGATATTAACTAGAATTGAATACTAATTACAAAGTAACCGAGTACAACTCATTAGATTTGAGCTTGACTTTATGACCTTTAATTTTTTTTAAAACAAAACTTAAGGTGGCTTTTGGATAAGCTAGATCTAGGAATCATATATTTGAAATTGTTGCAGTAGTGACAATAAGTAATTGTTGCAGCATAAACATAAGTAGAATAGGGGTTGTACTTTTTTTTTTTGAGTATGGAGAACTTTGTAGTTATAGTACCCGTTTGGCCCGGCAAAACGGGCTTCCAAAAAAATAGGTGTTTCGCGGAGCCGGCGGAGCGCAATTTTTTGCGTTTTGCACCCTCTGCCCCCTTTCTACCATAGAAGCTCCGATAATGGAGCTTCTATAATAGAAACTTTAGTTTTTTTTTCCCTTGAGAAGTTGACTTTGGGGACCAAAATATATTTTGGTACCAAAACAAAAAAAAATTGGAAATTTTGGGTTTTTTGTAATGTTGGTCCTCAATGTTTGTAAGTTTTTATATTTTGGTCCCAAATTTATTTTTGGAATTTTTTTGATTTGAAATTTATAAATTTAAATTTATATTTAATAAATTTTAAAGCTAACTTGTATTTTGAATTAAAATTTAAAATTCGTAGTTACATTTTTTTTAATTCAAATTTGAAATTAATTTTGGATTCAAATTTGAAATTTTATTTTGGATTAGAATTTTAAATTTAAATTCAATTTTAGAATGCAGATTTATATTTTGTACTGCATTTTAAAATGCAAATTTAAATTTTTGTTATTGATTTTGAATTTCAAATACAAAATGGGAATTTGAATTCAAATTTTAAATTTAAATTAGATTTTAAATTAATTTTTAAATTTTAAATTCAAATTTTAATTTTAATTTCAAATTGTTATTAGAAAATAAGTAATGCGACCTGTAAATTAGATTTATATTTTTAAATATACTTTATACTAGTTTATAACAATTTAATGAAATTTTTACCAAATAACTTTCTATAATAGATAGTACTTTTGGCAAAACCAACCAAACGCTTCACATTTTTTATAGCACCGCACTATTTCCTACAGTACTTTTTCTATAGGACTACTCCCACAGCTAACCCAAACTGGCCCATACTAAACAGGTCCATAATTGTTTTTGATGGAAGGGCTTTTGAATCAACGACCAATGTTGTAAAACATAATCTAGAGTATTTAAAATATCTAGGAATGAAATTTTATAGAGTATTTGAAGCATCTAAGAATGAAATTTCAATATGTATTTGAAGCATCTAAGAATGAAATTTCAATATTTAAAAGTTATTTGCACTTGCATCAACCGGCCACAAAATGAACAACCACAAATTGAACAACCCTCTCAAAATAGAGGATAGGCTTATTATATTCAATATCAGGGTTGTTGATCTTGATGGAAATAGTGGCGAATGAACCAGTGTGAAAAGGTGTGCCTGAGGCGCGCACATCAGGCGAGGCGCGCACATCAGGTAGCGCAAGGCGCTAGGCGCGGTGTTGAAGTTTGATGTGTTTTGGGTCTCGGTTCTCAGGTCTCGGGTTTGTTAGTATATACTAAGTTGTTAAGGGATTTAAAAAAAAAACCGTGTTCTTTTCCTCTCATATTCTCTTTCCTGTTCTCTCTCTTTCGTGGTCTCCCCTCCTTCCATCTCTTCCCAACGGCAAGAAGTAGAAGCAGAAGCAGCAGCATGCAACAAGGGCTTCGGCATCACCTTTATACTCTACTTCTCTAAAAAAAATTATTCTCTTTTGAACCTTTTTTCGTTCTTTTGATGGGGTTTGATGTTTTGGTGAGATTTTTTTTTCTATTTTTTGTCATATTTCTTTGAATGCTTCAGTTTTATTAGATGTGCGCCTTGCCTTCTTGAGGTGGCGCCTTGCGGTGAGCCTAGGCTCTAAAACGCCTTTACGCCTCATTGTGCTCATGCCTTTTCGAACACTGAAATGAACATAATTTTCTATAAAAAATTCAGCCGTTTTAGATTGTTCTACACCATCCAATAGCAACCAATTGTATTGGCCGATGAAACTATTAATTTTTGAGAACTTTTGATAGTAAGGTTGATGATGTCAAAAAGTCATGAAATTTGGTTCCTTTATACTTCAGATGCAGTAGATCATGCTTATAACTGTGAATTGTTGATCCAGGAAACCTACCATAAAAAATGGCATACTAGTATGAAGGGCCGAAGGCCTCTGAATCAGTACTCATAAAGAATAGTAGCTGTATCACGTAAATTAACTACAATGTCTTACTCAAAATGCAAGTTAATTAAGAAAATTCAAGTCTAATCATCAGTCGACAATGGGTGATAAACTTATACTAAAGATTGGCTTCATGTTTCTAAAGGCTATAACTTATGCAGGCTACAGAGTTGCTGTGTAGAGTGTATATAGAGTAGGCGCATCAGAAGCAAGCTTTATCTTCATCTTGTTAAATAATACTTATCTTGTGAAAATAATTTATAAATACACGAGAATAAACTACATAAAAAAAATCAAAATTAAAAATGTCATTATCTACTGAGAACAAAAAGTAAATACAAAAAGTTTATTGATATTGTAAATTAGCAAGAACCACACCAAATTTCTAGTCGTGCTAATGCATGCAAAATACTCTACTAACTAATTTATCATCAATAGTAAAACTAAAATTCGCGATGGTGGAGGAACCGGATCAGAAAAGGCTGCGAAGCAAAAAGAGGAATCTGCCCTAGGAGGGGCCTGCGTTTGATTTAAAGATGTAAATATAATGCTTAACATCACACTGTTTGCTTGATCAATCGGTGGTTGTTGTGCTTCATGCCTAGCCACTTATTTCTAACAATACTGCTCGTAGGCATTCATGGTTCAAATATGTACTCTTTTTGGAACTGAACTGCATAAAGGCGTGCCTAGATATCACTTGAAGCAGTCAAGGGGCCATGATATGCATTATGTGGTGGGATAATGTGGATACATGACCACTTATGGAACACTGTAGACCTTGGATATGATTTTTCTTGGAATTTGGGTGAGAAAACTTAAAATAAACTATTGTAATCAGATTTCCTGACATGTTAGTGCTTGACATTCTTAGTTGGAAAGTTTCAACACATGTGAAGTTGTGTATACTAGGTAACTACCCGCGCTTCGCTGCGGTTAAATAGTTTGCGACTAATTTACGTAAAGACTTTTAAAATTATTCGCTGTGGCTAAATAGTTTGCCACTATTTTATGTAAAGACTTTTAAACAATAATTTTAAAAAATACAAAAAAAAAATAATTTATGCAGAAATTTTAAACTCTTGCGATGAAGTGAAGGTAAAGCGATAATATTACAGAATATATTTTTATCAAAAAAAAAATTGCAGATGAATCGCAGCATCTTTCTTTTTAAAAAAAATTTGACATAAAATATCATAATAAATAAATGGGGTACACTTTGGAATAAGTAAAAAAAATAAAATACTCTGCCCCTTCTCTTGTTTTGTTCTTTTTTTTACTCCCGGAGCAACCAACAAAATTAGTTGGTGGGTTGAGTCTTTGGCTTGAGCGGCGACGACGCAGCGGTGTTGAGCGGCGTCGGCTGCTTCAGTCGGCGTCGGTGGCGCCGATGGAACGGCGGCCTCGACGGCTTTGGACGGCGTCAGCAGGTGAGGCGGCGGCAGCGGCGGTGGGTACAACGGCCTCGGCCGCGAGTACGGCAGCAACGGACAGAAGAAGGGAGGGGGAGCACAGTTCTTCTCTCTCTTTAAAAAAAAAAATTTATTTATCATTATTTTTTAATTATCTTTTTTAATTTCTCTTCTACTCTTCTTTCTTTCTTCTAACTTCTTTTTCTCTCTCTCTCTTTGCCCAACAGCCTCTGTGACCCCCTTCCGAGCTCCTCTTAAGCTATTTATAGAGCAAAGCAAGAAATCTATACAATCTTTGTAATGATTGTGCAAGATTTTGTGCAAGATTTTGTGCAAGATTTTTTTTTTCTATTTTAATTGGAAGAGAAAGAGAGAGAAGTTTAGAGAGAGGAGAGAGAGATGCTAAGGGAGAGAGCCCTCGGGAAATGAAGAGGCAAATAGGAAAAAAATGACCTTTGGGAAGGGGAAGAGTCAAGAGGTAAAGAAGGGTAGAGAGAGAAAGAAGAGAGAGAGAGAGGATCGGGTGAGGGGGGGAAGAGTGTCAAATTATATAGTGTATTGTTTTGTTTGCACCCGGTGTACAATAATATTTCATACACCGTAAGATATATTAGATAATTAATAATATAAATGATAATTAATATGATAAAATAAAATAAAATATACTATATATGTATTTAAATAATTTATTATACTGTAAAAATTTATTTTTTTATACATATTACTTAGTTGGTGTACGGTGCACCAGGTGCGTCCAACATTGCTATGAGGCAAGTGGCAAGTTTTTATTGGCTGTTGGTCTACCATAAACCCGGCATATCCAAAAAAATTTATGAATACGTGGCATTACCCCATTGGTTAAGACCTTCATGAGCTACGTGGCCTCATGAGAGGTTGTGATGGTTCTCTCAAATTATGTATTACATGATGTCAGTTCCCTAAATTGATTTTAGTTAGATATAGATAATTTAAACATTAACTCACAAGGCTACACTAATCATTTATTTCCTGAAATTTTCCTGAAATTCAAGATCAATGAAAATTCAAGTGGAGTTGATGTTGATTGTGGTTGTGAGGTCATCATAAGTATTATTTTCCTACTTGCTTTAGCTGGATAAATCAAGTTTAATGAGTAGGTTTCTACTTAATCATTTTATGATTGTATGAATCAGTTTTGAATTTTGATTGTGCAAATAAATGTTATCCTTTCTTTTGATGCCTATGTTTCATATTATAAGGTTCTGAAGCGTGATATACCATGGGAGATTTACATGTCAAGTAAACTCATATCTGGAACAGGCCTTCAACTATTACGTCGCTATGACAAGAGAACTGAAAGCCAAAAAGCTGCTTTGCTTGATGATGTGAGTGTTGATTAATTATTATATTCAAAATATAAGCTATGTATTTTGCACATTTTAGCTAATTCAACGTATTTTGCATATTTTAGCTAATTCAACAATTTAGGGCCTGTTTGGCAACCCACAGAGTTTTGGGACCCAATACTCTATTTTTTTAAATAGTATAAAATTTTCTACAAAATAGCTATTTGCGTATGTTTTGGATTGTAAAATTTTACCATAGAAAAACTAGAATTAGGGTAATTTTATGGAAAACAATATCTAGTCATTTCTCTATAAAATTTTACAGAATTCATCAGGGCCGCAAGCCCCCTACCTTACAAGTGAACAAACAATTCCCTTTTCTTGCCCTAGCATCTCCTCTCTTGTTCTTCCTCAATGATCTCCACTCATGGCGACGACACCTACAGACTCTTTCTCTCTCTCTCTCTCTCTCTCTCTCTCTCTCTCTCTCTCTCTCTCTCTCTCACTCACACACACATAATCCACGCACGAGGCGAAACGACAAAAACCTAATTCTTTCTCTCTTCTCCAATGTTCCGAAAAGTGGTCCATGCGACCGCACAACGGTTCGGACCAAAAACTGCAGCACATATGTAATATGCGTTTGCGGTCGGATCACATATGTGACAGGCGGCCAAATATGTGGCTGCATATGCGGTTCTTTTTTAATTTTAAGGTGGGCTTAAAATAGAAAATGCTGAATGGGATTGTTTCATTGATAATTATACATATACCTATAACTATTTTCATAGAAGTTTAATTAATAGCAATGCATGTAAATGTTTTTTTTTTTTTTTTTTTTTTTTTTTTTTTTACAAATATAGCTTAACTGTCTCTCTTCTTATTTTAGTAGGTACTATTCAGTATTCATAATGTATATAATAATATGTTTATAAATATTGATGAATAATTTTGTAGTTGTTAAATGTTATTATTACTAGATTTTTTTTTAAGTGTTGGCCTCTCAAATGATGTGAATGACAATTTATTGAAAAAATTGTTATTCTTCATAAAAGCTTAGCATACAGCTTTTTAAAACATTAATATTTATTTTATATCTTTTATAATTTTTCATCAAATTTTTATTTATTTCTCTATTTAATAATTGAAATTAAACTATTAATTGTTAGTTTGGTGATGAGATCCTTCACTTGAAATTAATTATTTTAATTTGTGAATTCTGAATTGTTACTTTAGTTATTTAGCCCTGTTAGGAGGCATTTATATATATTTGTAATGCCTATAAACATTTTATTAATATTTTATAGATGGACCGCATATGCGTCCGCATACCGCATATGCACTATGCGGTGGGCAATTGCATGGATACTATATAACTCTTTTTGGAAAATTGCTCTTTGGCCAATCCAAACCGTAGTGGAGCTCACGCTGGAAGTTCTTGTCCATGGGGTCGAGGAGGCCCTTCAATGCGACCGCGCCATGGTAGAGGCGCTATAACGAACCTACAAAGTTCTTGGGGAAGAGGCGCGACGAGGAAGAAGAGGTGGGATGCTGCTGCTGATGATGAGTTGGGATTGAGAGGGGAGGGAGGAGGATGATGATGAGCTGAAGTTAGGGTTGTGTTTTTTTTTTTTTTTTCCCACAGTAAATTTGTTCTTACATCTCTGCATATATGCCTATAGTTTTGGTTCTTTCACCACAGCAAAGTGGATGACATCTATGCATATAGTTTGGATAGATAACATTATTGCTAAGAATGTATAGTGTAGTTTAGTTTTGGGCTAACATTATTGTCTGTTGGGCACAATTTGCAGTGATTTATTTTTCTCTTCTCAAATTAAACAAAATAGAAACACAACGTACAGTTTCATAAATTTTGCGCCTCCTCTTCTTTAAATCCTATTTACTTTGCATCACTAGGAAAAGGAAAAGGACAAAATAAATAATTTTGCCTTTTTAACAATATAGAATTAATGGAAAATACAACATTTTATCCATTCTTGTGAAAAATACAACATTTTATCTGAACGCTGAAAAGCGGAGTAAAAAATTCTGGAGTATTTAGGAGTTGGTACCAAGCTATTACAATGAAATATAAAACTCTTTGTTTAATTCCTAAAGTTGCCAAATGGGCCCTTATGGTTCTGCTTCTGCCTCCGATAAATTAATTATTTCTTTTTTTACGTGTTTTATTTTTTTCTCTTTCTAATAATCATGCTTTATTGTTGATATGTTTCTTGTAGTTTCTTTTCCTTTGAAATTTGGGATTTCTAATCATGTTAATTGCAACTTCATAAGTTGTTAAGATATCAATAGTCTAAAATTTGTTATTGTTGACTATTAGTTTACTAAACACTATTTTCTAGTGATAAGATAGACTAGGTTATCTATTTTATTATGAAAAGCTGTTACACTCTTTTATTGATAGTCAAGATAACTACACCTCTCCAGAAATTTTATTGCTGTGATTGAAACGTATGATATTGTTGAGAAGCTAAAGCATTCTATGGAGTTGTCAAACTTTCAGTCTTTATAGAGATTTTTAGTTGTTTGATACATAACTTGTTCTCATGAGTTGTAAAGTTTCAATGCATGCAGCTTGCATAGATTATTTAATTTATAGTGGTAACCTTATGCTCTTATTTTATAGGACGGGCCAGCTTATGTTCGACTTTTTGTGAATATTTTACGTGACATTTCTAAAGAAGAAGCAGTAGAATATGTTCTTGCTCTTATTGATGAGATGCTCACAGGTGAGAAATGATGCAGGAAGAAAAGATTAGTGTTGTTCTTCTGATTAGTATTATAACTATATTCTTTTTGTTTGTTCCATTTTGCAGCAAATCCTAAACGGGCTAGACTCTTTCATGACAAGTCTTTGTTGGGTGATGATATTTATGAACCTTTCTTAAGTTGAGTTTTCTTGGGGATTTCTGGGTTCATATTTTCTTATATTCATAGTTTTTTGAAAATAAAAATGTACATAACTTACCTGAATTATAGACTGTTTTGAATCAACTACCCGACCTTTCAAAATTTTAACTTTACTAGCCAACCTTGCAAATTGTTTGATTTTAAGTCAGGTAACGACACTTTGACTTCAAAAATTTGAATGCGTCGTTTATCTTTACAGGGTTAGTTAGTACATGTGACATCCCAGTAGTCCCACGTCGGATGATAATGGGGTTGTGATTGATTGTATAAGAAACTGTATACTAGTAATAATAACTTGGCTTAAGCATTTTGGGCCAGTGGTCTGGGCCCAAGGAGGTATTATTGCTGGTGGGTCGAGTCATTACATTTTGGTATCAGAGCCAATCATTATCTGAAAGTGTGAGATGCATCTCGGCTGAGCCGGGATCGGAATTATAGGCTGAGCCGGGGTCGGAATGACAAGGTAACAGGCTAAGCGAGGGTCGATTGACAAGACTAGCAAGACATGTCTCACATCGTCTGGTGATCTTGGGCTGTATGTGTGATTGGACTGACGAGGACGTCAGGGCCTAAACGGGGGAGTTTGTGACACCCCAATAGTCCTACATCAGATGAGAATAGGGTTGTGATTGGGTATATAAGAGACTATGTATACTAGTAATACTAACTGGACTTGAGCATTTTTGGGCACAACGAGTTGTTATTGCTAGTGGGTTGGATCGTTACAGTGTACTTCATGCAGTTCTTGCAACTACAAATTCATAACCTTTCAATTTGTTTAATTTGAGTCAGTCAACGACACCTTGACATCAAAATTTGAATGTGCCTATCTTTACAGGGTTAGTTAGTATACTTCATGCAGTTCTCGCAACTATAAATTCATTATAGTAAGAAATGACCTTAAACTCTGAAGTCAAAGTGCCGTTGACTGACTCAAATCAAACAATTTGAAAGGTTGGGTAGTAAAATCAAAATTTTGAAAGGTCAGGTAGTAGACTCAAAATGGTACATAGTTTAGGTAAGTTCTATACGTTTTTACCTTTTTTGAATATTGTAGTTAATGGAAAGATATTGCCTTGTCTTCTGGAACAAGTCATGGTTTTCACTTATTATATATAACTGAACTGACCGTATGATTGATTAGAATGGATGCTTAGAAAGGGTTTACATATCAACTCACCTTCATTCAACTGCATTTCTCAAGCCTTGTATGCTGTTCCTGCTCCGTTCTACAAGGGAGAAGGAAAACTCATAATTTAGACAAAGATAAGATATTTGTTTCTTTCAAAGCACAGTGATTACTAAAATACATTATTTATTTCTGGATCATCATGATGGTAGAGTTTCTCTTTTCCATAGTACCCACAGATGTCTTGTTAAGAGTCCGAATGAGCAGCTTATTGATCACCTTTCTCTATTGTCGATTACGATATAGTATCTAACTTCTGAAAGTAATTATGGATTTATCTTGGATTTTTTTGAGCTGTATTCATCCTAATGTTTTATTGCATGGAACAACTAGGATACTTAGACATATATTACTGTTATGCCGAGTAACTGACATTAAAACCCACCTTACAGATTGCTTTGGAATGGCAACTGGTTCATGCAAGAAAAATGCTGCAAAATATTGTCTCTCATAGTGAGGTAAATGGTTTGTGTTAATTTTGATATGAAAACACAATTAACTGATAAAATATCTGAACCTTTTTTGCTTTCAGTGTTCGACCCAAAGTTCATGATGGCATGGTTCCAAATGGAGGATCGTCTGATTCGACGAGCAAGTTAACAAATATTGATGATGTGTTAAACAACCTTGTTAAATGGCTCTGCTTTCAGGTTAGAACCTTAACTTGCGTGTTTCTTATATGCATGGAACCTAAGTAGTCAATAATGTGGTGAGTATTGTCGATGGCAGTATGCTCGGAGAGCTGTTTACAAGTTCCACATCTTTTTATTTTGAAAGGAAAAACTGAGCTCTTTTCTCTCTTTCAACTTTGGGAAAATAATATGCGAGATAGTTAAATTTCCATCGTACTGTAATTGCCACGAGAAAGTTGCAAATGGGTTGAATTGGCCCATCGGGCCCATGCATGAACTTGAAATGACAAGAATTGGGTCATTCTTTCCAGCCCATTGGAATGTGCTGGGCGAATCTTTATGGCCCAAAATCACTATACACATGAATCAAACTTTTCTCAACTCTTATGTAAGTTTGGCTCAAATTTGTTTATTATGTAGTACTACAAAGTTATAAATTTATTGCGTTTGAAACATGACTTGGCCTGGCTTGGGAATTTGCACCGATAGGGCTCAGCAGCTATCTGTGATGGGTTTTGTAATGTGTGCGTCTTTTTGAAGGTTTGCTTGTTGCTGCTGCTGAAGCTTAAGTATTCTAATGTCATTTGATATCATGATTATAAATACAAGTAAGACTGATAATAAAGCATGTGCGATGGAAAACCATTTCTTTTAAATAATGATTGTCAAGTATTGACTTTTACCAATCCATCTAACACTGAAAGTTTGAATAGTTGGGACACGTATGATGAATCTTCCGATTTCGTTTTTTGTTTTCAAGCGGGGGCAGTTTAAGTGCTATGGCATGGGATTGTGCCAAGCTTTTGCTGACACGGTACGATACGGTGAGTGTCGTGCCGTGCTGATATGTGCTGGTCATAAAAATACTTAAGCGCCTTGCTGGTCATAAAAATGCTTACGTGTCATGCCGGTCATATAAATACTTGTGTGCCGACACACACTATGATGTAAAATTTTTATTTTTTTTAGCATGATATATTCTAATTGCTTGTTATATATTTTTATCAAATCATTGGACATTTTTGATATAGCTATTTTCTAATTTCAAAGAAAAGAGGGCTTTGAGCATGCCATCAATGCAGTGGTCGTATCGTGCCAATATGTTGTGGGCACGGTGCAGCATGATGGGCACAGCCTGTGCCGATGGGTGCTTAAATCTTTGGCAGGAAAACATTTATAGGCAAACAGCACCAACCATTTATTAAAAAGCTTTAAATTAGACCGTAAGAATTACTATTTCAGGATAGTGGATGCAGGCCGTACTAATTTGATGAAAGTGGACAGCTTTTACAAAGTAAAACATGGTTTTGTCATACAGATTTATGCGTCATTTAATTTCCCTCAGATTGAAAAAAGAAAATCATATGTTGTATTGTTTGATATGATCTGATAGTTAAAACCCTTAGTTATTTCCAAGAATTATTAGACAGTTAAAACCCTTGGTTATTTCCAGGAATTATTCTTTCTTGTGTGTCAAATGTCGGCCTAACTCAATACAGCATGTCAAAGTGATTGGTTATAAAAGGACAAAAGGCAAAGATTAGACTTCATTGTTCTGTTCTAATTTCACTTAGGAATTCAAGTAAGAATTACTAGGAGGGCAAAATAGGTAAAACTAAATTGTAGTTATGGTTGGTTTGAATTACTTTTTGGTCTAGTTAGCTATAGACATCAAAGTCTATTGAAAATCAATAGAGAAATAACAATAAACTAGTCACGAGTTTTTAGAGGTAAAACCATAGATTTTTGAAAAATTGATTGTTTCAGAAAAGCTCCTTCGTAGGCCTGCAATCCTACTTCTGAAAATTACATTGGGGATGCAAATAGGCTGGATATGGGAGCACCTTGCCTCCCGCCCTGCCAATACAAAATGTGCTCTGCTTCTCGCTCCTCCAGAAACCCTACCTTTTGGCAAAGACTCAAATCTATCTCGCAAATCTTTTTTTTTGTTTTCTTTTACATACAAGTTTGGCTTCAATACAATTGGAGCTTCACTGTTTTAAGTAAAACAAAGATAAAAGAAAATGAAAGTACCTCAGAAGCAACTGCCTCTTAAATTACATTCATTATAGGAAGTAGTACATAGAACTCAACTTCAATTCAAAGGGCTAGTTTGCTGTGGGGTTAAAAGTTGGGCGATTAAATAATCGCCTTGTAATATTTCGCGGAGTAAATGTTATTCCTGTAAAAGTTTTTCTTAATGATTTTTGGTTGTGTCATAAATGAAAGGTGAAGAGAGGAGATAAAATAAAGAGAGAAATGAATGAAAGAGAAAGGAAGGAGGGATGTGAAGAGAGAGAATAAGAAAAGAAAAAGGAGAGGGATGAGAGAGGGTGAAGAAAGATGTGAGGAGAGCTGAGAGAGGAAGTGAAGAGAGAGAGGAGAGAAAAGAAAGTGAGGACAAAAGGGGAGGAGAGAGAAAGTGATGAGGAGAAAGTGAAGGGCAACAAAGCAAGGACGGAGGGATGAGAGAGAAGAGAGAGGAGAATAAGGAGAGAAAGTAAAGGGAGACAAAATAAGGACAGAGGGATGGGAGAAAATAGTGGGGAGAGAATAAGGAGAGTCCAGAAAAGCTAAGGGATGATGAGAGAGAGAAGAGATAAAGGAGATGGATGAGAGAGAAAGTTAGGGGAGAGTGAACAGAAAGAGGAGAGAAAAGGATGAGGAGAGAGAAAATGAAGGAAGAGTGGGGAGTAAATGGAGGGAGAGGAGAGAATGGCATGAGGATAAAGAGAGTGAAGAGGGATGGAAATAGATGAGAGAAGTGAAGAGAGAGAGGAAGTGAAGAGAGAGAGGATAAGGAAGAGAAAGTGGAGGGAGATAAGCATGCAGAGAGGGATGAGAGAGAGTGAAGAAAGAGATTAAGGACAGAAAATGAGAAAAAGGTGGTAGAAAGTGAAGAAAGAGGAGGAGAGAGAAAATAAAGAGAGAAAGTAAAAAGTGTAAAAAAGATCAAAATTTTTTCGCTTCCTATATATTATGACTTTCATCTCTCGTAATATCCTTTTAAGCTGGTCTCTCTCTTCTTCCTTATATTGTTGGAGGTTAAAAGGTGGTAAATTTATATCTTTCTTAAAAGTTCACCTCCCGTGCCAAACACAGTTAGGTGAAAGTTTACATGAGTAACATTTCACCCTTTTCGAAGAAAAAGTGAAGGGCTTCTTATATTTGAATATGGATCTTGGCGAGATTCAAGGTGGATCGATTTTTTTTTGTACCTAATTTCACTCTCGATAGGAATTCTACTTTTATTAGTATATTAACAACCCTCTAATAGTAATGACATTAAGGCTATATTGCTGGTTGGTATTAAACTGATTAAAGTTCGTGTAATGCCCGGAGACTGCCAATTGGGCCCGTTCGGGCATGTGCATAGATCCGCCTAATGAGCAAGGCCTTTTCTACCCCCACGAAGCAAAACCATGCATCAATTTGTACAATCATATACGATGTGTATTCATATAATATCAGAGCACAACTACTGAGTTGAAAACATTCAACTTTTGAAAGTGTACAACTAATTGTATATTTCACAAAAATTAGACTTGTTTAGAGTTTACAAGTTTTGATTTTAAAATGGTACAATTCTTTGATTATCCAAAAATAAAGGGTACTTCTAGACTTCTCTCTAGGTCTATTGCCCAGTGACATTCTTGCCGCGGTCACACGTCTGTTGACGATGTTAGGATCTAAAAACTGGTAAACCACAGGGAGTGAGAACTGCAGATAGTTCTCAGTGGGTTGCAACCACCGAGAATGGTGCTGTACACTCACTCGGTCCAAAAGAGGCATTAGTAGATAGATATTGATAACAACAAATATTTCTGTGCTAGAAATGCAATAATTGAATTTTACAACTATCATCCATCAAGTGTTTAAGATGCTACTATGCCGCAAGTTATAGGTTTACCCAGTTACCTCTTGTCTCTAACTATCTATTTGATTGGTTCCATCTTATACTGCACCTCATGGAGAGCTGAGAGATCGTACTATTCTCTAATCGGTTGACATATACACCTCATGGAGAGCTGAGGGAGATCGTATTACTCTCTAATTGGTAAGCACTGGGAGTCGAGGGAGATCGTTTATCCAAGTATCACATGCGGAGTCGAGGGTGATCGGCCCTCGCAATGCACACGAGGGAGTCGACGGTGATCGACATTACAAAAGACGCTTCCAGGTGGCCACATAACACATCATGACACCCTAAGTTCAATAATTTTTAGGGTTATTGTACATGTCCATTATACACAACTTTGATTGAGGAAACGGAAGAGTTTTGGCAACTATCTGGTGGGTTTGACCTAACCAGAAATCGGTGAACTCCTATGTCATCTGTTTCTTGATTTACCTTGATTCCTTGATAATCATGACATTAGGAACTCATATTGTTGACATGAAACATGGCATTTCGAGTGTATGCATGTTGATTGCACATTCCTTACTATACACCTTATGTAGCATAGTTTAGTATAGTTCATATATATGTTGGTTCTTGGTTATCTCCTATTCCAAATAGCATGTTGATGTACCGTGTTGTTGGGACATTTCAATGACAGTAGCAGCAAGGAAAATCTCATTTAGGAGTACTTATATTTCAGCTGAGTACTTTAGCCGATTGGCAGCTATGAATACTTCAGCTGATTGTCAGATATGCATTGTACTTGTATTTTCCTTTTTTATGTGATGGAATTCTGGGTACATCTGAAGTGAATTGTTTTTTTTCTTTTGTTACCCTTGAAAGGTAGACATAAATATCCACTGATGACCTTGCAAGAGTGGAATGAAATTGTCAAGTTTCTCGCCAATTGAAGATAGTAGAACTATTAGTTAAATTTCATCTTCTATTCCTGATAACATCGCATTATTTTGCAGTTGAGGAACCCATCTCACCCCAACAGTTCTATTCCGACAGCTATAAATAGCTTAGCAACATTGCTTAGAGAACGCAGTGTTCGAGCTTCATTTGTCCCAGTTGATGGCATAAAATTGCTTGTTCCTTTAATTTCTCCAGCATCCACTCAGCAGTCTATTCAGGTAATTTATTTCATTTTGTATTTTTCTTTCATCCTATCATATTACTATATGGTCAATAGCATCAACCTGCAGAATCCGTCACCTGTTGTGTTTTGAATGTAATTACTTTCAAGTTTCTGTCATATGTGCCGTGACCTGGTGTTTGCATACCAAATCTATTGTCCTTTTGCAGCTCCTCTATGAAACATGCCTCTGTATTTGGCTTCTGTCATATTATGATAAGGCAGTTGAGTACATGGCCACTACTAGGGTCCTTCCACGACTTGTAGAGGTTGTAAAAGGATCTACTAAAGAGAAAGTGAGTTTGTTCACATTTTTATGTTTATACTAATGCTCTACGCTAAATAAGTATCTAACATCGTTAATGGTTTGTACGTATTGAAGGTGGTTAGAGTTGTTATATTGACCTTCCGCAATTTGCTATCAAAGGGTGCTTTTGGGGCTCAAATGATTGATCTTGGATTGCCACAGATAGTCCAAAGTTTAAAAGCTCAGGCATGGAGCGATGAGGTGAATTTTTTGACTTGTGTTAACATTACACACAATGATAATAGAGGGTGTGAAATTGATTTCTTGTGGTGCTTGTGCTTTAAATGCTTTAGGCATATCCGTATCTATATCGGATATGCCATGTGGGTGAATAAGACTTTTGTCTAGCCATATATTATCTGTGGATCAAATAAAATTTCTTAATCAAACGAAACCCAAGTACGTGGAAATAAGCTGTCTCATATTTCTATTATATGGATTCTTTTGTGTATTGGCGAGTGAAGGAGGTCGGGGGTGCCTGAGGGAGGGCAGGGAACAAAGTAGGATATTAACCCTCAGATTCTCCATTTTCGATGCTATTTCATTGAGCTCTTTTATCATATTCTTGGTTTTATATTGTGTGGCTCCTTGGTTCAAATATTGTGTAGCTAGATTTGGAAAATCATTTGCTCTTGAAACTCTGTTTTTCTTGTATTTTTATTCCAAACTGCGGTCAATAATCTCATGCCATAATAAATTCATAATATGCGATAGCTATAATGCTTCAATTCATTCCAGAAAGTCTATAATATAACAAACCACCAACTGATTTCTTATAAATACTCAGTTCGACCTAAGAACTAGAGTAGAACTCTTTTTACCTCCTTTTCATATATATTGTATTTGCGAGAAACTTTCCGTGATGTGTGTTATCAATTGTTTCTTGATGGGATTCAGGATTTATTGGAAGCACTGAATCAGCTCGAAGAAGGGCTCAGAGACAACATTAAACGATTGAGTTCTTTTGAGAAATATAAGCAAGAAGTCCTTCTGGGTAATCTTGACTGGTCTCCTATGCACAAGGATCCTGGATTCTGGCGTGAGAACATTACAAACTTCGAAGAGAATGATTTCCAGGTATATGTTTATCTTGACTATTTATTTAAAGTTAAATGCAAACCTTTTACAATGCTTTTATGGCCATTTTAAACATTTGAAGCCCTGGGAAGGCTTTGAAGCTCTTGTGACCTTTTGCAACATTTGAAACCAAAGGTTGCAACCAAAATTTGCAATTTGAAGTCTAGTAACTGGTTTATAGTATGCAATTGCCCATAATTTGAAGTCTAGTAGCGGGGTTTTATAAATGTAATGGGAAGAGTCTCTGGTTTAAGTGACATTTTGATGTATAAACTCTTTTGGGTCAGTTAACACTGCGTGTACATAACGGACTATGCTTTCTGTGTTAGTCTTATTCCTAATTTTCAGTGTTAGTTAGCTGTCCTGGGCATTCATATGATTTTCGATTCCAGGTTCTCATCCCTTTTTTTTAATTCCTGTCGAGTTGAAATATGTGATGGAATGCTTTTGATGGCTTTATTAGACTGCTTACTCTAAAACTATAAAATTTTAAAATCTAAAATTATAAGTTTTAAATTTAAATTTTAAAATTTTAAAATTTTAAAACTTTAAACTTCAAATTTTAAATTACATGTTTTAAATTTTAAATTACATGTTTTATATTTTAAATTGTATATTCAAAATTCGAAATATCAAATTTCAAATCTTAAAATTTTAAGTTTTCAAATTTTAAATTTAGACAAATGTCAAATTTTAAATTCTAGTTTAGATTTTAAATTTTAAATTTTGAATTATTTTACAGTAAAATTCAGCAAAAAAGAAAATTTATTATTTGTAAACAGCAAATTGTTTTTTGCCAAATAGCTTTACAAAATCACTTAAAAAAAATAGTTTTCCATCTAGGCTTAGCCAAACGCTTTACAATTTTTGACCAAAATTGAATTTTCAAACCAAAATCAATATGCAGAAATTATTTTTCCAACAGCTTGGCCAAACAGGCCCTAAGTTTTTGTACAGTTTTACCTTAATGAGTTGCTAACAATCAATGACTTTCAAGATAGTGCATTCTGCATGTGAGTTGATTTCTGGATAATTATATTCTTCAAATTTGGGATTTACTTATTTCTTGTTAATTACCTGTAGATGTTGTTGTCATGACTCTAGACAACCAATATTAACCAATGGTTTGCATTCTGAGTTGTTTTTTAAGCGCATCGGCTTATGTTGTAAGACCAAAGTTATCTTTCTTCAAATATTTTATTAGAAATTTCTACATATTGTGCTGCAGATCCTGCGCATCCTTGTCACAATTCTTGATACATCGAGTGACCCAACAGCACTTGCCGTTGCTTGCTATGACCTGTCCCAATTCATCCAGTACCACCCAGCTGGGCGGATAGTTGCTACTGACCTCAAGACAAAAGAGCGGGTCATGAAGCTCATGAATCACGAAAATGCTGAAGTGAGAAAGAACGCCCTCCTTTGCGTGCAGAGGCTTTTTCTTGGTGCCAAATATGCTAGCTTTTTGCAGCCTTAGGAAGTCCTAAAATGCTTAGTAGTCTCTTCGATCGATGCCGAGCTTTGTTTTGTATTTAAATGTATCCTCAGGTTATGCTGTGTAGTGAAGATTCAGCCACTTTGTCGTTATTGCAAGCTATACCTCCGAAGGGAAAAGATTTCTTTTTTCTTTTCCCTTTTTTTTTTTCGGATTGAAATTCGGGATCCAAGAGTGTTCTATATTTTTTGCTTGCTCTTTGTATGCACCCAATAATACATATATACTTCGTCATGTTGCCTGATATCTTGCGGCATTTTACTGGAAACATTTGGCGATATGTATATTGGGTGTTTGCCTGGTAAAATTTTTTTTTGTATTATCTATCGTTTTTCCTTTTTACTTTTATTCTTTGTATGGCGGCAAAAATTCTGTGCTTGAATGATTCTGCTTGAAGAGGTAAGTGTGTTGGACTGTTGTGGATTAGAACAAAAACAGCATTTCTATAGGTTTCCAAGAATGCTGCTGTCACCCCTTAGGGTCACAGCGAAAGCCTACTTGGGCACGTGTACAGACCTGTCGTGTGTTGTGGGTCATCACTGCAAATATAAGACACCTACAATCAATCAATTATCTGTTAAAAAATAATACATATTGGGCTAGTTAGATATTAAGAGTAGATAAGTAACAATTAAATTAACTTACAGCATTCAACATTCATCTATGTATCATCAACTTCACATAAATAGATGCAATCCAACATAAATATATTCCAAACGAGAACATAGCTCTAATACAGCTCATCTCCAAAATAGCATCCAACTCTGGCATACAAATGGGAGCTAGTCTAATATAAATACATTGTCATCCTCTCTGTCACACATAAACTTCCAAAAGATGAATTACAGACCACCTCGATGTGGTTCAAGTGGGCGGGACAGCTCTAGCTATCAAGAAATGCACTTGCCGTGCTCCTGGGCTACTCTCATGCTAGAATGCTCTGAAAAAAAAAAAGTAACGAACAATGAGTGTGTGAATTATGTAAAATAATCTCCAGTGGGTACAGTTGCTGAGAGGGGCGCACTGCTCCACAAGAACAACAGAGGAATTAGTAAGAATGCTGGAATAACAATAACTAAATAAAGAGACTGTAATCATGTAATACTACCATGCCTCTGTTAGTGATAAACCCTAAAGCCAATCGATGACATAGCCTTAAAGACATATTTTATATTTTTCTTAATTTATAAAGAGCAAGTTTTTATTCATGTTTATTGTTAGCATTGCAATATATTTACATGAATCGCCGTTGAATCTTTGTTAAGAAATATATTTCTAAGAGTTAGGAATTTGAGATATATATTTGTATAAGATTCTTAAACGCTCCTAGCCATAGGGATATCATAAGGGCGATGATATTTTTGGATAGGCCGGTGTATGCTATACTTCTAAGTTGAGGTGACGAATCTCAAGTTACTAGTGTAGGGACACTGAAGTAAGCATACATGTGCTTGTTAGCGAACAAGTAGACTGACCGTGACCATTTAGTTGAACAGTCACATGGTTCTATACTCGCCAGTGACTAGTTTTTTGCTAACAGTTGTGTGAAGTACTCCTTGGACAAGAGGCATCATGATTACTTCACATATAGATTGCTACCATTTGACTATACTATTATTTAGAATCTAATTATTAGTCTACGTTAGGTACTGATTGGCAGTAACAGTTTATATGGGAAAGTATGTGAGTGCGCAATAAGGGATTCAACACTCTCAATGTGTAGTGAATTGAATTTTCGTATACGAACTGAGGTTAAGTCAAGTTGGGTGAATTGTGGTTAAGAAGTGGATTTGATGAGTTCTATGTTGGGTTCCGAGAGCATCGGAACGATTAGAAGAAGTATCGGTGAAACTTGGAGAAAGTTGGGAGGAAATGGAAACTTTTGAGAAATGATTGTATCTCGAAATCTAATAGTTTTTATAAGGAAAAATTCTAAATCTCCAACTTTGAAAGTGTCCCACATGTGTAAGAGGAGTTTCGGTTGTGTTGGATTTGATTTGGAAAGAAAACGGAATGAAAATCGAAGTTTTATAGTGAAAATGAGAAGAAAATAAAAAGACTGAAAACACTGTTCATCGTGTTCGGGTTCGGACCCCAGATCTGAGGTCCGGACCCCAGCTGCGAAAATGCTGAAATTGCTCACGGGTTCCGGACCCCACGGACCTGGAACCTCCAGAATGAGGGTATTCTTGTAATTTTGGCTTGAGGGCTTTAAAGGGGAGCCCTCTCCTTTCTCCTCTGTACATGAACACACACACACACACACACTTAGAGAGAGAGAAAGAGCTCTCCCTCTCCCTCTCCCTCTCCCTCAAGTTCTCCTCTCCCTCTCTCTAGTTCTTCCCCAAACTTGGGGATTTGGTGGAGAACGAGCCCGGGAGGCTAGGAGGAGTGGAGATTCGAGCTCTAGCGCGCGTTGCGGCTCGGGAGGCTTGCGACCCAAGGTGGGTTTCTCGGATTAAGGTTAGGGTTTGAATCAAATTCTTTAAAATTGGTGTATTAGAGATCTCTAGATGATTCTAGACTAGTTTAATCAAAGGATCACCATAATTTTTGGGTGTTCTTGAGGTTCATGAAACCTAGGGCTTGGATTTGGGGCTTTTGTCCCTAAGGGATTTGGAACTAAATTGATCTTATAAATCTCTAATTGAAGGAAAGTTCGACGCGAGGGGCAACTCCGATTTGGATTGCGACGAGTTTACGGCATCCAATTGGGGGATTTTGCCATTTTTCATTCGTTAGCTTTGGGTCGAGGCTTTTCGGCGGAGATAAATCGCGAAACTTGGTTTTCCGGCCCTAGACATCAATACGATGTGGGTGGTGCTCTCTGAAATGGTTGGATTTCTTCCTATGTCTAAATCCTACTCTTTGAGCATATTTGTATATATGTATGAAAATCTTATTCCAGAAACTTGCATGCCTCCTATGATATATGAGAATAATTGTGATTGAGAACTCGGTACTTGGATGCATGAGGATTGGGTCATTGGACATTAGAAACCCTATGGATGCAATGAATTAGAATGTGAACTTAGAAAACATTGTGGAACATTGGTGGCATCTTGACTAGTTGTCTGGACATAGAAAATAAAGTGTGGATATTGGAACAAAGTGAAATACTAGCTGTCATTGTGAGTCTAAACTTGAACCTAGTGATAGACATATGGATTGGGTATCCTATTGTGCATGTAGAAAACATGAACATTGTTTGACATGAGTTTAGTAGACTCTCGAGTATATGTGGGTTTGTTGCCATAGTTGCACAGAATTTGTGATGAGCATGTGAGGGATTGAAATAGATCCTCTGGACCATGCTAGGGATTGGTAAATCCCCGTGTGTTGTTACCCTGGTCAGTAGAGTGTCCTCGGGATGAGAGGACTGGATCGTACTCACATTGTATGTTTGGCTTGTTGGTGTTCGCGACACCACAGGCAGTGAGCTCCGGAGTCGTCACACCTATGGGTTGAGGGTTATCTCCCCAGAAGACGGCCCTAGATGGTTGAGGGACTATCTCCATGCGGGCCCTAGTATTGTGAGTTTGGCTTGACCTTCGGGTGAGCCAGTAAGATTGGGTCAAAGAGAAAAGAGACAGGTTGATTGACCGTATTGTACCCTATGCTACTTGCATTGTTGCATCTTATGTAGAGAGTGAGCATAGTGAGATCACATGTTATGTGTGGGGTCGATCATGATATCCTTGTGAGTCGGGCTTGGTCTTGTGAGAAGCCCCGATTGGGTCAAGAATGAATTGGGTTAAGAGTGTGTGAGGGACACTGTTGAACATATTGGACCATAAGAGTTCGCACTTTTCATCGATGGTGTCCACGTCGCAAGAAAGAAAACTCATTGCTAGTGGTTGCATTGGTTACTTAGCGACGGTTGTGGATGACCGAAAGGAGGTGTTGGGGCTCGAGGACATTCCTATAGTCCAAGAGTTCCCGGATGTATTTTCGGCGGAGTTACCCGGAATGCCACCGGATTGGGAAATAGAATTCGTGATCGATTTGCTCCCGGGTACGGCGCCGATTTCTAAGGCCCCGTACAGGATGGCACCGGTGGAGCTAAAGGAATTGAAAGCACAACTACAAGACTTGTTGGACAAGGGTTTCGTAAAACCAAGTGTGTCACCTTGGGGAGCCCCTGTTCTATTTGTGCGAAAGAAGGACGGTTCACTACGGTTATGTGTGGATTACCGTGAGTTGAATAAAGTGACCGTCAAGAACAAGTACCCGTTGCCCCGTATTGATGACTTATTTGATCAGTTGCAAGGGTCTCGGGTGTATTCAAAGATTGATTTGCAATCCGGTTATCACCAATTGAAGATCAAACCGGAGGATGTGCATAAGACCGCGTTTAGGACGCGGTATGGATACTATGAATTCACGGTTATGCCTTTGGGGCTTACAAATGCCCCGGCGGCGTTCATGGACTTAATGAACCGTGTATTCAAACCACTACTAGATCGATTTGTGGTGGTGTTCATAGATGACATTCTTGTGTACTCTCGGAGTGACGAGGAACATAAAGAGCATCTAAAGATTGTGCTTCAAGTTCTTCGAGAGAACAAATTGTTCGCCAAGTTAAAAAAGTGTGAATTTTAGATTCGTGAGGTCGCTTTCTTGGATCATGTGATTTCCGCGGGCGGAGTATCGGTGGACCCTAAGAAAGTTGAGGCAATCAAGGATTGGCCTTGCCCGACCAACGTCACGGAAGTGCGAAGCTTTTTGGATCTTGCAGGGTACTATCGGCGTTTCGTGGAGGGATTTTCTAAAATCTCCGGTCCGCTAACGCGTCTTACCCGCAAGGGAGCCAAATATGTTTGGAGCGAGGAATGCGACCAAAGCTTTAAGGAGCTAAAGGGAAGGTTGACTTCGGCTCCGGTTCTCGCCTTGCCGGTTGCGGGGAGAGCTTTGTGGTGTATAGTGATGCATCACGGTGCGGTCTTGGGTGTGTGCTTATGCAAAGAGGACAAGTGATAGCATATGTGTCACGCCCCGGGCCCTCGCGGGAGCCTACCAGGCACGTGCACAGACCCGCCGTGTACCTCAAACAACACAATGTACACAAGGCGTCTATGCTAACAAGTATCAAGTAGGATAAAGAATACATCCTAAACAAGGTAATCAGAGCGAGAACATAGTTCTACATCTAAAATAAAATCCACACAACTAAAATCTCAAGATATACAATAGCATTATACATCTTTTCAACTAGTAGATCAATCAACAAATCTATACATCTTTCATTCAACATACAATGAAAGGAAAACCCATGGTATGCCTACAACAACACCGTAGAGGCTCTAGCTAGCTGCTAACTCCTCGCCGCGATCCCAAGCCTCTCCTGCTGCGGAAGGCTCTGAAATAAAAACAACAAACCCCAGGGGGATGAGAACTATTATTCAATAGTTCCCAGGGGGATGAGAACTAGGTAAGCCGCCGAGAGTAGCGAATTACACCGCTAGGTCAACTGAGGCAAGATAGTTTAAACTGAAACATAAAGCATAAAATATTAAATGCTAACAGATAGTTCTACAACTATCATGCCTCCAATGACTAAACCATCTACATGAACATGAACATGCTCTATTGTCATATGCTCAACAATTAATTTCATGGTTTACATGCATGTCAAATTAATGCCATGATCAGTTTCATAAGCTCTAATGTAATAACTCACTATATGTCAAGTTTTACTATTACACATAGGACTTGTCTCCAACTACAAGTATGTAATGTATATTCAATTTGCTACTACATGTATGAACTATGTGACTTGTTCTCAACAATATGAAGGTTATGTTCACTACATGTAATGCCACAATGTCACCACCCTATACTATGTCCATACACTACATGTAATGCATTAATTGATTAGGGTGTCAAAAGTCACATTCTGGTTAAAATAACCTCTTACCATATGAATATTCACCTTGCATACACCATAACTGTGTAGCCATAAAATAATATAATAGCGGGATGTTCATCTTGTGCCGTGCCTAATGGCTCCGTGGTAGTCAACACCTCACGCTTTGGTGAGCCTTACCCACGGCGGTTCCATTTCGGTGCTCTCTCAAACACACGGGCGAAATAACTGTCGCTAGGCCAACTCCGGAGTGCCGGCTTGTAGGGAGCGACCCTCACAAGCATGTGTAAACGAGCATAGTGGCTAACAAGTAACAATCATCCATAATAATATCATAGGTTTAATTTCACGTTATGTCAAAACATATCTCTTTATGTTTACTACATCCAATAGCCAATATGCTAAATGTCAACATCATCATGTTGTTCTCAATGTTCGATGGTATGTCCCTACCAATATGTCCATGTCTCTAACATGTAACTGTTCAGCTCTTTGTTTACTAAGTTCATAAACCATGCATTATTCTAATGTCATGTACTATGCATTCCACCAATGCCAAAACTATGCATTATTCTAATGCCATAAATCGTGCATTCTCTAATGCTATAATCCATGCATTCTACAAATGCCATAACAACGCATTCTACAAATGCCCAAAATCATGCATTCTACGATGCCATATGTCATGCATTCTCTAATGCTATAATCCATGCATTCTACAATGCCAACGAGTCCATATTCATGCCATGCATAAGCTACAACAACCTCTACTTCATAGAGTATAAAACTATCATGCAAGTGTTTAAATAACCCAATGGACTCACGTTCAACCAATTACAATTATCAATGCAAATAGAATTCCATTCCTCATGTCTTAAACATAGAATCAATCCACGACCAAAAGGTCGAGTCCAAGGCCAACAACGCCCGTCACAATTGCTCATCTAGTTGAGGTGCAACATACACTTGTCATATCTTCTCTTTTCTCTATACAAGCATACTTTAGTATGCAAAGAGAATTCACTAATCCACTACTCAAGTAGTGTCTCAAATGATGCTCATTTCAATCATGCATAACTTAATTAGCATTTCCTAATGCATCAATACACTATTAGTGCAAATACCCTAGTATGCATGTTATTCTCATAATGCCACTCTATGGATACCATGCATTTTCATATACAACATATATGTCTTATGCAATCACAATTATCATCATGCCATAATTATCACAATTATGCATCTAATCACTCCTATAATTAAAATAGGAGACATAGGGGGGAGTTCACCCATTTCGGTGAGGTCAGACCCACCGGATACCCGTCGAAACCTCGCAGTACTTCGAAACGAAGTTGTCCCTCGAGTTTCTCATACCCTAAGATAATTTTCCAAGGGGTTAGGGGTATCGAACAAGCAATTTCGAAAACCACTAAAAACAATGAGGTAAAAGGGTGAAAATTACCTTGAGCAAGTAAAACTTGTTCTAGGTCCAAATTGAGGTTAGAGATCATCAAATCCAACCTACAACAACGTTCTACACCCATCAATTCCACCTCAAGGGCTCACAATCACAAAACCCTAAACCAAACCCTAGTTTTCAAGAAACTAGGTTTACATGCTAATCACAAGCAAAAATCACAAATAGAGGTTGTAAGAGAGTCTACAAACCTCAAATCGAGCTTCCAACCAAGCTCACACAAGCTAGGGTTGAAGATCCATCCACCAACAAGCTCCTTTCCTCAGCCCCGAGCTCCCTCCAAGCCTAGGAGTCCACCTCCAAGCAAAAAATGGAGAGAAAGGAGATCAAAACCAAGATCTAGGGGTTGGGGGAAGAGAAAATCTAGAGAGAGAGAGAGGGAAACCTACCATTCCTTCTCCTCCAAGCCTCACCCCAAAACAGCAAAGAGGGGGGGGTGAAGGGGTACTTAACCCAATGTAACAAAATCCAACTAGGCCCCTCACAAAGCCAAAATTGCAAAACTGCACAAAACGCATTCTGCAGCACTGTATACCGGTATGCGCATGTGTATACCGGTATACTGTGAAAAATTGCAAAACCCGAGCCTCGGCCAGCAAGCTGCGCAATCACATTCCGGTATGCCAAATCCAGTACCGGTACGCAGTGCATTCCGGTATGCCAATTCCAGTACCCGAATGCAGTACAAATTCTGCACTTTATGCAGAATTTGCTCTCCGGAGTCCGTTTTCGCCCTTTTTAAGCCACGAAAACACCTCAAAGCTCACCAAACTCAACCCAAAACTCCAGAATAGCATAAGGCACTATTCTCTCACTAGAACTCCGCAATTTGCTAAAGTTCAGTGTACTACAATATGCCTCTCGTCAGCTGAAGAGCTATGAGCAGAATTACCCCACCCACGACCTAGAGCTTGCAGCGGTCGTCTTCGCGCTTAAGTTGTGGAGACACTACTTGTACGGGGAACATTGTGAGGTGTACACGGATCATAAAAGCTTAAAGTACTTATTTACTCAAAAGGAGTTGAACTTGAGGAAAAAGAGATGGTTGGAGTTAATAAAGGATTATGACTTAACCATCTTGTACCACCCCGGTAGAGCCAATATGGTGGCCGATGCGCTCAGTCGAAAATCCGTGGAGAACTTCGCAATTGAGATGACGGGACAAATATCGTTGATCAAGGAAATGGGCCGGTTCGACTTGGAAGTCGTGGCCCCGGGCGTCCCCGCTACACTCATGAATCTCGAGGTTTGGCCGACCTTGTTGGAGCAAATAAAAGAAAAGCAATCCGGAGATCCGGAACTCCAAAAGGTGCGGAGTGCTATCGAGAGTGGACGCGCCGGTGATTTTCATATGGATTCGAAGGGCGCCATTCGATTTCGAAATCGATTGTGCGTGCCTAAAGTCGAGGACATTCGTGGGGAGATCTTGAAAGAAGCTCACACTTCTCCCTATGCGATTCATCCGGGTGGCAACAAAATGTATAAGGATCTTAAATTGTATTATTGGTGGCCGGGGATGAAGCTTGATGTTGGACGCTTCGTGGCACAATGTTTAGTAAGTATGCCAACAGGTGAAGGCCGAGCGTCGCTTTCCAGCAGAAAAATTGCAAGGGTTGCCCATTCTAGTTTGGAAGTGGGATAATATAGCAATGGACTTTGTTGTGGGCCTACCTCGATCGCATGGTGGCCACGACGCGATTTGGGTGGTGGTGGATCGTTTGACAAAGTCGGCACACTTTTTGCCAATCCACACTACTTGGTCGGGAGACAAATTAGCACAAGTCTACCTGGACGAGATTATGCGGTTGCACGGGGTCCCGACCTTGATAGTTTTAGATCGAGATCCCCGTTTTACATCGCATTTTTGGAAAAGCTTGCAAGAGGCTTTGGGTACACGGCTCGATTTCAGTTCGACATTTCATCCTCAAACTAACGGTCAATCGGAGAGGACAATTCAGATTTTGGAGGATGTGCTGCGAGCGTGTGTGTTGGACTTCAAGGGTGCGTGGCCTACTCATTTACCGATGGCTGAGTTCGCTTATAACAATAGCTATCAATCTAGCATCGGTATGGCACCGTTTGAGGCTTTGTATGGAAGAAAATGCCGTTCTCCTATTCATTGGAGCGAGGTCGGCGAAAGAAGGGTCTTAGGACCGGATGTGTTGCGTGAAGCGGAGGAAAAGGTCCGCTTGGCACGTGAACGCTTATCTACGGCGCAATCCAGGCAAAAGAGCTACGCGGATAGGCGTCGACGAGATTTGGAGTTCGCGGTAGGAGACCGCGTATTCTTGAAAGTATCGCCATGAGAGGGGTAAAGTGATTTGGTGTTCGGGGTAAGTTGAGTCCCCGATACATCGGGCCCTATGAGGTTTTAGAGCGCGTGGGATCTTTGGCGTATCGGCTTGCCCTACCGCCAAAACTTACGGGGATACACAATGTGTTTCATGTATCGACGCTCCGCAAGTATGTGTATGACCCGGCGCACGTCCTCGAGTATGTGCCTATGGAGCTTCATGAGGATATGACTTACGAGGAATTTTCCCTGTGTATCATGGATCGCGAGGTGAAGAAATTGAGAAACCGTGAAATTCCTTATGTAAAGGTGCAATGGAAGAAATTGAGGAACCGTGGCTTCGGCCAAGTTTGAGGCTTGTACGAGTATTTTCGGCGCAAATGAGGCGCGAAAACGAACTTCGAAAAGTCAAATCTGCCAAACTTGTGAATTCTGCAGTGGATTCCGGGATAGATGTGTCCATACCGGTATGGAAGTGATTAGTTCCGGTATGGATTGTGAAATACCGGAATGCGGTGGGAGAATCTGGAAATCCAGCTCTCGGGTTTTGTGGAATTCCTCGTGGCATACTGGAACTAACACCCGTATTTCGGTATGCCAGTGTGGATACCGGAATACAGAGCTGCGAAATGCCAGCTTTGGCTGGCTGTGTGTAGTGAAATGTGAGGGGGGTAAATTGGTCTTTTCACATGAGTAGGGTGTATGAAGGGCTGAGACACCCTCCCCTTCTCATTTTCTTCCTCCTCTACTTCTCCTCTCCATCTCTCTCACTTTCTCTCTCTAGAGATCTCTCCAAAGCTTGGAGAAAATGGTGGATTGAGCTTGGAAAAGGTTTCCAAATTGGAGAAGAGGCTTCTTGGTGCAAGTAGAAGCTTGGGAAACTCGTGGCTAAGGTAAGTTCCTCATGATTTGGGTTCAAACCTTGAAATTTATCTAGTATTTTGAGGTTTTTGGAGACCCTAGGCAATCTAATCCACAAAACGTGAAGATTGGCCAAGAAATTTCGGAGTTCTACATGCATGTATGTGAAACCTAGGTGAAATAAAAGCTTTTGCCATGGGAGGTTCTAAAAATATTTGGACCTTCGGGAATTGCAATTGAGGCATAGGAAATCATGTTAGAAGAATTGATTTCAAGTATCGAGTTGATTTATGGGTTCGTAATGAGTAGTAACGAACCATTTTCTTGTAGAAGCTTGAGTTGAAGCAAGAACTCAAGGCTTGGAGACTTAGGAGCTCAAAGAATTTAAGAATGGGGAGCTCTTGAGGTGGGTTTGTGTTTACCGAAGTGATTAGGTCACTTCTATGTCTAGGGTAAATAACCATTTGAAATTAAAATGGTGTGAAAGTATGTAATCCTAGAATTTGCATGTTGGCAAAATGAGAATCATGATGAATTGAGCTATGGGCTCATCTTGCATGTTAATGAATTCAAGTATATCATTATTATCTATACTTGTTATGTGATTGCATATATGAATTAGAACCTAGTGTTGAGGAACATAGGTTGAAAAGTGCAAATGGAACCTAGTGTCATTGAACATAGGTTGGAACATGAGATTGGAACCTAGTGTCATTGAACATAGGTTGGAACATGAGATTGGAACCTAGTGTCATTGAAGATAGGTTGGAACATGAGATTGGAACCTAGTGTCATTGAACATATGTGAGACTTGGTGACTTGAACCTAGGGCCATTGGACTTAGGTTGGCAAGTGTGAAATGTGAATATTGGGGTATGCGACGATTTCGCTATCCCGGGTATGCGACGATTCCGCTACCCGAATAAGGAGATGACGATTTCACTCCTTGGAGGTTGGGATCATGATGGGGAGGCGATTCCATTGCCCGGTGCCCAACGCTATATTGTGTAAAGTGGACATGTAGTACTCGGAAATTTTTGAGATTTAGGGTTTCTGGACTTGGCGGGATTCGGGCGCCCGGAAGTGAGGAAGTGGACGCCCGAAAGTTTTCGGACCCAGAGGACTTTGTGGACGATCCGGTTGTGGCCGACGGAAATCGGATCTGGATGCATGAACCGGACGCCCGGATTGAGGATCCGAATTGAGTTGTGACGTGGAGAGCCACGTGTCGCGAGGCTGGACACGTCTCGATCGCCGGAGACACGCCGCCCCACCGCCTGCTGACCGCTGACCGACCGCTTGACCGCACGACGACACCTGGACTGCAGGATTTTCGGACGCCCGAAAGTTGGGAAGTGGGCGCCCGAATGTGGGATTTTGGGAGCCTATAAATAGGCGAGTCCCTGGTTGTTTTAGCCTGTATTTCCACTTCGAGATCCTGTTTGTTAGAGAGAGAAAGTGGGGTTTAGGGCCATGTGTTGGCATTAGTTTGTAACCCTGCTTGCTCTCCTCTACTTTGCTGATCTGATCTGGTGCCGAGCTGTTATTCTGCTGGAGTTAGCAGTTCCTTGGAGGTTTTGACAGATCGGGGTGCTGCCGGAGTTCGTTATCCTGGAGGGTTGGATCTGAGGATACTGTTCTTTCCCCACCGTGGTTGGATTAGCTTGTGAGGTGGGTTGATGTTTGCCAGATTCAGTGGACTTCCTCCTACGTGTTTTATCTCATGTTATCATAATATGATATGATGTTGTTTGGATTATGTTAGCATGATATGATGATTGGATTATGATATTGGGATTATGATAGTATGCCATGCTAAGATTATGTTAGAGATGCCATGTTAGGTTGAGACTGATTTATAGACTGCATGGGCATGTTATGATCTTAGATGTGCTAATGATATATATATGAGCATGCATTTCTTTGTATCCTTATTGCATGATTGGACCTACACCTATTCTGTTGATTCCTTATACCAGTTGTTGTACATGTAGTGTAGGTGATCATGTTGTGGCTCGTGCTATGTTATTGTACCCCCTCTTTGTGGTAGAGTTGAGAGCCTCCTCTTGTGATAGAGTTGAGATTGATTGTGAGCACTGGAGCATTGATTGTGCCGAGGGCACGTGATTCTTTGTGAGAGCATGGATTAGGTCATACTTGTTGATTATCCTTTGTGGTGCCGAGGGCACAGTGGATTGGGTCTTACTTGTTGACTATTCTTTGAGGTGCCGAGGGCACATGATCCTTTGTTGACCCAGTCGTGTCGATCATATACCTGCGGGTGCTTGGCTTATACTATGGTTGTACTTTACTCGGTTGGGTCGCTCCCACGAGTACCACTCTAGAGTTGGCATGTTCCGTACAGAGGGATGTACGAGGGGCTAGTTACAGACGGGCTTCCTGTACTAGTCAGCTCCCTGGAGGGTTGAGCAGCTCCCTATAGGGTTGAGCGTGATCAGGCCGCAGGTATCGTATGGCGAGAGCTAGGTACATATGGGGTTCCTGTACTAGCTGGTTCGCAGGTATTGTATTGTGTATGATAGTCCTCATTCGGTATATTCAGTTCATTGGTATTCATACTGACAGTTGAGCTTTATGCATAGTAGTGGTAGTATATCTACTACTTTCTTTGTTGCTCCATATATATCTCTTGAGATTGAGGACTTAGTGGGCAGACCGCTGAGGCTGGTGGCGGTACCCACTGAGGACTACTTGATTAATAGTAGTTCTCACACCCATTGGTGACATCTTTTTGCAGAGTCTTCTTCCCCAGTTGTGCATACTGAGCGCGGAAAGGAGACCGTCGGGTAGAGCTATTCCCCAGATACTTGGCTAGAGGTATACTCTATTTTGGTAGCTGATTATGAGTCTGTACATACAGTGAGATTGTGATATCAGTGTTGTATATGAGAGTTATATGCGAGAGTTATGGATGATGTATGTATAGTGATCTTTTGACATATATTATATAGCAACTCTGTTGATACCTTTAGCTCTGTGTTATTGTTGATGTTGTTTCGCTTCGTATACATGGTAGAGATACTGTGTATGCGGCGGATCTGGTCATGCACCTGGGAAGAGGTAACCCGGGGCGTGACAGATTAAGTTGGTATCAGAGCTTAGGAATAGGTCAAAAGGGCCTAGGAAACCTAAGATAAACAGACCTAAGAATGACGAGAGAGACGTGATTGATCGCGAAAGTCATAGATTGGGTTTTGAATCCTTCCTTGTGTAGGAAGAGTGATTGAGGGATTATGCCTTCTCTTATCGGATGAATTATGGTGGCTGCAGACGACATAATAATCTGAGAAGAAAAGAAGTGTCCTTCTAGACTTTCGTTGGATTGGGTCGTGAGTTGTTTGTGGTCCTAATCGGGTATTCTGTTGCAGGATTATTACTATGCCTCCTCGACGACCATCGACGCGAGCGCATCCGACGCCTTCGGATATGCCTGAGCAGACGGGACCTAGTGAACGGCCCGATTTGCAGGAGCAGCTAGCAGACATAGCTGCAGTTGGAAGGCAGCAGAGTGCCTTGTTGCAGAAGATGTGTGATGCTTTCTCTACGCCTCGAGCTATGGAACCTCAGGCGCCAACGACTCCAACTACATCTCAACCTGGAGAAGGAAGTACTCAGCCTAGTCAAGTGCTTTCTGAAGAGGAGCAGGTGCGGATGGCGGATAGATTGGCTCGCTTCTGTAGGTTTGATCCACCGCGATTCAATGGTAGTAGTATAGAACCATGGGTGGTAGAAGCTTGGATTTGTGAAATGGAGAAGTTGTTCGAGGATCTCTTTGTGCCAGCACGGGAGCAGGTGCATATGGCAGTGCATTGTCTATCTGGTGATGCACATGTCTGGTGGAGGAGGACCCGTGATCATAGGTCCTTGAATCCTCTACAGATGTCTTGGAGTGAATTTCGGGGGATTATGTATGGGGTGTATTTTCCGAGTAGTGTGAAGATGAAGATAGAAGAGGATCTGAAGAACCTGAAGCAAGGGAATCGCTCGGTGCAGGAGTATGCGAGAGAATTTACTAGGTTGCTTAACTGTGTTCCCACAGCAGCGAGAGATGAGATACAGAAGGTCTATCTGTATGAGAAGGGTTTGAGACCCGATATCTTTCCATTTGTCCACTCGCAGAGACTTCAGACCTTGGATGCTACTATTGAGCAGTCTCTATGGATAGAGCGAGGGGCATTTGTGACGAGAGGGCAGCTTGTGGACCCAGCTCAGGGTCAGGAAAGGAAGCGCCCGGCACCGGATAATGGAGGACAGTCTAGTAGCAGACGCCCGCCTAGACCTCCTCAGCAATCACGTTTCCAGGGACGTGGATCTTCTAGTCGCCAGCAGTCTGGAGGATTTCGTCAGCAGTCCGGAGGATATCGTCAGCAGCGACAGCAGCAGTCGAGGGGACCTCCCCGATGTGTGATTTGTGGAGGACCTCATTTTGCTTATCTCTGTGATAGACAAGAGGGCCGATGTTTTGAATGTGGACAGCGGGGACACATCAGGAGGGCTTGTCCCAGACTTGTAGCAGCTCCTTCTATGGCATCCGTACCTTTTACTCCACCGCCGTATTCTGGAGCTTCCCCGGTATTTTCTCAGGAGCGATCTTCTATGCCACGACAGCAGGATCGACGCCAGCTACCGGCGAGCGGGCGAGTTTATGCCGCTCAGATTGATAATGCCTCGATAGCTGATCGAGTGGTGGCAGGTATAATTTTGATTTGTGGCATTAGATCGCGTACTTTATTCGATACTGGTGCATCGCATTCCTTTGTTAGTAGGGCATTTGCATTGCATCATGGTCTAGAGATAGGATTGTTACCCCAGGCACAGGAGGTGCGGGTACCTGACCATAACTTGCAAGTAACCGAGGGTTGTTTAGGATGTCCTGTGCAAGTAGGACCTTGGACCATGCCTGCCGATTTATTAGTATTGAGACAATTACAGGATTTTGATGTAATCCTAGGCATGGATTGGTTATCTCGATATTATGCTACGATTGATTGTGGAACCAAGACGGTGATTTTTCGTGAAACTGGACATGAGGAGTTCATTTATGAAGGTTGTAAGAGTTCACTGTTCGCAGTGACGATTTCTTCTTCTAAGGCCAGACAGATGCTAAATAGAGGGTGTATGGCCTATTTTGCAACAGTAACTGAGGTGCCTACTGTTGTACCAGGACTCGAGGATATTCCTATTGTCCGTGAGTTTCCGGACGTATTTCCTTCTGAGTTATCCTCGATGCCTCCTGATAGGGAGATTGAATTCGTGATTGATGTGGTACCAGGAACCGCGCCAATCTCGAAGACACCCTATAGAATGGCACCAGCTGAGTTGAGAGAGTTGAAGGCGCAACTGCAGGATCTTATGGATAAAGGTTTTATTAGACCCAGTGTGTCGCCTTGGGGAGCGCCTGTACTATTTGTGAAGAAGAAGGATGGTTCACTTAGGTTATGTGTGGATTATCGAGAATTAAATAAAGTGACCATCAAGAATAGATACCCCCTCCCACGTATCGATGATCTGTTTGATCAATTGCAGGGAGCGTGTGTCTTTTCTAAGATTGATCTTCAATCCGGTTACCACCAGTTGAAGGTGAAGGCCGAGGATATTTCTAAGACCGTTTTAGAACTCGGTATGGGCATTATGAGTTTACAGTCATGCCGTTTGGATTGACTAATGCCCCAGCTGCATTTATGGATATGATGAACCGAGTCTTTAAGTCCTTCTTGGACAAGTTTGTGGTAGTCTTTATTGATGACATCTTGATTTACTCCCGTGATGATGCGGAGCATCTGAGATTAGTGCTACAACTCTTGCGAGAGAAGAAGTTGTATGCAAAGCTGAAGAAGTGTGAGTTTTGGTTGAGTGAGGTTGCCTTTTTGGGCCACGTGATTTCAGCTTCGGGAGTAGCTGTTGATCCTAAGAATATTGAGGCAATTCGTGATTGGCCTAGACCGACAACCATTTCTGAAGTGCGAAGTTTTCTTGGTCTAGCCGGGTATTATCGACGATTCGTGGAGAGCTTTGCGAAACTCTCTACACCACTTACTCGGTTAACCAGGAAAGGAGTTAGGTATGTTTGGAGTGATGAGTGCCAAGCATGCTTTGATGAGCTTAAGCAGAGGTTGATGACAGCCCCTATTCTTGCACTACCTGTGATGGGCGAAGGATTTGTCATCTATAGTGATGCTTCGCATAGTGGCTTGGGTTGCGTGCTGATGCAACATGGTAAAGTGATTGCATATGCTTCAAGACAACTAAATGAATATGAGAAGAACTACCCCACTCATGATCTGGAGTTGGCGGCAGTAGTCTTTGCTCTGAAGCTATGGCGTCACTATCTTTATGGTGAGCATTGTGAAGTGTATACAGATCACAAGAGCCTCAAGTATCTGTTTACACAGAAAGAGTTGAATCTACGGCAACGGAGATGGTTAGAATTATTGAAGGATTATGACATCTCTATATTATACCATCCCGGTAAGGCGAACGTTGTTGCCGATGCTTTGAGTAGGAAGGCTGTGGCAACTTTGAGTTTATGTATTACTCAACAGCCTGTCCTAGTGGAGGAAATGCGGAGGTTGTCCCTTGAAGTGGTTACTTCTGGGATGACGGCGAGACTGATGACTCTGATCATACAGCCCACTCTGTTAGATAGGATTCGAGAGAAACAGAGTGTTGATCCTTATCTGATGAAAATTCGAGATCAACTGAGGAGTGAAGATCTTGAAGACTTTACTTGTGATGATGCTGAGACTCTTCGTTATAGAGGACGTCTGTGTGTACCTACGGATCTGAAGATTCGAGAGGAGATATTGAAGGAAGCACATTATTCTTCTTATTCTGTACATCCTGGAGGGACAAAGATGTATCAGGATCTGAAGACTCACTTTTGGTGGAATGGTATGAAGCGGGATATTGGTAGAGCTGTAGCTCAATGTTTGACATGTCAGCAAGTTAAGGCTGAACATCGTGTACCGGCTGGTAAGCTACAGAGTCTTCCAATACCTGAGTGGAAGTGGGATCATATTACGATGGATTTCATCGTAGGATTGCCGAGGACTTCAAGCGGCTGTGATACTATTTGGGTGATTGTTGATAGGCTGACAAAGTCTGCTCATTTTCTGCCTATGCAGATTACTTGGTCACGTGAGCGACTTGCGCAGCTCTATATGGATGAGATATTGAGATTGCATGGAGTGCCAATCTCAATAGTATCTGATAGAGACCCAAGGTTTGTTTCTCATTTCTGGAAGAGTTTACAAACAGCTTTGGGGACTCAGCTTCGATTCAGCACTGCGTTTCATCCCCAGACTGATGGTCAGTCCGAGCGCACTATACAGACACTCGAGGATATGTTGAGAGCTTGTGTCTTGGATTTTGGTGGAGGTTGGGATCGACATCTGAGATTGGTAGAGTTTGCGTACAACAATAGCTATCAAGCGAGCATCAAGATGGCTCCGTTTGAAGCATTGTATGGACGCAAATGTCGATCACCTCTGTATTGGGATGATGTTGGTGAAAGGAAAACGTTGGGTCCAGACCTTTTGCTTGAAGCCGAGGAGAAGGTTAAGTTGATACGGCGACATATTGAGACGGCTCAGAGTAGGCAAAAGAGTTATTCTGATACTCGGAGGCGAGATCTGGAATTTCAAGTCGGTGATCATGTTTTCTTGAAGGTCTCACCATCGAAGGGCATACGGAGATTTGGGATTCGCGGAAAGCTTAGTCCGCGGTTTATTGGTCCGTTTGAGGTCTTAGAGAGAGTTGGACCCGTGGCATATCGGATAGCCCTTCCGCCTCGACTTGCAGGAGTGCACGATGTCTTCCATGTATCTGTTCTGAGGAGATACATGCATGATCCTTCCCATGTGATAGATTTTTCTCCACTGGAGCTTACTGAGGATTTGCAGTACGAGGAGCGACCGATACGTATTCTTGCTCGTGAGACGAGGGAATTGCGTAATCGGGTCATACCTTATGTTAAGGTACAGTGGGATTTTCATGATGATAGAGAGGCGACATGGGAGTTGGAGACTATTATGCAGAGATCTTATCCCCACCTATTTGCATCTTGAGGTGAGTGCTTTAGTTTCGAGGACGAAACTATTTTAAGGAGGGGAGAATGTAGTACTCGGAAATTTTTGAGATTTAGGGTTTCTGGACTTGGCGGGATTCGGGCGCCCGGAAGTGAGGAAGTGGACGCCCGAAAGTTTCCGGACCCAGAGGACTTTGTGGACGATCCGGTTGTGGCCGACGAAAATCGGATCTGGATGCATGAACCGGACGCCCGGATTGAGGATCCGAATTGAGTTGTGACGTGGAGAGCCACGTGTCGCGAGGCTGGACACGTCTCGATCGCCGGAGACACGCCGCCCCACCGCCTGCTGACCGCCGACCGACCGCTTGACCGCACGACGACACCTGGACTGCAGGATTTCCGGACGCCCGAAAGTTGGGAAGTGGGCGCCCGAATGTGGGATTTTGGGAGCCTATAAATAGGCGAGTCCCTGGTTGTTTTAGCCTGTATTTCCACTTCGAGATCCTGTTTGTTAGAGAGAGAAAGTGGGGTTTAGGGCCATGTGTTGGCATTAGTTTGTAACCCTGCTTGCTCTCCTCTACTCTGCTGATCTGATCTGGTGCCGAGCTGTTATTCTGCTGGAGTTAGCAGTTCCTTGGAGGTTTTGACAGATCGGGGTGCTGCCGGAGTTCGTTATCCTGGATGGTTGGATCTGAGGATACTGTTCTTTCCCCACCGTGGTTGGATTAGCTTGTGAGGTGGGTTGATGTTTGCCAGATTCAGTGGACTTCCTCCTACGTGTTTTATCTCATGTTAGCATAATATGATATGATGTTGTTTGGATTATGTTAGCATGATATGATGATTGGATTATGATATTGGGATTATGATAGTATGCCATGCTAAGATTATGTTAGAGATGCCATGTTAGGTTGAGACTGATCTATAGACTGCATGGGCATGTTATGATCTTAGATGTGCTAATGATATATATATGAGCATGCATTTCTTTGTATCCTTATTGCATGATTGGACCTACACCTATTCTGTTGATTCCTTGTACCAGTTGTTGTACATGTAGTGTAGGTGATCATGTTGTGGCTCGTGCTATGTTATTGTACCCCCTCTTTGTGGTAGAGTTGAGAGCCTCCTCTTGTGATAGAGTTGAGATTGATTGTGAGCACTGGAGCATTGATTGTGCCGAGGGCACGTGATTCTTTGTGAGAGCATGGATTGGGTCATACTTGTTGATTATCCTTTGTGGTGCCGAGGGCACAGTGGATTGGGTCTTACTTGTTGACTATTCTTTGAGGTGCCGAGGGCACATGATCCTTTGTTGACCCAGTCATGTCGATCATATACCTGCGGGTGCTTGGCGTATACTATGGTTGTACTTTACTCGGTTGGGTCGCTCCCACGAGTACCACTCTAGAGTTGGCATGTTCCGTACAGAGGGATGTACGAGGGGCTAGTTACAGACGGGCTTCCTGTACTAGTCAGCTCCCTGGAGGGTTGAGCAGCTCCCTGTAGGGTTGAGCGTGATCAGGCCGCAGGTATCGTATGGCGAGAGCTAGGTACAGATGGGGTTCCTGTACTAGCTGGTTCGCAGGTATTGTATTGTGTATGATAGTCCTCATTGGGTATATTCAGTTCATTGGTATTCATACTGACAGTTGAGCTTTATGCATAGTAGTGGTAGTATATCTCCTACTTTCTTTGTTGCTCCATATATATCTCTTGAGATTGAGGACTTAGTGGGCAGACCGCTGAGGCTGGTGGCGGTACCCACTGAGGACTACTTGATTAATAGTAGTTCTCACACCCATTGGTGACATCTTTTTGCAGAGTCTTCTTCCCCAGTTGTGCATACTGAGCGCGGAAAGGAGACCGTCAGGTAGAGCTATTCCCCAGATACTTGGCTAGAGGTATACCCTATTTTGGTAGCTGATTATGAGTCTGTACATACAGTGAGATTGTGATATCAGTGTTGTATATGAGAGTTATATGTGAGAGTTATGGATGATGTATGTATAGTGATCTTTTGACATATATTATATAGCAGCTCTGTTGATACCTTTAGCTCTGTGTTATTGTTGATGTTGTTTCGCTTCGTATACATGGTAGAGATACTGTGTATGCGGCGGATCTGGTCATGCGCCTGGGAAGAGGTAACCCGGGGCGTGACAGGACATGTTGGGGTATGCGACGATTTTGCTATCCCGGGTATGCGGCGATTTCGCTACCCAAATAAGAAGATGACGATTTTATTCCTTGAAGATTGGGACCATGACGGGGATGGCGATTCCATTGCCCGGTGCCCAATACTTGCGACGATTCCGCTTTGGTTGAGAACCAAATTGGTGATGCGGCGATTCCGACACCATAAATAAATGACAAGTAGTTGAACTTGGACAATGTGAGATATAGGATGAACCTAGGAGAAAATGAAAGTTGTCATTTTATTTGGTTGCATCCTTTATGTTTATTTACAAGCATGTAAATATTTGTATGCATAGTTAATTGAAATCTAACTTATGCTTATGGTGTTTCTTTGGATCTGGTGGGTCGAGCTTCTCTCTTGGGTGGCCTTACCCACTGGGAACTATGTTTATAGTTCTCACCTCACGTTTTTCAGGTCCTTCCGCGAGTGAGGCGGCGGAGCGAGGCAAGGGTTTGGCTCTGTAGATAGCGGCCCTTATATTTTGGTGTCATGTAGAGTTGTACCCCGAGTTTTGAATAACGGTAGTATAGAAATTTTTATTAAATGTATACAATTTGTAAATTCCATAGTTTTGGAACTTGATGTATAGAATAAGAATGAAAGAAAAAAAAATTGGGCATGTATAAATATGCAAATGTGATGTAATAGAAGTAGAACTTCTTTATGTTAATACTTTTCTTGTGCAACTCTTGTACTCCGTTCCTAGTTGGAACATCGTGGAAATGCTTGTGTTGTGACCCCTTGGGCGGTAGGGGAGACTCTGTCCGTTCGGCGGGTCTTGGGCACGCGCTCGTGCGGTTTGTCCTTCCACCTACTTGGTGTTAAGGCACGGCGGAGCGTGACATGAATTCAAAATTTAAGATCAAAGAGAATAAATTAAAATATATTCAAATTATAAATTTAAATTATGAATTCAAATTTAAACAAATGTTCTAATTTCCATGCTGAACTTTTATTTTAGAATTTAATTTCAGTTATGAGTTATAATTTAAACTTAAAATTTAAATTATAAATTTAATTTATGTCTTAGATTTAATTATAAGTTGACTCAAAATTAAGTTTGAATTTAAATTTTAAAATATAATTTTGAATTCTAAATATAAATATAAATTTTTAATTTAAATTGCGAGTATAATCTTTTATTTATATAAATTTATATATAATTAATAATGAAAATTACAAAACTACAGTTTTTTTAATATTTCACTTTATATCCAACTAAATAATCGAACTAAAAAGTTACTTTTACAAAAGTGACTTTTTTCACTTCAGTCACTTTCGGGTAACCAAACATGCCCTTAAAATATGAATTACTTGCCGATTGAACTTGCAACTCAAGTGAAGAAAAAAATTTCTATTGGCAAATTTTATTGGGAATTTATAATCTATCTATATACCTATATCTATAATCTATAATCTATCTATAAATCTATAATCTATAATCTATAAATTTTCTATCTATAAAATACATGAATTTCCAATTGTGTAGAAGGCCCTCTCCTTATTTTGGGAGGTTGTAGTAGGTACCGCATATATATTATTTTGCCAATAGTGAAGAAGGTTGTAGGCCGTTCTTTACCTCAGTATCCATTCCGAACTTGTCTCAAAAAAAAAGAAAAAGAAAAAGAAGTATCCATTCCGAACCACTCCCAAACTCTTTAATCCTCTCGCCTAGTAGAGAGATAAACAGAGGACTCCATCCTCCTTCCCGCCATCCTCGTCTCAGAGCGCTTTCATCGTCGACGGTGGGTTGCGAGTCGTCAGGTCGTTAATTAGGTAGGTTTCGGTCGGACCTCTTTGGCGGAAATATCGACCGTCGACCGCTCTCTTCCCTTCGAAGCCCGAACCCACTTTCCTCTCCGCCGGTGATCTCCCTCATCCTCCGCTCTCTCCTGGTTTCTTTTCTTTTCTGTTCTGTTTCTTTGTTTTTGGTTTTTCAAAAGAAAAAGAAAAAGAAAAAGAAAAAGAAAAATTATAACATTTAGCCTAATTTTGCTTTATTAGGATTCGTTGATTCCTCCTTCCTCTCAATTTCCGATGATGTCCTCCGATTTCCTGAAGCGGCTGCACGCCCAGCTCTCCACCTTTTCTGGTTCAGAATCGGGGTCGCATTTTGCGGATGTTTTAAATGTCTCAGATTTTATCTTCGAAGAGCTAAACAGGCGATCGAAGCAGTTGATTCGCCCCCGTCACACGGGTGCGAAAGCTGCGGATTTGGGGTTTTTAGCGGAGGATGCGAAGCTGCTTCTGCGATGCTGTTTGAGCGCATTTCGGCTTCTTGAATTCGACCTTAGTCTTGTGGTGGAGGTGTGCGAGGTCTTGCTGGTTGAGCTTAGAAGGGTGTTTGAGTGTGAATTTGGGGGGTCGGATTCAGGAGATATGAGGGTGAATCGTGCCTTTTCGACTGCCGTGGTTGAGGTAATTTTGGAACAATTTTTCGTCCCCCCAGGGCCTTGTAGTAGGTAATATTATGCTTTTAGTCTGTGAAATTTGGGTCGGCTACCAGTATGCTAAGTCTGTATTGGAAAGCCACACTTGGAATTAAGGGTTTCTGGTTTCGGACCTGTTTGCTGTAGGGTATATAGTGTTCTTTGGTATGGCGTGCCGTATGAGTAGCGCTATGAGGAGAAGCACCATCATTATTTGCTCGTTATAGTTTCTTCTACAGTAGAATCAGAAGCACTAAGTTCGAGAATCTTAGACTCAGGATCTCATGTATAACTAACTGCCCACTGCAGCAGAAGCTTCATTTTTCACTAAATGCTCTTCATTTTTCACTAAATGCTCTATGGGAGGCGGCTGCTACTGAAAGTGGAAGTACAAGTGGGGCTAAATGGTCCCTTAGCAAGCATAAAGACTGTCCAACATCCGGTACTCTCTGTCCATGAAAATCAAACTTTAGGCACCTTTTTTTCCTTTTGGATTAGTTGTGCTTTTAGTCCGTGAAGTCGGTGTTGGGTACCAATTAAATGAAAATCAACATCAAAATTGAGAGTCTGTAGTTTAGGGGCTTTGGTATTAAATGTGGTGTTAGTTCTATTTGATATCCTCACAGCGCTATTAGGTGCAGCACTATAGCAATTTGCCCCCGAAAAGCCTTTTTTCTATAGTAGAATGTAGTAGTGGCATATAAGAATGACATGCATTTATTTGTAATTTAAGCCTAAGCATTTTTGTGTACGTGCTTAAGGGTTCGCCTTGGTAGATTGCTAACATAGCAGGCTATTTGGGCTAGTTTTCTTTAGACCAAGCAAAGAAAAGTTATGAAGGAAAAGACCTGCTTAATTTGCATACCTGTGACCTTTTTTTGTTGCTTCAATATATATATATATATATATATATATATATGAGTCCGGCTACTCTGCTATCATTAGCACCAAGTGCTTGGTGCTACTAAGTTTTCCGTCGTTAGAACTACCCCTTTGACAATTTTCATCCGTTAGATCATATTATTTAATTAATCACCCACCAAGAATTAAAGTGCCGTGGCACGGGGGTGTGCCGGTTGTCACCTGGCACGGGCGTGGCACACTTACGTGCCGATGGATACGCATAACCTCCGAGTGGCACACTTTGGCACGATTTTTTTTAAATTTTTTTGTTCCTAATAAACTCTTATAATGCTATTTTGAAATATTTAGAAAAATAATTATAAATATTGGTTATGTAGCTTACAACACTCAACAATTAATATAGTAGTGGATTATATATATATATATATATATATATATAGAGTTGAGCTAGAATACTTCTAAGAGTATCAAGGAGGTGGTGCTTGTGGGTTTATAGCCTTTGGATTGAGATTTGGAGGGTTGGGATGATAGTGGTAGGTGGTGGTAGGTGGTGGTAGGTGGAATAGTGTTTGGTCTAAAGGCTATTAGTAATTAAAAAGTAGATCCAATGGCTAAAAATGTGGAAGCACCAAAGGGTTGGTGCTTCCAAAAGTATTCTAGCTCAACTCTATATATATATATACGAAGTAAAATATAACTATAGCACATAACAAATAAAGATAAAAAATCGATTAACTTTGATTTTTTTTTTTATTTTACCTTTTTCTCAGAACTTAAAAAATTATAAAATACAAAATTAGAAATTTTTTTTTAAAGTTTTCATGAAATTTACAAGATTCAATAATATTGATTTGATAAGAGACCGCATGATGATTAAATTAATTAGAATAGCACTGCAATTGCTTCAATATTTTTTTAATTATGAATCTATTAAAAATATTAATTAAAATTTGAAGAAAAATTTACTTTTATTAAAACTTTTGATAAATTGTGAGATCTATCCATAGAAGTCTAATAATAAATCATACGACGAATAATTAAACAAATTTAAATATCAATTGCTTCAATTTACTTTTCTATTTTATTAGTATTTTCCATCCCAAAATAGATTTCTCAACTCTCAAGTTAAAATAGTTTTGTCGTACATCTGATACCCAATGCTAGATTTATTGAGAATAATTAAAAATCAGACTACATAATGACTTAATCAAGTAGATCTATTTTTAAAATTTTGTAAACTATAAATAAATATTTACATAATTTTAAATTATTCCAAAATAGAAAATTTGCAAGTTAGAAATATCCAACATGTATGAAAAAGTTTTAAATTTGTATTTTTTTATTTATCTAATAAATACATCTTCGACTTGCTATTAAAATCGAAGTGATCAAAGTAAAAATAAAGTAGAAATAGAAGGAATTGAAAGAAGAAATTAGAGAAAAAAAATATAATAAAAAGAGGAAGGAAAAATAGAAGGAAAAAAAGAAAAGAAAAGATAGTGAGGAAAAAAAGAAAGACTAAAAGAGCGAGTTGAGGGAGAAAAAGGTAGAAGAGAATGAGAGAGAGGGATGTGTGTAAGGCAAAAAAATAGAAAATCTAAAAGTAGGCCCAAAGCTAAAAAGGGGGTTAAAACTTAAAACACTGCGTGCCTTTATAGGCACGCAGCGGCACTGTGTCGCGATACCCTTTCGGTATCGCTTTGTCTCGCACGGTACCCTTTGGGTATCGCGACACCAGGGGTCTAGAACATAGTTAGTTAATTCGGATTCGGCAAAAATACGGTTCGGATATAATTCGGATAAAATTCGTTTTCTAATTTTTAAATTCGTTGAAAAATACGGCTAAAAAACGGATTTGTCAATTATTCGGATACGTGATTTATACGGATATTATACGTTCACCAATTAAAAATTCGGGATCAAAAATTCGGCTATTAAATTAAATTCTTTTCTCTCAAAATTTATGCTATTAACATAAATATTCATAATTCTTAAGAATATAAGAATAAAGAGCTACAAAATTAAGCTAATTAAATACAAAAAATAGCAATGCATATTTTTGAAAAAACGAATAAAACCTTTTTGATCCAGTGATTTTTTTTTTTGGGATGTGGGGGCGAAAGTTTGGGAAATCGGAACGTTTTTTTTTTTTTTTCTGTTGTGGGTGAGGCTAACGCCAACGTGAGAAATGGGTTTTGGTTTTTTTTTTTTTTTTTTCTGTTTTGGGCAATCCGCGGCCCGCGGCCCACGAGCAGCGGCCCACCAGCCGCGAGCGCCGATTTTTTGGGCGAATGATTCGGCAATCCCGAATTATTCGCGAATAATTATTTTTGACCAAAAAATCACGTTTTTTTCTGAATTTTTGGAAAAAATACGGATACGGGCGTTTTATTCGGTTTTTCAAAAATTCGCGAATAATTCGCGAATTATTCGCGAATTAACTAACAGAGGTCTAGAAGAGACCACCCTGTATCGTGGCTCTCAATTGGTGGCACGATACATATCGCTCCATGTCGACCGGCGCGGTGGATATTTTTAACCTTGGGGCTACTATAACATCTATTGTATTGGTCCTCCGGTACTATGGTCTCATTTTCAACTTTAGAATGTTCAAATCAACGATCCACACCGTCAAAACTAATCTAGGGTATTTGAAGTTTTTAGGAATAAAATTTTATATCTTTTCGAAATAGTTTACTTTATGATCAAACCATTTTAAAATTATCAATTTTCAATGGCTACTATGGCGAGTTTGTAGTTTGATGGTGTAGAAGAATCTAAATTTATTTAAATTTTGACAGGAAATACATTAAACTATCTAAATCAAGGTCAGCTTCTTTGATCTTGAATTCAAAAGTTCTATCCTAAAAGTTTATAGGTTGTTCAATTTTCATTGTTCATTTTGACATGATTTACTTACTAAGTAAACGATGCCAGAAAAAAATTAAAATTTTATGTCTAAAAACTTAATATACCCTAGATCATATGTAACGGTGTTGATCGTTGCTTTGAACACCCTCAGATCGATTACTGGAGCTCTGATACTATAGATAGTATAGTAGCCTCGTTCACACACACACACACATACACACACACACACACACACACATGTATCTACATCATATGAAATTTTTGGAGACTAATGATTTAAGAATAAAACGAAGACACATTTCGTCAACCACGGAATCTTTTTTAAGAGAAACCTGTACATTTGCTGCTGGAAGCAGGAGTATAGTCAAATTTTTTAAAGTTTTCATCATGCCTTCTAACAGACTTTTGCTTCTAGCATACTGTTATAACATTGATCATCTTAAAGTGGCCTTGTCAATCTTTTTTCTTTCTCAGGACTTCTATCAGGACCAGTATGAGCAGATGATAATTTGGATGGGAGGAAGTAACTTAATTCGTTTGGGCATAGTCAAAAAGCTGTCATTGTAGAATGGTCCTTGAAATTTACCAGCACAAATTTAAGGATGTAGTTTAAAGAACAAGTGCGAGCTAGGAATAACCCAATATTTCATCATTAGTGCTTGGTTGTTCTATCTGATGTTGCTGTAGGTTGACAATAATATATTCATTGTGCTATGATGTACTTATACGAACTAGTTCTACCACCATTTCAATCTTCCTAACTTTTGTCACTTCCAACTCCATTTGTTCCTCTACCTATTCACATTTCTCCTTCTCGTCCTGTTCTTTTCTTCATCCTATTTCTGTTTTTGGTTGCTAAATAGCCCAAAAGGATAGCATCAAAAAGGCCAAGCATCTCTGCGTTGGTTAGAATTGATATGAAGAAGGTTTAGTTTTCGGGCATTACCCAAGCTTATTTCCCTAATTATATCAATTATATGTGATCATCTTTGTTGTTACTTAAATCATTTCTTGATCTCTTTTCTCAGCAATGTAGGATGCGAATTAGCTGTTCTTAACATAAAAGGGAGTATAAAACTTTTCTGTATCAAAATACTATTGTATGTATGCTTACCTAATTATTTGCATTTTTCATTTTGTATCTACCAAGACATAAACTGGAAACTACTGAAACAAATGGAACTGCCAAAAATTTAACTTCATGGAATTGAATGTAAGGTTGACTGGTACATATGCTAGTGCATGTAGGGTTTTTAAACAGTAAAGAAGAAAGATGCAAAAAACAGCAAATGTACATATGCAGATGAAATTTAGAGTTATAGCTGTACATGTTGGGTAAATATATCATAGAAATATCAGACTTCTGAAACATGATTATTCATATTCCCCTTCACATTCTCATCATCATCTTTTTTGTCTGGAATGTTTTTTCCAAAATGAAAGGGCCTCCATATTTCTTTGAAGAAATTTATTAAGGTCCATTCCTCTTTTTGTTCTTATACCTTTTCCCCCTCACTGCCCTCATTTTGGTTCTCATTGATTTTCCCATCCTCATTTTGGAAAGGAATTATAGCAAATTCAATGAGGGAGAGTATGTTCCTATTATTCTCTTTTCCAATTTCTTTCATTTCTCACAGACGGTTGACCAAGCTTATGAAAAGAAACTTATTGAGAAATATTGAATGATAGGGTACTATGTTGTCTATGTCAGATCAACAATCTATTTTGAAAACATATTGATGAAACTATTGACATAAAGTAAATAAGATGATACATTTGAAGTTTTTAATGCGCTACACGCGTCAAAGATACGCTTCAAGCATTTAAAATAGTTTGATTGCGACCTATGTATGCATCTTCTTAGAGGTGTTAGGTAATAGCAACGTCTTTTGTAAGTTCGTAGGTCACTAGGGTTCCACTTGAAAGATGGATAACCGAAGTTTCATATAGGGGAGTTTTATGGTAAGAATGTGACATCGAATACTTGTTCAGACTTTTCGCAATAAGGGCATTTGATGGCAGTATCTTGTTGTTAACGGTCTAATGTCAACCGTACCATAAAAACATCAAATTTCGTTCATACCCCTTAACAGTTTGAAATAAGATATATGCCATTGTAAAGATCTATAAATACTCGAAAGAATCCTTTTTAGAGGACATCTACATTAATCACCAATACTTTTACAGAGGCACCTGGGAAATTTTTAAGGACATTTTGAGTATTTTGATATACTCAAGGTGGGTATTATCAATATTGCTAAATTTTGGATGTCATTTATTAAATTAGATGTACTTTTAGGGTAGGTATGTAATTTTTTTTCCCTTTTTCTTGTTCCATCGGGGTTTGAAGCATACTGTGCTGTTCTGGAGGGTATAAATTCTATAGTGACTATATTACCTATTACACTCAGATATAGTTATTATTCCATGTCACATCTGTAATGGATGGATGTTGTAGAGTTTTAATTACTTCTGTTCAATGCTTACTTGTGTCTCCCACGACTTTCAGATATTCATTGATGAACTTTTGGTCCATCGCCAGTTGAGAAGGCACCTTGCAGTAACTGATAATGCTTCTTCTACAACTAAGAAGTTCTTTGCTTATTCTGGATATGACTTTGATTTCAATGTCATTCAACAGTTTGTTTCTGCTCATTTTCTTTTATCAGTTCATAATGAGAGGACATGCAACAATTTCATCAATTCCCTTGTTTGGTCGAAAGAGGTCAACACTGAAGTTTTTTCTGAACTTGGTCTAGATTCGGCCTTGATACTGCTAAATACTGACGCCATGTTTACTCTACCAAACATTATCCAAGCACATATAATTTTGCTGGCTTCAAAATGCATCGGAATTCAAAATCCTAAAGAAAACAAAAGATCTGATGAGCTATCTCTAGATTTCTCTATTCGGGCATTTGAAGTGTCAATGAATCTTTATTCAAGATACCTCTCTACATTAGATTTTCTTGGTGATTCTACTGGAAGCAAGAATCAATCGAATTGTTGCAAGAAATCATCTTGTGATTCTCCTGAGAAACTCCATCGTTGGATTAACCAGCTGGTTTCCTTTTGTCGCTTGCACTTCCATGATTGGTCATCTCAAAATGAAGAGAATATTCGTGTCAGTTCTTTTGCTTACATTGATGAGAGCCAACATATTATATTTGAACACTTCAGGCAGGACACCTGTGTGATTCTGAAGTGTATGATGTCTAGCTTTCTATCCTGGGAAAACGGGGGAAACAGAATTAACGAAAAAGAAGACGAAGTTCTCGAAAATAGTATTTGCCTTGCTGCTGCACTTAAGCTGATGGGTTCCTCTCTTTTACAAATTTTATGTATGCAAGTCAAATGCCTAGAAGGGAAAGCCTTACGAGACAGTATCTTAAGCAAGGATAATAACTTAATGTCACGTATCATTGGTTGTTTTCGGACAGGAGAAGCAAATCAAGTGGTGCAAAAGAGTTTGCTCAGTGTGATTGGAAAGGATCCTCTTAAGCATAAGGAGCTGAAGCAAATGTTTGTACATTTCGCGAGCCTCTTAGTGTATAGTTTCGGGATAAGACTTGAGTTTCTATGGAAAGGCAGCATTTTTATGATGATGATGATAATGAACCTTATTATTCTTGAAGAGGATACGTTAGATGTGTTTAAGCCATTTCTTAACAATTCTAAGGAAATCGTGTGCTCTCCAGTTCCCCTAGTTGAACCTCTAAAGGTACTGCTGCCTAATTATCATATTATGAGATCCTATTAGTTTCTTCCTTTTTCTTTTGTTGTTGTTGTTGTTGAAATTTTATTGCCTTGTTTGTTGATAAAAAATACGATATACAGAGTTGGTCCTGGAGAAGATCAAGCGAGATAATAGCATCAAACCTGCAAAATATACAAAAGCTTTATTTAAGAGATGAAGTTAATTATCTCCCTAACTTGGATTGGAGGTATGGGGCAAAAGATTTTTTGGTCATACTTTATGCTTTGATTTAACTAATTTGTCATTTTTCCGTTCCCCACCACTTGACTTTGCTTCAAGTAGTATTTTTGTATTTCTTTCCTTTGCAACTTGATGGTTCCTTAGTTATTAAATAACATTTTATGATGGTTCCTTCTGTTATAATTGATATGGCTCAAGAATTCACTGTGTATATACATTAGTTAGGGATTCTCAAAGTGCTTGTATTGTGGAAAACCGCAAGCCCTTGGTTCATTTCTCTAGTTAGTTAGAACTCATCCTATGAGTTATTTGTTGTTGGAACTTTTTAAGTGGCATCGTTCATGTTTGTTTGCCACAAGCAGAAGTTTGTAATCAGTGTGTTGTGTGTTCATTTAATTTTTGCTTTTATTTTGTTGCTTTTTGTTCCAACCTGCAATGTAATTGGAGATTGGGGTTTCTAATGGAGATCAGTTATCAGCAGAACTCTGCTGATCTCATCACCTTTTCTGGAGAGAGCTTTCCTGCTTACTCTTACTTACCTTTTTGCAGGGGTGTTAGCATTTATGTATTTACACAATAAATGCTCAAGCCTTGAAGTCATTGTCAAAACTATCAAAATTAACGTTCTGTTGTTGCAAATAAAACTTAATAAACTTTCTGACACCTCTAGAGTAAAAATCTTAGTAAATCATGTTGAACTTGTTACATTGGCCTATTTTTTGTCACAATGTGAATGTTGCATAATTAATTGACCTCCAAATCAATTATTTTTTCCTAAATTCATGGATAGTGTGATTGTTTTGGACCTTCATAAGCCAGGTTTGCACATTTATGTTCCATGTAAAGGGCCTGTAGTTGAGCTTTTAGTATTACCCTATATTCTTTTTAAATAGAACTTAAGGTGAAAGATGCTAGACAGAGAATATAGAACATATTTCACGAGATGGCTAACTTGTTAGTTTGTGTTTGTAGATGCTTGTATGTTTGGAGTGAGCAATAAAGCCTATACTAATTTCGGTCCAAACTTACGTGTTTAATCTATCCACGAAGAATCTGGATTCAACTTAGGGATGAAAGCGGATCGGATATTATGTGATTTGACCTAACTCCAAATCCAAAGAGTATTAAGAAAGGATTGAGATTTTACTATCCGACTCGTCGGATTCGGATTTCAAGTTAGAAAATTTTTCGGATTCGGATTTGGATTTGGATACAATATCCTTTTCCCGATTTGGAACATTCCCATTAAAAGTCCATATTTGACATTAGTATGGAATATTCCCATTATGTCCATATTTGACATTAATTTTTAAATTCTCAATTTTTTTTCCTTGTTTTATAAATTTTAGAAATCTTATCTATGTATTGGCGAATCTTTTTTGCTATTAGTTTTAAATATTTATTAAAAATCCAATTCATATTCATCCTGTTTAATATCCCATCCTTGTCCATATTCATTTTTACCGGATTTAGATTTGAATCCAACTAATATCTGATTTCGGATCCAGATTCGATGTTTTCATATGGATGTACGTATGGATTAGATACTATCGGATCCATACCCGGCCAGTTTTGAACCTAATTCAACAGTGACTTGTGAGGTCGGTGGCTGGCTTAAACGTATAAAATAAAAGTTTCATCTGAAAGGAAACTTTTGGACAAAATAATTTTGTAATGGAGAACTACGTAGATATTACATGCATCTATTGTTGAATAGAAATTTTTTCCTTTTATCCATCACTTTGATGGTCAACTTCCCCTAGTGTTAGAGAGAAAGACTTGGATATCTCCTTCCATCTACTTTTACAAGCTTACCAGAATTGGATGACAAATTCTCTTATCGATAAAAATCATGGAAAAATATCTTGCCAAACTTGAAGTACAGTCTTGAGTTCCCAACAAGTGTATATGACATTGTTAAGACATATTTTTAGGCAAATGCATGTCAAGACTTTTTTTCTTTTGCTGATCTTGTATTTTGTACTTTGTTATTTGAGGTACGAAAAACTTTTATTATTTGCAGAATAGTTCTTTCTGACAGTAGTGAAGTCGAAGCTCAGGCCATGGAATCAAATACCTCCTCAAGTATTATTCCTATGCAATCTTCCTGCACAAGCTATGTCGATACATGTAACGGCCAGGTTCTCATGGAGTGTTTTCCAGAATTTCGCCAAAATCCCTCGGAATGGGACGATGTAGTGGACTTCATTGAGTGCAAGCTTGGAAAGGATTATTCGAGCTGGTTGAAGAAGAAGGAGAGATTCAGGAAGTGGAAGTATGAGAGGGGATGCGAAAAGAAAATTGCCATGAAAAAAGTTGAAGCACGGGCTTTGAAACTTAGACCTCGGAAAAAAAAACTTGCCAGATGACTTAATCTGATGATATCTAGTAGGAAGGAGAAAACGAGCAACCGAAAGAGTGTTGAAGCCCTCATGTTCAGATGCTTTTTTTTTTGGTTTCCTGTTTTCTCTTGCCTCTTTTGTTATTTCGTCTTCCTTTTCGGTTACGAATTGAGCATATAACAGGAAGAAAATCTGAATTATTATTGACTTAATTCTTTATACTGAGTAGTATCATGTAGAGGTGGAAGGAAAGAGGAAATCCCTAGTTCTAACTTGTACGATGCGGTTTCTTCATGAGAAACTGAATGATGCTGAAGAGATGGACTTAGGATGTTGTTGAGGAAGCTTCTTATTTGGTTAATTGGCTATGGTTCTTTCATTTTTGTAACTATATCAATTAAGCTTGGTAAGTACCTGGGTCTCTCTTACAAATCTCTGCTTGTTTGCATGAACAGAGCATGCTGGAAAGAATATGCTACAGATGAGTTTCATGTGTACGAGTAACCGAGAGGGTTCGTGCGGTCACTACTCTGGAGTATGGTCTATAATCTTTTTTATTTCTCTTGTAAATAATTCATTAATTAACTGTATAATTAATTTTTTATACTATACTACGGGCGGGATACGTATACTGCAAGCTTTCCTCTGGGGATTCCTGCGCAAATGGGGACAGTCCCGCGTCGGCTCATGCCTCTTACCCTATGATCTAGTTTGAACCTATTATGATCTAGCTCGGTAGCATGGTAGTTAAAATATTATTTCTATGCTATAGTATTTAAATAAAAAATTTAAGTATTTTCAATCCTTCTTCAAGTATAAAATTGTTGTCGCAACCTGATACGAAAAAGAGCAATACTACGGGTACACCTCTGTTTGGAGTGTGCATCCTACAACTGCGAAATCTAACAATAGAGAGGGCTGGAATTTTTTTTATTAAAAGAGTTGTTAATTTCACTATCTCTTTTTTTCCTTCTCTTTTTCTCTTTTCCTCCAGACTTTTCCTCCGCTCCCTCCTCTTTTTCTCCATCTTCGCATGCTCTTTCTTTTCCTTCATCCTTTGCCGATTCTTCAGCAAACTTCTTGCGGCCATCTGCATGTTCTCTTCCTCCATTTTTGGCTGGAGTCCTCAGCCCTCATTCACGGGTTCTCCTCTCGATTAGTCTTCATCCGTGCATCCTTCTCGGCTGCGATTCTCATCTGGGCCCCATCCGCGTGTATGCCGCTCACGATAGCCGCTTTCCCAGGCAGTCGTGAATAAAATTGTAATTTTTTTCTTTAATTTGAACTCATTATTCATTTGAACTCATTGCTTCACTTTTTTTCCTAATATTTTTTAGCATTTGAGTAAATTAATATTTTTTAATTAGGGTTAATTATTTTAGTCAATTCTCACTGATTTGGACTACGATCAACTAGTTAATAGATGACGCATTTTGATTATAATTCTATTATATTGAAAATTTTCTATTCTCAACATTTTTTTCGTATTAATAGGATTTTTCTTTCTTTAATAGCTGGATGTATAGGTCATAGATTACTTTTACTCTTAATTTTCTTAAACTTAATTTTCTTTCATCTGAAGCAATTTTATTGATATTTTACCTTCTAATTTTTCTCCATAATTTGGTATTTAAGTCTATCAGTTACAGTGATATGAAGTTTTTATATTTTAGTTTTATATTTTTTTAGTAATTTAACAATGTATGAGAGTAAAATTTGGTAAAGTAAATAATAATTGTGTGATTATTTTTTTTGCTTCAAATGTTATAATTAAATGCTTGTGTTATTTTCTTTCGCTGCAATGATACATTTTTAAGGCTTAGTAGAATGATGCCTATACATTATAACTTTAGAAGTATCGATTTTGATAAATATTTTGCCCCCTCACCATTATTCTAATTTTCTATTCTAACTAAATATTATGTGTTACATGCTACCAATTTTCTTAAATGTCTGGGCACACTGATAATTTATTTGATGATTTTTGAGATGGATGACGAAAAAAACTATGAGGTCAAAGACGTAAATATTTCGGCACCAAAAATTGGAATGGCTTTTACTAATTTGGAAGTAGTTTTAAATTTCTATAAGCATTATTGTCACGCCCCGGGTTACCTCTTCCCAGGCACATGACAAGATCCGCCGCATACACAGTATCTCTACCATGTATACGAAGCGAAAACAACAACAACTACACAGAGCTAAAGGTATCAGCAGAGCTGCTATATAAATATATCAAAAGAATCACTGTACATACATACATCATCCATAACTATAATATACAACACTGATAATCTCTATCTCACTGTATGTACAGACTCATAACTATCTACCAAAATGGGGTATACCTCTAGCCAAGTATCCGGGGATCAACTTTACCCGACGGTCTCCTTTCCGCGCTCAGTATGCACAACTGGGGAAGAAGACTATGAAAAAAGGTGTCAACAACGGGTGTGAGACCTACTATCAAACAAGTAGTCCTCAGTGGGTACCGCCACCAGCCTCAGCGGTCTGCCCACTAAGTCCTCAATCTCAAGAGATATGTATAGAGTAATAAAGAAAGTAGGAGATAAACTACCACTACTATGCACAATGCTCAACTGTCAACATGAATACTAATGAACTGAACATATCAAATGAGAATTATCACGAATCCATAATGCCATACAACATAATACAATACCTGCGGCCTGATCAAGCTCAACCCGTAGGGAGCCAGCTAGTACAGGAAACACCGTCTGTCCCTAGCCCTTCGTACAATCCCTTTGTACGAAAAAACCCAACTCCGGAGCGGTACTCGTGGGAGCGACCCAACCGAGTAAAGTAACACATATCAGCGCCAAGCACCCACAGGTATATGATCGACACGACTAGGTCAACAAGGAATCACGTGCCCTCGGCACCTCAAAGGATAATCAACAACAAGTATGACTCAATCAATGCTCCAGTGCTCTCAAACAATCTCAACTCTACCACAAAGAAGAGGTACAAAATAACATAGCACGAGCCACAACATTATCACCTACACTAGTATGTACAACAACTGGTACAAGAGATATCAACAGGATAGGTGTAGGTCAAATCATGCATCAAGGATATAAGGAAATCATGCATGCTCATATATATATCATTAGTATATCATGCACATGCAATCTCAACCTAACAGGTCATATCTAACATAATCTCAGCATGTCATGCTATCATAATCCCAATAGTATCACACTATCATAATCCAATATCATCATATCATGCTAACATAATCCAACACTATCATATCATGCTAACATGAGAGTAAACACATAGGAGGAAGGAAGTCCACTGAATCTGGCAAACATCAACCCACCTCAAGAGCTAATCCAACCACGGTGGGGAACAACAATAGCCTCAGATCCAACCCTCCAAGATATACCAAACTCGAGCAGTACTCCGATCTGAATATCCCTCCAAAAGGCTGCTAACTCCGACAGAACAACAGCTCAGAACCAGATCAGAACAACAGTAGAGGAGAACAAGCTAGATCATAAACTAATGCCAACACATGGCCCTACTCTAGCTTTCTCTCTGTAGAAACGGAAATCACGAAGTGGAATGCAAGCTAAAAACAACCAGGGACTCACCTATTTATAGGCTCCCAAAATTCCACTTTCGGGCGCCCGAATCCAACTTCCGGGCGTCCGGAAACCCAAAACGCCAGGTGTCAACAGGCGGCCAGTCGGTCGGCGGTGGTCGGCAGGCGGTGGGGCGGCAGGTCTCCGACGGTCGACATGTGTCCATCGACACGACACGTGGCTCTCCACGTCATCCACTCAATCCGGATCCTCATCTGGGCGTCCGGTTCCTGCGTCCAAAACTCAAATCAGTCGGCCACTTCCGGACCCATCCAAATCGGCTACTGGCTCCGGAACATTCGGGCGTCCACTTCACAAGTTCCGGGCGCCCGAATTCCTCCGAGTCCAGAAACTCCTCGAAATGCCAATTATTACATTCTCCCCTCCTTAAATAGTTTCGTCCTCGAAACTAAAGCAAAGTATTCACCTCAAGATGCAAACAAGTGGGGATAAGACTTCTGCATGACAGTCTCCAACTCCCAAGTCGCCTCTCTATCATCATGAAAATCCCACTGCACCTTGACATAAGGTATGACCCGATTACGCAATTCTCTCGTCTCACGAGCAAGAATTCGTATCGGTCGCTCCTCGTAATGCAAGTCCTCCGTCAGCTCCAGTGGAGTAAAATCTATCACATGGGAAGGATCATGCATGTATCTCCTCAGAACAGATACATGAAAGACATCGTGCACACCCGCTAATCGAGGCGGAAGGGCTAACCGATAAGCCACGGGTCCTACTCTTTCCAAGATCTCGAAAGGACCAATGAATAGCGGACTAAGCTTTCCGCGAATCCCAAATCTCCGTAAGCCCTTCGATGGTGAGACCTTCAAGAAAACATGATCGCCAACTTGAAATTCTAGATCTCGCCTCCGAGTATCGGAGTAACTCTTTTGCCTGCTCTGGGCTGTCTCAATATGTCGCCGTATCACTTTTACTTTTTCTTCAGCTTCAAGCAATAGGTCTGGACCCAATGTATTCCTTTCACCAACATCGTCCCAACACAAAGGTGATCGACATTTGCGTCCATACAATGCTTCAAACGGAGCCATCTTAATGCTCGCTTGATAGCTATTGTTGTACGCAAACTCTACCAATCTCAGATGTCGATCCCACCCTCCACCAAAATCCAAGACACAAGCTCTCAGCATAAACTCAAGTGTCTGAATAGTACGCTCGGACTGACCATCAGTCTGAGGATGAAAAGCAATGCTAAAATAAAGCCGAGTCCCCAAAGCTGTCTGTAGACTCCTCCAGAAATGAGAGACAAACCTCAGGTCTCTATCAGATACTATTGAGATTGGCACACCATGCAATCTCAATATCTCATCCAAATAAAGCTGCGCAAGTCGCTCACGTGACCAAGTAATCTGCATAGGCAGAAAATGAGCAGACTTCGTCAGCCTATCGACAATCACCCATATAGCATCATAGCCGCTCGAAGTCCTCGGCAATCCTACGACGAAATCCATCGTGATGTGATCCCACTACCATTTAGGTATTGGAAGGCTCTGTAGCTTACCAGCTGGTACTCAATGTTCAGCCTTCACTTGCTGACATGTCAAACATTGAGCTACAGCCCTACCAATATCCCGCTTCATGCCATTCCATCAGAAGTGAGTCTTCAGATCCTGGTACATCTTAGTCCCTCCAGGATGTACAGAATAAGGAGTATAATGTGCTTCCTTCAATACCTCCTCTCGAATCTCCAGATCCGTTGGTACACATAGACGTCCTCTATAACGGAGAATCTCGGAATCATCACAAGTAAAACCTTCAAGATCACCATTCCTCAGTTGATCTCGAATTTTCATCAGGTAAGGATCTACACTCTGTTTCTCTCGAATCCTATCCAACAGAGTGGGCTGTATGACCATAGTCATCAGTCTCGCCGTTATCCCAGGAGTAACCACTTCAAGAGATAACCTCCGCATCTCCTCAATTAGGACATGCTGTTGAGTGATACTCATACTCAAAGTCGCCACAGCCTTCCTACTCAAAGCATCGGCTACAACATTAGCCTTGCCGGGATGATACAGAATAGAGATGTCATAATCCTTCAGTAGCTCTAACCATCTCCGTTGCCGTAGATTCAACTCCTTCTGTGTAAACAGATACTTGAGGCTCTTGTGATCTGTATAAACTTCACAATGCTCTCCATAGAGATAGTGGCGCCATAACTTCAGAGCAAAGACTACCGCTGCTAACTCCAAATCATGAGTGGGGTAGTTCTTCTCATACTCCTTTAGTTGCCTTGAAGCATACGCAATCACTTTACCATGTTGCATCAGCACGCATCCCAAGCCACTATGCGAAGCATCACTATAGATGACAAATCCTTCGCCCATCACTGGTAGTGCAAGAATAGGGGCTGTCATCAACCTCTGCTTTAGCTCATCAAAGCATTCTTGACACTCATCACTCCAAATATACTTAACCCCTTTCCTGGTTAACCGAGTGAGTGGTGTAGAGAGTTTCGCAAAACTCTCCACAAATCGTCGATAATACCCGGCTAAGCCAAGAAAACTCCGAACCTCAGATATGGTCGTCGGTCTAGGCCAATCACGAATCGCCTCAATCTTCTTAGGATCAACAGCTACTCCCGAAGCTGAAATCACATGGCCTAAAACCTCTCTCAACCAGAATTCACACTTCTTCAGCTTTGCATACAACTTCTTTTCTTGCAAGAGTTGCAGCACTAATCTCAGATGCTCCTCATGCTCCGCATCACTACGGGAGTAAATCAAGATGTCATCAATGAAGACTACCACAAACTTGTCCAAGAAAGACTTAAAGACTCGGTTCATCATATCCATAAATGCAGCAGGGGCATTCGTCAAACCAAAAGGCATGACAGTAAACTCATAATGCCCATACCGAGTTCTAAAAGCTGTTTTAGAAATATCCTCGGCCTTCACCTTCAACTGGTGGTAACCGGACTAAAGATCCATCTTAGAAAAGACACACGCTCCCTGCAATTGATCAAATAAATCATCGATACGCGGGAGGGGGTATCTATTCTTGATGGTCACTTTGTTTAATTCCCGATAATCCACACACAGTCTAAGTGAACCATCCTTCTTCTTCACAAACATCACAGGCGCTCCCCAAGGCGACACACTAGGTCTGATAAAACCTTTATCCATAAGATCCTGCAGTTGCGCCTTCAACTCTCTCAATTCAGCTGGTGCCATTCTATAGGGTGTCTTCGAGATTGGCGCGGTTCCTAGTACCACATCAATCACGAATTCAATCTCCCTATCAGGAGGCATCGAGGATAGTTTAGAAGGAAATACATCCGGAAACTCACGGACAATAGGAATATCCTCAAGTCCTGGTACAACAGTGGGCACCTCAGTCACTGTTGCAAAATAGGCCATACATCCTCTACTCAACATCTGTCTGGCCTTAGAAGAAGATATCGTCACTGCGAACAGTGAACTTCTACAACCTTCATAAATGAACTCCTCATGTCCAGGTTCACGAAAGATCACCGTCTTGGTTCCACAATCGATCGTAGCAAAGTATCGAGATAACCAATCCATGCCTAGGATTATATCAAAATCCTGCAGCTGTCTTAATACCAATAAATCGGCAGGCATGATCCAAGGCCCTACTTGCACAGGACATCCCAAACAACCCTGCGTCACCTGCAAACTATGGTCGGGTACCCGCACCTCCTGTGTCTGGGGTAACGACCCTATCTCTAAATCATGATGCAATGCAAATGCCCTACTAACAAAGGAATGCGATGCACCAGTATCGAATAAAGTACGCGATCTAATGCCACAAATCAAAACTATACCTGCCACCACTCGATCAGCTATCGAGGCGTCCTCAATCTGAGCGGCATAGACTCGACCGCTCGCTGGTGGCTGGCGTCGATCCGGCTGTCGTGGCATAGAATATCGATCCTGAGTAAACACCGGGGAAGCTCCAGATACTTGCGGTGGGGAGAAAAGTACAGACGCCATAGATGGGGCTGCTACAAGTCTGGGACAAGCCCTCCTGATGTGTCCCGGCTGACCACACTCATAACATCGACCCTCTCGTCGATCACAGAGATAAGCAAAATGAGGTCCTCCACAAATCACACATCGGGGAGATCCCTTCTGCTGCTGTCGCTGCTGGCGAAATCCTCCAGACTGCTGGCGACTAGAAGATCCACGTCCCTGGAAACGCGATCGCTGGGGAGGTCTAGGTGGCCATCTGCTACTCGACTGCCCTCCATCATCAGGTGCTGGGCGTTTTCTCTCCTGACCCTGAGTTGGGTCCACAGGCTGTGTAGTACACTGAACTTTAGCGAATTGCAAGGTTCTAGTGTGAGATTAGTACTCCGTACTAATCTGGAGGTTTTGGTTTTGTTTCGAGCCCTTGGGAGCGTTTTCGGGACTTGAGAAGTGCGAAAACGGACTCCGGGAGTCGAAATCTGCAAAACTGCAGGTTTTGGCATTGCATACCGGTATTCATCTTTGGGATACCGGAATGCTGTGTTAAACCGAATTTCGCAGCTCTCGGGTTCTGCGGAATCCTGCTGGAAATACCGGAATGGGCTGGCATTCCGGTATGTACCATCGCATACCGGTATTGGAGTTGATATACCGGTACTGGCAATGCGCATACCGGAATCCCTTCGCGTGGCCTGTTTGGCCGAGGCTCGGGTTTGCGGAGTTTCTGGCCTGGTACCGGTATGCCCATACGCATACCGGTATACAGAACCAAAAATTCTGTTTGAGCTGTTTTGCGAATGTTGGCTTTTGGAGGGGTGTTAGGGCAATTGTTACATCATAACACTTAACCCCTCACAGCCCCCTCTCAGCCTCATTGCTGAGGACTTAGAGAAAAGAGGTAGGCTTCTTCTCCCTTTCTCTCTCTAGATTTCTTGGGCTTTTGGTGATTAAACCTAGGGTTTGATCTCCTTTTCCTTCTCTTTTGCTCTCAAGCTTGCTAGCTTGTTCTTGGTGGACGTGGTGGAGGAAGAGAAGAGTTTGTTTGAGGTTTATCTCCAAACCTAGCTTCCTAGGATCTTGTTTGGAGCTATAAAGAGGTGAGTTCTCCTCTCTTGAACCCTCTATTGTAGTTTATTTGGGTTTTTGTTGTAGAAATTCCATGTTGGGAAACCTAGGGTTTACTTTTAGGGTTTCTTAATTTCGGGATTTTGAATGGGAATTGATGGGTGTAGAATGTTGTGTTAGGTTGGATTTGAGGCCTCCTAACTCTATTTTGGACTTTGGACAAGAAATTCTTGGTCTAAGGTATTTTCACCCTTTTTCCCTTTGTTGTATGTCGTTTTTCAATTTTGGTTGTTCGATGTTCTAACCCCTTAGGAATCTCCTTTAGGGCGCTAGAAATCGAGGGGACAACTTGGTTTTCGGAAACTGCGAGGTTCCGAAGGGCTTCGGGTGGGTTTGACCTCACCGAAATGGGTGAATTCCCTCTATGTCATCGTTGTAGCTTAAGAGCTTAATTTAATGCATTTTCATACCAATTATGGCATGGTAGAATTTTAGAATTCATAAAATTCATGTGCTATTATATGCAAATTATATATATATATCCTATGTTGTAGGAGGATTGCATGATTTAAACATGGTGCGTTATGAATGGCTATGGAAATAGATTAACTCATTTATGTGATGGTTGGAACATCTACTTAGACAAGTAGAGACATGTGTGACAATAGAGAACAATGAACTTGGAATACTCATGACACTTAACTTCATGGACTAGTCATAGGGTAGATATGACATATGGTATGTTGAACCATAAGACAAGGTTGAACTTATGACATTTCATCTAGAAGAACATCTAGAAGGACATTATGACCTAGACTTGGATATTTGTTGGCATTCCATGTTTTTAGACATGACGACATATACTATGTGATTGATTGTTACTTGTTCGCCACTATGCTCGTTTACACATGCTTGTGAGGGTCGCTCCCTACAAGCCGGCACTCCGGAGATGGCCTAGCGACAGTTATTTCGCACTTGTGTTAGAGAGAGCGCCGAAATGGAACCGCCGTGGGTAAGGCTCACCGAAGCGTGAGGTGTTGACTACCACGGAGCCATTAGGCACGGCACAAGTGAACATTCTTTCGATATACCCCTTTTATGATTACATATTTAATGTTATATGCAAAGTAAACATTCATATTGTGAAAGGTTGCATGCTTATACATGTGCATGAGTAGTTTAGTTCATGTTAATATAATTATATCTTGAGGCATTGTAGCATTGAAGTTTCTCTATAAAACATGCTTTTATTATCTAACCCTACTTTGCCTCAGTTGGCCTAGTGGTGTACTCCGCTCCTCTCGGCGGCTTACCCACTGGGAACTATTGAATAATAGTTCTCATCCCCCTGGGGTTTGTTGTTTTATTTCAGAGCCATCCACTGCGGGAGAGGCTAGGGACCGCGGCAAGGGCATTGCGAGTAGCTAGATCGCGAGGGTGCTAGCGACTAGGTGGCGCACCTTTCTTTATGTTTTTAGTTGAGAGGTGTTTTTTTTGTATCGACCACTTTTGTAGAGACTACCCTATGTCCCTTTTTGGGTTTATGTTGTGTACTAAACTTTGTAGTAACTTTACCTTTATAGTATTTCATGCTTTTATCTTGAGACCTTACTTGTTTAGTATGTATGCTCTGATTATCATGATAGGATTACTTGCTTTATTCCTTTCATTCATGTTGTTATTAGACGCCTTGTGTGCATGTTGGTTGTTTGTGTACACGGCGGGTCTGTGCATGCGCCCGGGTGGGCCTCCGCTGGGGCCCCGGGGCGTGACAGATTATAGTGGTATCAGAGCCTAGGGTTAAGTCATTGTGGACCTAGAAAACCTTAGGCAGGTCGGACTATAGGACTTAGACTCGTGAGAGACGAGATTGTTTTTAGCGGAAGTAACACAATTGGGTTGTGTCTTTATTCTCCAAGTAGTTGGAGTTTGATCGAAGTGTGTGACACCTAACTCTTAAGAGGTCACGTTGGCGGCCGACAACGTGACATCGGGAGTTAGTTAGAAGCTCACTTCATTTACTTTCGCATGATTGGGGATTTTATTATCTGAGTGGGGTTTCGTTAGCGTGAGTTTTCTAACTTGCGCATTCTATGTTATTGTAGCTTGTAATGCCGACTACTCGTTCCCAGTCGACCGAGATGGCAGCGGCAGCCGACACAGAGGATGTGGAGACCTCTGCAACCTCCGGATCCAGTGAGGTCCGTGAGTTGAGAGACCAGTTGATGACGTTGACAGGTCTGGTGGCACAGCAGGCGACTGCGGCTCAACAGCAAGCCGATGCCGCACGTCGACAGGAAGCAAGGATGAAGAGGATGGAGGAGTTATTACTTCAGCAGACTTCTACCAGGACTGTTCAGGATCCTACGCCACCTACGCCAGTTGGAGGTGCGACTGCTGGAGCATCGGCGCCTATCCCTGGGCCGACCCCCGTGGCGCCCAGTGCCGAGCCGAGAGAGGAGGCGGCTATGACACCCCCGACGCGGGCATCACCGGCGAGGACGGTTTTGCCTTTGATGGTTGTCGGGACTGAGCGAGACAGGTTGATGGAGCGTTTGAATGAGTTTCGGAGATGTAACCCTCAAGTCTTCGATGGCGAGAAAGCGGATCATTGGACGGTGGAGAAGTGGGTTCTCCACATGGAAAAGCTTTTTCATGACACTTTTGTGGAGGAGCAGTATAAGGTATGGTTGGCCACGTATCATCTTGACGGCGCGGCATATCGTTGGTGGGCGGATATTCGGGATGACCCGAACACTGACTTGGCGGCTATCACTTGGAGCGGATTCAAGGACCTTTTGTTGTCAAACTACTTTCCTCCAAGTGTCAAGAGGCAGATGGAGAGGGATTTGCGCAGCTTGCGTCAGCGGGACATGACGGTGACGGAGTATGAACGAGAGTTTTCTCGTCTTTTGCACTGCGTACCCTACGTGGTGAGGAATGACGAGGATAAGGCTCGTATCTTTGAGGCGGGCCTTCGACCGTCGATATATAGATTGGTGCAGGCGGCAGGGTTGCAGACCTACCGGGAGGTGGTGAACCGCGCCTTAGTTGTGGAAAAGGGCGCGGAGATTGCGAGGGAGGAGATCGAAGCTTGGGACCGACAGAGGGGAAAGAGGCCGGCGGGCGAAGGAGGTAGCAAGAGTTACTCCAAGAAACCACCGAAGCACCCGAGGAGCCAGTCGGGTGGGCGCGGCTCGGCTCCACCGCGCGGAGCATCGGATTCCCAGAAGCCGCCGCGTTGCGTCATTTGTGGTGGTCCTCATTTTGCACCGCAATGCCCGCAACGTAGTGGCAAGTGTTTTAAGTGTGGCCAGGAGGGTCACATTCGATCTCAGTGCCGGAGGGGTTTTTCCCCAGCACCTTCATCGGCTTCAGCACCGGCACCACCAGGGCAGGGTCGTGGGACCCCAGCTACTCACTACTCGGCGGGGCGACCGCCCTTTCAGCAGCAGCAGCAGATCGAGGGATCCCGACAGGCGCCTAGTGGGCGTATGTATGCGGCTCAGGCTGTGGAGGCGACAGCAGCCGAGGAGGTCGTCGCAGGTATCATTTTAATTAATGGAATCAGAGTTAGAGCTTTATTTGACACTGGTGCATCTCATTCTTTTATTGATCGGCTGTTTGCCGAGTTGCATGGCATCGAGATTGTACCTACTTTGCATCCGGGACATGTTGTCGTCCCCGACCATATTTTGGACATTCAAGAGTTTTGCCCTAGATGCCCTGTTAGAGTAGGGGATTGGATTATGCCGATTGATTTGCTAGTCTTGCGGAAATTTGGCGAGTTTGACGTAGTATTGGGCATGGATTGGCTCACAAAATACTACGCCACAATCGATTGCAAGGATCGGATTGTGACTTTTCGGGAGCCCGGAAAGGATGAAGTTGTGTTTCGAGCGTGCAAGAGTTCGCTGTTCGCGATGACTATCTCTTCTGCACGGGCTAAGCACTTGATTCGGAGTGGTTGTGTAGCTTACCTAGCTAGCGTGGTGGTGAGGGATGGAGACACCCCGCGGATTGAGGACATACCCGTTGTGCGGGAGTTTGTTGATGTGTTTCCGGCGGATCTTCCGGGTATGCCACCGGATAGGGAAATTGAATTCGTGGTGGATCTCGTTCCCGGGACTACCCCGATTTCAAAGGCACCCTATAGGATGGCACCTGCCGAGCTGAAGGAGCTGAAAGCGCAGTTGCAAGACTTGTTGGATAAGGGCTTCATCAGACCGAGTGTTTCACCTTGGGGAGCACCGGTTTTATTTGTGAAGAAGAAGGACGGATCTCTTCGCCTATGCGTGGATTATCGTGAGCTTAATAAGGTTACGATCAAGAATAGGTATCCACTACCGAGGATTGACGACTTGTTCGATCAACTGCAAGGATCTTTGGTGTATTCCAAGATAGATTTACAATCTGGTTATCACCAACTCAAGATCAAGGCTGAGGATGTACCCCTGACGGCTTTTCGAACACGGTATGGACATTATGAGTTTACTGTTATGCCGTTTGGGCTTACTAATGCCCCGGCAGCTTTTATGGATTTAATGAACCGTGTCTTTAAGCCTTACTTAGACAGGTTTGTAGTGGTGTTCATCGACGACATCTTAGTGTATTCTCGAAGCGACGAGGAACATAGAGATCATTTGAGGCAAGTATTGCAAGTACTTCGGGAGAAGAAACTTTTTGCTAAGTTGAAGAAGTGTGAATTTTGGCTCCGCGAAGTATCCTTTTTGGGGCATGTGATATCGGGAGACGGTGTAGCCGTGGATCCTAAGAAGATTGAGGCGATCAAGGATTGGCCTAGACCAACGAATGTGACCGAGATTCGGAGTTTTATTGGTCTAGCCGGGTATTACCGGAGGTTTGTCGAGGGATTCGCTAAGTTATCTATGCCTCTCACTCGACTCACACACAAAGGAACTAAGTTCATTTGGAATGACTTATGTGATAGAAGCTTCTTGGAGTTGAAGGAGCGCTTGACTACCGCCCCGATCTTGACTTTGCCGGTTGCGGGAGCAGGGTATGTGATTTATAGTGATGCTTCACTTAATGGTTTGGGTTGTGTTTTGATGCAGGACGGAAAAGTAATAGCTTATGCTTCCCGTCAACTTAAGGATTATGAAAAGAATTATCCAACCCACGATTTGGAGTTAGCGGCCGTGGTGTTCGCTTTGAAGCTTTGGCGTCATTATCTTTATGGCGAGCGTTGTGAAGTCTACACCGACCATAAGAGCCTAAAATATCTGTTTACACAGAAGGATTTAAATTTGAGGCAACGAAGATGGTTGGAGCTACTTAAAGATTATGATTTGACTATTCTCTACCACCCGGGAAAAGCAAATGTGGTGGCAGATGCTCTAAGTCGCAAATCGATGGAAAATTTAGCGATGCTACTTGTTACTCAACCCCCGCTATTGGCAGAATTGCGACGATTGAATTTGGAGGTTGTAGCCCCCGACACACCCGCGAGGTTAATGGCTTTGGTAGTGCAACCTACCTTACTTGATTTGATTAAGGAGAAGCAAGTTCTTGACCCAGAATTGCAAAGGATTCGATCCAAAATCAGCGAAGGCCATGCTAATGGATTTTTTGTGGACGATCACGGAATACTACGATTCCTGAATCGACTATGTGTACCGGCTGAAGCAGAAATCAAGGAAAGGATATTGACCGAAGCTCACCGAGCGCCTTACACCGTGCATCCGGGTGGCACAAAGATGTACAAGGATTTGAAATTGCACTATTGGTGGCCCGGAATGAAGAAGGATGTTGGCGAGTTTGTTGCTAGATGTCTAACTTGCCAACAAGTGAAAGCTGAACATAGACTCCCCGCGGGAAAACTTCAGAGTTTACCGATACCGGTTTGGAAATGGGAGCGTATTACTATGGATTTTGTTTCAGGGTTGCCTCGCTCTCAAGCCGGGCATGATGCAGTGTGGGTGATAGTGGATCGATTGACTAAATCGGCACACTTTATCCCTATACATACTACTTGGGCAGGGGAGAGACTTGCACAAGTCTATCTTGACGAAGTGGTGCGACTTCATGGAGTACCTACATCGATCGTATCGGATAGAGACACTAGATTTGTGTCGCATTTTTGGAAGAGTTTACATGACGCTTTGGGCACTCGTCTGGATTTCAGCACGGCATTTCACCCCCAAAGCGATGGTCAATCTGAGCGTACCATTCAGATCTTGGAGGACATGCTTCGAGCTTGTATTATGGATTATCAAGGAGGTTGGCATCAGCACCTACCTATGGCAGAATTTGCTTATAACAATAGTTATCAAGCAAGCATTAAGATGGCACCTTTCGAAGCTCTTTACGGAAGGAAGTGTCGATCACCACTTCATTGGAGCGAAGTGGGTGAGAAGCTAGTTTTGGGTCCCGACGTGCTACAGGAAGCCGAGGACAAGGTTCGCATTGCTCGACAAAGATTAATTTCAGCTCAAAGTCGCCAAAAGAGTTATGCTGATAAGCGTCGGCGGGAATTGGAATTCCAAGTAGGAGATCATGTCTTCCTAAAGGTATCGCCGACAAAGGGGATTAAGAGATTTGGTATTCGAGGAAAGCTTAGTCCTCGTTTTATTGGACCTTTCGAAGTGTTGGAACGGGTAGGCCCGGTAGCATATCGGCTCGCTTTACCGCCGAATCTATCGGGAGTACACAACGTGTTCCACGTATCTTTACTCCGAAAGTATGTTTTCGACCCAACTCATGTGTTGGACTCCACTCCGTTGGAATTGCATGAAGATTTGAGCTTCGAGGAATACCCGGCGAAGATTCTAGCTCGCGAGGTGAAGAAACTCAAGAATCGAGAAATCCCTTATGTGAAGGTGCTTTGGAGCAACCACGACGAGCGCGAAGCAACTTGGGAGTTGGAGAGCTCGCTGTTGGAGCGGTACCCCCATCTTTTTCAGATGGAATCCTAAGGTACTTGACTTCTAGTTTCGCGGACGAAACTCCTTTTTAGGAGGGGTGTATGTAGTACACTGAACTTTAGCGAATTGCAAGGTTCTAGTGTGAGATTAGTACTCCGTACTAATCTGGAGGTTTTGGTTTTGTTTCGAGCCCTTGGGAGCGTTTTCGGGACTTGAGAAGTGCGAAAACGGACTCCGGGAGTCGAAATCTGCAAAACTGCAGGTTTTGGCATTGCATACCGGTATGTACCCTTGGGATACCGGAATCCTGTGTTAAACCGAATTTCGCAGCTCTCGGGTTCTGCGGAATCCCGCTGGAAATACCGGAATGGGCTGGCATTCCGGTATGTGACATCGCATACCGGTATTGGAGTTGACATACCGGTACTGGCAATGCGCATACCGGAATCCCTTCGCGTGGCCTGTTTGGCCGAGGCTCGGGTTTGCGGAGTTTCTGGCCTGGTACCGGTATGCCCATACGCATACCGGTATACAGAACCAAAAATTCTGTTTGAGCTGTTTTGCGAATGTTGGCTTTTGGAGGGGTGTTAGGGCAATTGTTACATCATAACACTTAACCCCTCACAGCCCCCCCTTCAGCCTTTGCTGAGGACTTGGAGAAAAGAGAGTAGGCTTTTTCTCTCTTTCTCTCTCTAGATTTCTTGGGTTTTTGGTGATTAAACCTAGGGTTTGATCTCTAGTTCCTTCTCTTTTGCTCTCAAGCTTGCTAGCTTGTTCTTGGTGGACGTGGTGGAGGAAGAGAAGAGTTTGTTTGAGGTTTATCTCCAAACCTAGCTTCCTAGGATCTTGTTTGGAGCTATAAAGAGGTGAGTTCTCCTCTCTTGAACCCTCTATTGTAGTTTATTTGGGTTTTTGTTGTAGAAATTCCATGTTGAGAAACCTAGGGTTTACTTTTAGGGTTTCTTAATTTCGGGATTTTGAATGGGAATTGATGGGTGTAGAATGTTGTGTTAGGTTGGATTTGAGGCCTCCTAACTCTATTTTGGACTTTGGACAAGAAATTCTTGGTCTAAGGTATTTTCACCCTTTTTCCCCTTTGTTGTATGTCGTTTTTCGATTTTGGTTGTTCGATGTTCTAACCCCTTAGGAATCTCCTTTAGGGCGCTAGAAATCGAGGGGACAACTTGGTTTTCGGAAACTGCGAGGTTCCGAAGGGCTTCGGGTGGGTTTGACCTCACCGAAATGGGTGAATTCCCCCTATGTCATCCTTGTAGCTTAAGAGCTTAAATTAGTGCATATTCATACTAATTATGACATGGTAGAATTTAGAATGCATGAGATTCATGTGCTATTATATGCAAATTATATATATATATATCCCATGTTGTAGGAGGATTGCATGATTTAAACATGATGCGTTATGAATGGCTATGGAAATAGATTAACTCATTTATGTGATGGTTGGAACATCTACTTAGACAAGTAGAGACATGTGTGACAATAGAGAACAATGAACTTGGAATACTCATGACACTTAACTTCATGGACTAGTCATAGGGTAGATATGACATATGGTATGTTGAACCATAAGACAAGGTTGAACTTATGACATTTCATCTAGAAGACATCTAGAAGGACATTATGACCTAGACTTGGATATTTGTTGGCATTCCATGTTTTTAGACATGACGACATATACTATGTGATTGATTGTTACTTGTTCGCCACTATGCTCGTTTACACATGCTTGTGAGGGTCGCTCCCTACAAGCCGGCACTCCGGAGATGGCCTAGCGACAGTTATTTTTCGCACTTGTGTTAGAGAGAGCGCCGAAATGGAACCGCCGTGGGTAAGGCTCACCGAAGCGTGAGGTGTTGACTACCACGGAGCCATTAGGCACGGCACAAGTGAACATTCTTTCGATATACCCCTTTTATGATTACATATTTAATGTTATATGCAAAGTAAACATTCATATTGTGAAAGGTTGCATGCTTATACATGTGCATGAGTAGTTTAGTTCATGTTAATATAATTATATCTTGAGGCATTGTAGCATTGAAGTTTCTCTATAAAACATGCTTTTATTATCTAACCCTACTTTGCCTCAGTTGGCCTAGTGGTGTACTCCGCTCCTCTCGGCGGCTTACCCACTGGGAACTATTGAATAATAGTTCTCATCCCCCTGGGGTTTGTTGTTTTATTTCAGAGCCATCCACTGCGGGAGAGGCTAGGGACCGCGGCAAGGGCATTGCGAGTAGCTAGATCGCGAGGGTGCTAGCGACTAGGTGGCGCACCTTTCTTTATGTTTTTAGTTGAGAGGTGTTTTTGTATCGACCACTTTTGTAGAGACTACCCTATGTCCCTTTTTGGGTTTATGTTGTACTGAACCTTGTAGTAACTTTACCTTTATAGTATTTCATGCTTTTATCTTGAGACCTTACTTGTTTAGTATGTATGCTCTGATTATCATGATAGGATTACTTGCTTTATTCCTTTCATTCATGTTGTTATTAGACGCCTTGTGTGCATGTTGGTTGTTGTGTACACGGCGGGTCTGTGCATGCGCTCGGGTGGGCTTCCGCTGGGGCCCCGGGGCGTGACAGGCTGCCCTCTCGTCACAAATGTCCCTCGCTCTACCCACAGAGACTGCTCAATAGTAGCATCCAAGGTCTGAAGTCTCTGCGAGTGAACAAAAGGAAATATCTCGGGTCTCAAACCCTTCTCATACAGATAAACCTTCTGTATCTCATCTCTCGCAGCTGAAGGAACACAGTTGAGTAGTCTCGTAAACTCCCTCGCATACTCCTGTACTGGACGATTCCCTTGCTTCAGATTCTTCAAATCTTCCTCTATCTTCATCTTCACACTACTAGGAAAGTATGCTCCATACATAATCTCCCGAAACTCGCTCCAAGTCATCTGTAGAGGATTCAGGGACCTATGGTCACGGGTCCTCCTCCACCAGACATGAGCATCACCAGAAAGACAATGAACTGCCATATGCACCTGCTCCCGTGCTGGCACAAAGAGATCCTCAAACAACTTCTCCATTTCACAAATCCAAGCTTCCACCACCCATGGTTCTATGCTACTACCATTGAATCGCGGTGGATCAAACCTACAGAAGCGAGCCAATCTATCCGCCATCCGCTCCTGCTCCTCTTCATAAAGCACTTGACTAGGCTGAGTACTTCTTTCTCTGGGTTGAGATGTAACTTGAGTAGTCGCCGCCTGAGGTTCCATAGCTCGAGGCATATTATTCTGCTGCTGGGAGAAAGCATCGCACATCTTCTGCAATAAGGCACTCTGCTGCCTTCCAACTGCAGCTATGTCTGCTAGCTGCCCCTGCAGATCGGGCCGTTCACTAGGTCCCGTCTGCTCAGGTATCTCCGAAGGCGTCGGATGCGCTCGCGTCGACGGTCGTCGAGGAGGCATAGTAATAACCTGCAACAGAATACCCGATTAGGACCACAAAACAATCTCACGACCCAATCTAGCGAAAGTCTAAAAGGACACTTCTTTTCTTCTCAGATTATTATGTCGTCTGCAGCCAACATAATTCATCCGATAAGAGAAGACATAATCCCTCAATCACTCTTCCTACACAAGGAAGGCTTCAAAAACCCAATCTTTGACTTTCGCGATCAATCACGTCTCTCTCGTCATTCTTAGGTTTGTTATCTTAGGTTTCCTAGGCCCTCATGACCTATTCCTAAGCTCTGATACCAACTTAATCTGTCACGCCCCGGGTTACCTCTTCCCAGGCACATGACAAGATCCGCCGCATACACAGTATCTCTACCATATATACGAAGCGAAAACAACAACAACTACATAGAGCTAAAGGTATCAGCAGAGCTGCTATATAAATATATCAAAGAATCACTGTACATACATACATCATCCATAACTATAATATACAACACTGATAATCTCTATCTCACTGTATGTACAGACTCATAATCATCTACCAAAATGGGGTATACCTCTAGCCAAGTATCCGGGGATCAACTCTACCCGACGGTCTCCTTTCCGCGCTCAGTATGCACAACTGGGGAAGAAGACTCTACAAAAAGGTGTCAACAACGGGTGTGAGAACTACTATCAAACAAGTAGTCCTCAGTGGGTACCGCCACCAGCCTCAGCGGTCTGCACACTAAGTCCTCAATCTCAAGAGATATGTATAGAGCAATAAAGAAAGTAGGAGATAAACTACCACTACTATGCACAATGCTCAACTGTCAACATGAATACCAATGAACTGAACATATCAAATGAGGACTATCACGAATCCATAATGCCATACAACATAATACAATACCTGCGGCCTGATCATGCTCAACCCGTAGGGAGCTAGCTAGTACAGGAAACACCGTCTGTCCCTAGCCCTTCGTACAATCCCTCTGTACGGAAAAATCCAACTCCGGAGCGGTACTCGTGGGAGCGACCCAACCGAGTAAAGTAACACATATCAGCGCCAAGCACCCATAGGTATATGATCGACACGACTGGGTCAACAAGGAATCACGTGTCCTCGGCACCTCAAAGGATAATCAACAACAAATATGACCCAATCAATGCTCCAGTGCTCTCAAACAATCTCAACTCTACCACAAAGAGGAGGTACAAAATAACATAGCACCAGCCACAACATGATCACCTACACTAGTATGTACAACAACTGGTACAAGGGATATCAACAGGATAGGTGTAGGTCAAATCATGCATCAAGGATATAAGGAAATCATGCATGCTCATATATATATCATTAGCATATCATGCACATGCAATCTCAACCTAACAGGTCATATCTAACATAATCTCATGTCATGCTATCATAATCCCAATAGTATCACACTATCATAATCCAATATCATCATATCATGCTAACATAATCCAACACTATCATATCATGCTAACATGAGAGTAAACACATAAGAGGAAGTCCACTGAATCTGGCAAACATCAACCCACCTCAAGAGCTAATCCAACCACGGTGGGGAACAACAATAGCCTCAGATCCAACCCTCCAAGAGATACCAAACTCGAGCAGTACTCCGATCTGAATATCCCTCCAAAAGGCTGCTAACTCCGACAGAACAACAGCTCAGAACCAGATCAGAACAACAGTAGAGGAGAACAAGCTAGATCATAAACTAATGCCAACACATGGCCCTACTCTAGCTTTCTCTCTCTAGAAACGAAAATCACGAAGTGGAATGCAAGCTAAAAACAACCAGGGACTCACCTATTTATAGGCTCCCAAAATTCCACTTTCGGGCGCCCGAATCCAACTTCCGGGCGTCCGGAAACCCAAAACGCCAGGTTTCAACAGGCGGCCAGTCGGTCGGCGGTGGTCGGCAGGCGGTGGGGCGGCAGGTCTCCGACGGTCGACACGTGTCCATCGACACGACACGTGGCTCTCCACGTCATCCTCTCAATCCTGATCCTCATCTGGGCGTCCGGTTCCTGCGTCCAAAACTCAAATCAGTCGGCCACTTCCGGACCCATCCAAATCGGCTACTGGCTCCGGAACATTCGGGCGTCCACTTCACAAGTTCCGGGCGCCCGAATTCCTCCGAGTCCAGAAACTCCTCGAAATGCCAAATATTACAATTATGCACAACAATTAGGATTTGGAATTGTAAAGAGGTCTACTAAAATGACTGATGGCAAGCTTATGTTTGTAATAATCGCATGCTCTCGTCATGGAAAATGTATCGGATCGTGATTAATCTTCATCCTCGTCCATCGGTAGCCAAGACGGACTGTCCTGCGAGGACAAATGTGGTAATAAATTCGGATTCATCTTGTGTAATAAGCAAAATTAAACTTGAGTATAATCATGTCCTAGGTCCTTATAAGTCTCGATTTTTTCCCTGCAATCGAGTTATAGATCGAAGTGTCAAGAGGCGGCTTGATCTTAATGATCGTGCCAGAATCAGATTGAATAAAAGTTTCAATTCTTTTACTGTTGAGGCTAGTGGGTATGAAAACTTAACATTTTAAGAGAAGGACGCTCGTAATTATATTGAAAAAGTCCGCCGATTACAACTTGGTTAAGGTGATGGCGAAGCTATTTGTAATTATTTTAGATGCATGCAAGAGAGGAATGCAAACTTTTTTATGCTATAGATCTGGACGATGATTCTCGGCTTCGCAATGTATTTTGGGCAGATGCTCGAAGTAGAGCGGCCTATGAATGTTTCGGAGATGTAATTACTTTCGACTCGACATATCTAACGAATAAATACGATAGGCCGTTTGCTTTTTTTGTTGGTGTTAATCATCATGGACAGTCAATATTATTGGGATGCGACCTACTCTCTGCTAAAGATACGGATTCGTTTATTTGGCTCTTTTAGAATTGGTTGTCATGCATGTCCGAGTGTGCCCCCAAAACAATAATCGTTGATCAAGACAAAGCGATACAAAATGCTATAGCACCGGTCTTTCCTGATACTCGGCATCGATGTTGATTATGGCACATAACAAAGAATATACCGGAGAAGCTAAGAAGCTATGGTGAATATCATTCGATTAAGAGCGTTATGATGGATGCTATTTATGAATCACTGACATTAGTTGAATTTGAGGAAAAATGGAAGAGAATGATAGCTTGTTATGGACTTCAAAATAATGAATAGTTGTTAGGCCTGTACGAAGAAAGACATAAGTGGGTATCAGTTTATGTGAAGGATACATTTTGGGCTAGAATATCCACGAACAGCGAAGCAAAAGCATCCATTTGATAGGTATGTGAACTCGAAAACTTCGTTAAAACAATTCGTTGAGCAGTATGAAAGCGCTATAAAGAATAAAGCTGAAAATGAAGCAGAATTAGACTACAAATAATTCAGGTCAGTCATCCTGTGCATAACGAACTACAAATAATTCAGCTCAGTCATCCCGTGCATCAGTCGTTATGCATTTGAGAAGCAATTTCAAGATGTGTACACGATTGCGAAATTTAGAGAATTTCAGGCAGAGTTGGAGGAATTAATGCATTGCGAGACATCCTTATTGTCTTCGAAGAGCACTGCGCATTCTTATCAAATTAATGAGTATGGCGATGGAGGTAAAAGTATAGTCTTCACAGTATATTTTGATAAGGGCGGCTCTCTAGTAAGTTGTATTTGCCATCTTTTTGAGTACAAGGGTATCTTATGCCGACATTCAATTGCCTTCCTAGTTCATAGAAAGTTGATGATTATCCCAAATTCTTACATATTAACACGATGGAGGAAGGACATCATACGGAGTATATCCGGGTGAAGACATGGCATAAGAACTTAGGGAGCACTGCTGAAATTATGTAGTCATATGTATGACATTGCAGACATAGCTGCTAAGTCCGATGAGAAATGTGAAGTAACGTTACGCACGCTGCGAGATTTGAAGACCAAATTAGAATACACTTCATCATCCAAGGAGAGCAATGATGTTGAATATTTGCCGATTGCGTAACACCTTCGAATGGTGCTTCGGATGTTAGAAGTGACGACCGGAGAGTACTGAGCCCACTACCAGTTCGCAGTAAAGGCCGCCCGCCAAACAAAAGAAAAGAGTCGATGACCGATAAAGTTGTACGACGGTTCAAGATGAAAGCCAATAAGCAACAAGTATATCTCCACCCACGTCAATCATTTTTTTGTTGGATTCTAATTTACAGTAGACGACAATAATTGATAATTCTTTCTGATATATTTCAATAGGATGGGCAACATTCTGAGGGTAGGATATATAATGGTGAATGTTCCATCTATAATTGTGTCTCATCATCACACTCGACCTCCTCCCAGCAGAGTGTAAATATTGTATGCTTTTTTATTTATGCATTTGATTTTCTTAATTCTCGATATATAGTTCGATTTGACTATTTTCTTTTTGTAATTCTCGATCTCTTATCCTTCGGCACCAACTGATTTATTAAAATAGGTTCATCTGTGAAGTCCTACGATTAACAATTCCTCGCCAAGCGACTTACCTTATAGGATTGGTGTACAAAGCGGCCTAGCCATTATCATAACAGTATTATGAATTAAATTTTTGATAGATGATCATTTAATATTATTTTATCTTATATACAAACACTCTAAATTAAGTTTTGTTTCTTTTTATGGTAAACCACGTGGGGCCCTAAAAACATATCTATACCATCAGATCCTATCATGCACCCTGATAGAGTGGATATAAGTTAAAATCTACAAATCTGAATCCGACTGCTTGTATGCGCATGCCACACTCGGTTCACTTGCAATAGGTATTGACAAAGTCTTGATACAATCCATATATCCGTACTGTATGCTTGGCCTTAATTTGATCTTATTAGCCTTTTAAATAGTTGCATGAAAAGGAGATGTCCCAGGAACATCAATTTCAGCACGGTGGAGGAGGACCGGCCAATTGAAAGCAACGATCATTGTATTAACTGTACTGTTACAGCACTGAGAATTTATCTGTGTTGTACAGGCTTGTTCTGGAGTTTCGAATTATATAATAGTGATTTAACAATTTTTCATAATTTCCTTATTGCTATTGTAGCATTGCATGTACGATTGGGAACAATTGTAATGACGTGCTTATATTTCTCGTATCTGAAAATATTGAATGTTCTTGTTTCTCGTTTATTTTATCACTACTGTGTTTATTTATTGGTGATTCTGTGTTGTAGTATTATATACATTGTTTATTTATCTATATTTAAGATGCTCCGCATTTCATTCTGCTTGTACTCATTTTATCTTGTGATATTGTATGGGTGTTGTTTGACAAGATTCTACCGTTGGTGTAGTCGTGTACTCTAATATTAACTAAAATGGTGAATACCTTGCAATATACATGTATTAAACATCCTGAGATGACATTTGATACACTTATAATTTCATATATAACTATCATATTTGGCACACCTACATGTCAAAATTGTGTAATCTGAATGAACAACTAAGATTGTACATGGCCATATAACTATTGAGATAAATCAGAACCTATGTAAACGTAGATGATGCAGCTATCCTCTGGATCTGCAGATATTGTCTCCACCTTCTTGAGGTGTCGAAGTATAGTAAGTGTTAACTTGCATGATCAGACCTACCACTGGCTCACACCATTATGATTGTCTCCATTTTAGTGAAATATGATTGTGCTGTCTGACTTTACACATGTGCAAGAATCTATATATAGATATTCTTTTATTATATATAGTAGGTATTAAGTATGATGCTAAATACCACCAAATTCTACGTAATACCACATCACTGTGCATCCTGAGGCAGTTCTCTACACCTATTCGAGGTATCAAACTGTGCGCAGATGGTAATCTGCATAACCACTGGCTCATACCAATATTATATTTTTAGTCTATATTTATAGTGAAAGGTGTTCCATGGACCACTATAGTTAATCCATTTCCATACGAACAAGCCATGAAGCATTGTGCGCCGTGCAGAGGTATTCATCCATCCCAACATCTTTCTGAGTGTTGATAGTGTTATATAAAGTATGACAACTCCGTTTTGACCTAAAGATGTATGTATACTAGTATGCTACTTTTTGTATACCCATCTAGCATATGGGTACACTAATACAGAAGTAAAGCACACTATTTAAAGACTTGCCCTGCATGCAAAAATGCGACAACTATAGATTAGCCCATGTACACCTTTAAAATTATAGCGAGTACCTAAACGGATTAGTGACATGTCTTCTCTAGCAAGTTAGTACATACTCTGACATGATTCATCCCATAGGTGCTGACAGTGGCTGTATCATATATGTAGATTCGGCTATTACATGTCGGTAAGGACTGTACGAACGGACCTTCATAATTTATTAATATAGCTAGCACTGTATGATGGGATTGTATAGATGTACTAAATGGCATCTATAAGAGTTTCATATAAATCATTATTCGTATATTCGAATATAAACACCCACTATGTTTGATGAGCTTTTCTAAATTTGTTTGTGTTATTAACAAATCTACATTTCTTAGTGATGGATCAGCTAAAAGACTTATATAGCTACACTCCCAAATGCATTCACGATATAGCGGGTCGGCCCTGGGCACTTGAACAAGATGATATGTTCACGTACCCAATACCAGCTCGCGCTCTCTATTCCCAATAGGTACATAACAAGATGCTGGATGAGTGGGAATATAGGGTCTCAGAATCTAATGAGATATTTAAGGATCTGATGGAAACCGGTACTATATACACGCGTCGTGCTATATTCCTTCCTAAAAATGATGTAGACACATTACTAATTGCTTTAAATGTAATACGTGAGGAGAACAACCAAATGGCCTTAATAATACTTGACGAATATCCAGAGGTATCCATGCCTAATCCCCGAACTTGATTTTCGTGATGAAATTACGACATAGTAAATGATTTGTCATGTTATAGCAAAAAAAAGTCAGCTATAGGGCTGCCATGGCACATCTAAACTGCTGTAAGGAACACCCATATACTTTGGCAGTGATACGTCCCCTCTTATAAAAAGGAGTGACAACTATAGGTGTGCCAAGGTACATTTATACTGCTGTAGGGATCACCCATTTATCTGCCAGTGATATGTCACCTCTTATAGGGCAGGACTTGAATTTCGTGACGAAATTACGGCACAGTAAATGATTTGTTACGTTATAGCCAAAAAAGGGTAAGCTATAGGGGTGGCATAGTACATCTAAACTGCTGCAAGGAACACCCGTTAACTTGCCAGTGATTCGTTTGAAATTATAAAAAGGTGTGACAGCTATAGAGGTGCCAAGATACATCTATACTACTGTAAGGAACAGTTATATACTTGCCAGTGATACGTCTCCTCTTATAAAAAGGAGTGGCAGCTATAGGTGTGCCAAGGTACATTCATACTGCTGTAGGGATCACCCATATATCTGCAAGTGATATGTCCCCTCTTATAGGGTAGGACTTGATTTTCGTGACGAAATTACGGCATAGTAGATTATTTGTCACGTTATAGCAGAAAAAAGGGTCAGCTATAGGGCAGCTAGGTACATCTGATGCTTTGTAGGGAACACTTATAGAGTTACCGTCTCCACTTACAGTCACATATATCATTATAAGTGTGCTCAAATCACTCTATAAGTAATCTTGTATGTCATTATAGTCACAATTATGTAAGATTATGTACAGAGCATAAAGTGTGTACGAAACACATCTATGTTTTACTGAGAGATCCCCTTCTGTAGGTTTGCATAGAAGAAAAATGCTAGATAACACCTATAGATGCCGTATTGTATGGCGTAAATCAAGTAGGGAACACCTATACCACGGCTGTGAGATATCTACAATTTTTCTAAAATAATGAGGAATATGCTATGTGATAGCTATATAGGAGGTGATGTACATCTTTAAACATGAAAGGAACACCCGTACTAGTCAGTGAGAGGTCTCGTCTTGCGAGTTAATGTAGTGACAGAACATGTAGTGACAGAACATTTCAGGTAGATTTGGATATTAGATAGCAGCGATGATTTAATGCTTGCCCTACAAATAAGCCTCTCATTTCACTTCCTTACTCTCCCCAAACACGTATGCGCTCATTCTTATAACTAGGCAGTCATCATGTCGAGCTCTAACTCCACACGTCCGAGATACAACTACTGTTTTATTCCCGTATGTAATAGATACTTAGGTACTAATATTTTGTGCGATCGTGCAGCACAGTGGTCATTTTAGCCTACGATGCTGAAGATGATTGCTCAAAGGATGGCGTGACTTCGTTCCTAGCTGAGCAGTTTGGTGGAGATTCCCGCGATTTTGGGATTGTAGATTGTCCTGACGGCGAATATGTAGTATACTTTCCTAGCGATAAGAGTCGGGATAAAGCTATCCGTCGGTCGCCACTTCAGACCGACAAACTCACCATTTCGGCCTTGCCGTAGGAATTCAACCTTGGTAGACGCCGTGCAAGATTTCAGTACTACGTATGGATTCGCTTGCATGAATTACCGCTCCACTGCAACGGGTACCAAGATTTACAAAGTATTGTTTCAAGTTTCGGCTGATTTATAGGTAGGGATGACCAAAGCCGGCTTCGCGAAGATGTAAGGTTCTATTGATTGTTGATCAAATGTATTGATCTCCAAATCACTCCGAAATGTCTTACGCTCGTTTTGGGGAATCATGAATGAAAAATCAATGTTTAAATAGAGTCCTAGGAATCTTATTACTGGACTGGCAGCCCTTAATGTGCTGCCAACGTTACCTAACTGCACGTTGCGCGTTGGAACTTTCAGGAAGTAATCGCTGCTAATTTCGTTATTTCTATAACTATTTTGTAGCTGCTCTCAACATGATGTACGGTTAATGTGAACTAGTATATATATCAGTAATATTTACAACTATATGGTGTAGTCATCTTTATTTGGTAATCCATTTTTACCTCTATATATGAGTTGTTATAGTATACTGAACTTCAGTATATTGTACCAAACTATTGTCGAATTGGACGAAGTTTGGTGAAAGTGGACGATGACATGTTGGAATCGAGTTTCGAAAGGTTTCGGAATGATTAGAAGTGAGCTCTCCAAGAACCAAAAATGGGGTTTTGGGTTTTGGGTTTGGTTTTGAGGTTTTAGCAAATCCTAGGCAATCTAGACCACAAATGGTGGAGATTGGCCATAGATTTTGGGGGTTTTGTCATTGTTCTTGGAAAACTCTAGTTTAAGAGGGTTTTGCCATGTGAGGGCTTTCGAACTATTTTTCTTGTATTTAGGGCAAGGAAGCTTGGAGTAAAAGGTTGTAGCACAAGAGAAAGGCCTAATTGTAAGTGTCTACAAGCAATTATGAGTGTGCTAAGAGCTAAGGTGGGTTGTGTTCCACCAAAATGACTTGATCAGCTCTCATGTCTACAAGCAATTCGGCTTGATAACAGCTCGAATACATATATTTCATATTTATATAATTTATTTAATTTATATTTACATACATTTATATATATAAATAAGTAATCTTATATATAATATATATTTTTATTATCTGAGTTTAGCAAAATAAAAATATAAAGGTGAGCTCAATTATAAAAAGACTCATTTATATGTAAATTTTAACCATTAAATCAAAGTCTAATGGGTTTAATTTTATAAATTTATATTTTATATATCTAATATAATCCTTTTAACTTATTGGTCGTTGGCCAGCTCGTGAGCCAGCTCTTGTTCGGCTTGTTTATTAACGAGTCGAGCACGAGCTGAATTTTTTGCCTCGAGATTTAATTTAACGAGCCGATGAGCTAAATTTTAACGAGCCGGCCCCAGCTCGCTCTTGTTTGGCTTGTTGACACCCCTACTCACATACATATGTAACCCGGTTCAGTTCATCTATATATTTGTCTGACCCTGGTTCATTCAATATTTTGTGGGTTCCTTTACTCCTTCAGCTGAGCAATGGCACTTAAGTATGGAACCGACCTCCCAATCTAGGGCTCCGTTTTATGCTCTCTCTCTTCAACTCTCCCCTTATTTTACTCTTTGTCACGCCCCGGATTGCACGTTTCCCCGGCTCGCCAACAGATCCGCCGTATGCATCGGAATTTCCCATGTATACGAAGCAATAGCTGAATCTGTAGAATACATACAAGCAACTACAAGAGATACAGAGCTGAAATAAAAGCACATAACACTACTAAGATAAGCCAACTGTACATATAGAATCCAAAATACAATAGTATCCAACCACGAATACAAGGTACGAATCCATCTCCATAAACATAAAGAAAATCTCTATATGTACATGGCCACTCCCAAAAAGAAGCTACCTCCAACGAGGTCCTCCTCTACAAAAATGATCTGGGTAGACATGGATCTAGCTCGCGACTCCCTTACCTCGATTAGAAGGAGCAGTAGCAGCAGCAGCGGTTGAAGGCTCTGCAAAAGGGAAGCAACAATGGATGTGAGAACTACTATGACACAAAGTAGTTCTCAGTGGGTACCGTCACCGACCCCGACGGCCTACCCACTAAGTCTATGAAACTACAATAAAGCTGATAGGTGAGAAATGAGTAAAGTAAGCTCGAAGTAACTATAAAGTTATCATGCCTCTACACTACCACTACTCAGGTGATGCACTCTCTATGCATATATCTCTCATAAGAAATAGAATTGATTTTCACTGATCCAATCTAAGGGGACTGCTAGTTGGCTCATCCCACCTGTGACTGTGCTACCTTGCCACCAATCCATAGGGGTGGCAGCCCCAAAAGCACAACTACCTCGTCTACCACGATAGGAACGCGAAAAGCCTACTCCGGAGTAGCACTCGGGGGAGCAACCCAGCCGAGTAAAATAGCGTACCGTCTGTCGAGCGCAAACAGGCTCACAGGCTGTGGTCAAAGAAACGCTCACATGGGTCACAATACTAGTACTCACGTGCCCTCCGCACAATCTGATGCAAAAAGTAGGGTTCATCGTCAGCTCCGATGGCCCCCGACGGTCCAAAACAGCCTAACACTGCTGTAACAACCCACTCAGCACCCTAGCACGAGCGTAAACCCCACCTACACTAAACTAAGTATCCACCTCGCACTAACCGCAGTGATACAAGAGTAAAAATAGCTCCTGAAGCTAAATCTGTTAATATTTTCGAAAAGTGAAGTGTGTAGGTTTAGAGAGTTTTCTCCTAAGTCAATTTCCAGCTCAGCATGTAGTAATCATCTAAAATTAGCTAAATCATGCTCTAAAATTTAGATTTCATATATATCATACAAATCTACAATTTGAGCTACTAAATAGGATGATCAATACAAAACTATACATGCTGAAGTTTTCATAAACTTAGAAGGAATTCCAAAGGCTTCGGTAAACATCAACCCACCTAGCACGCTAATCCAACCACGGGTCGAGCTGAAACTCCACAGGCACCTTCCTCTAGCTCCAATTAAAAGGGAAGTGAAGACGAAATCCAAAAATCCATGCTGGATTTAACGAAATCACAAGTCCAATAAAATTTCTAACGAAGGTTAATAATACATATGAAATCGACTTCGGAATCAAATTTACTTAATTCGGAGCCAATGTACCTTACAATTCAGCTTGGAGCAATTTTGGATCAGCTACCATTCAGGCATGCATTAGCTAGAATCCCCTAAAAGTCACTCACAAGAAAGTTGGAGTCACAACTTGCAAAGATGGATCTTCACTATTGAAAATCAGCATTGCGACCACAATTACTTCAATTGAAGCTCAATTGCACAACAATTCGGCTAAATAACTTGCTCCCCTAGTCCCTCACAATCAAATAGTCCAAGAGTAGGTTTCAATTTGTCATTTTGAAACGTCAAAATCTATCAATTTAACTCTCAAGTTCAGTGGCCACCGCTGGAATGCACTGCTGTAGCTGCTGGACTGCACCTTAGTGCTGCAAATTTCTTGCTCCACAAGGAAATCCAGGGCAAGATAAGGCTAGGGGGCGATCCACCAGTGATCTTTGACTTCTATACTGCAAGAAAAATCCATAATTCACCACGAAATTTCATCACAACTAAGAAATAGAAGTCAAGAATTCAGCTTCAACGAAAAAAACTATTTTTCAATTTTCAACCTCAATGAAAACTGAAATTCTCATTCATTTTACCTCCAATTTGGTCCAAACAAAATTCTAATCACGAGAGGTTGAAGTCAAGATCACTCCCAACCCTCCGAAGCTCAGTTTCTAGAAGAAGTTCAAATGGATTTTATCAAAATCCAAAATTGATCCAGTGTAGTCCAGAAAATCAGCATTATGCATCATCTTCGATCAACATCAAAATTAGAGCTATTAACCTATGAATCCAGATCAAGGGAGGCACAAGATGATTCCCAACTTCCACCTACACAAATACATGTATTCAAGTTCGAAATTGGAGCTTTAAAACCCCTCCAATTGGGCTCCTCTCTCCACTACTCTTGCTGCCAGCCTGCAGCAAAGATTGCTGGCAGCAGCAGAGGGATAAGCTCCATTGTGGCTTCTCCTCTGGTTTTAGCTAAGAAGCTGAAGAAGGAATTGAGAGTAAGGAGGAGAAGGAGCTAGCAACTTAGTTAATTAACCCAAATTTCCAGCTGCAGTTGCCTCACAACCCTCACCTGCTGTTCAACAACATCCACATGTCCAAATTCAGCAATGGGCAGTTGGTTGGATACTCTAGTAGACTTAAAATCCACCTGCCATTAACCTCCAACTCAGCTCAATCAAGACCTCAATCAGTAGTAGCTGAAGCTAAGCTCACAACCGCACCTAATAAGCTTAGCTAAGAGGTAGATTTAGAAGCAAAAGAAGTCCATCAATTCCAAGAACTACTTGATTTCAGCTCATAATACTAATTTCAACAAAAACAAAGTAACTTACCCACAATCCAGCTGAGATTACACACTCCTTAAGCTCTCTTCTCCACCAAAATACATGCGAGAACAATACCCAGCAACTACCATCTCGAAATTCCTCTAAATCACCTAAAAATTCCAGCTGGAGCTGCTACTGCTGCAGTTGTTGTTGCTGCTGCCATCCTTGCTTGTCGCTACCGCAGCAACCTTATAATTACTGGTAATCATGGCTGTTGTGTTTGAAGAGGCCGATGTCAATCCAGCAAGTAAGGTGGTGGAGAAAAAGAAGAGGAAATGGCTCCTTACTTGCTATTGCCCACCAAGTTGTGCTGCTGTTAGGAAACTGCTGCTGCTGCTATCACCAAACTGCAGCAGCAGCTGCTGGTTGATGCAGTCCTGCGCAGGGAAGAGGAGCAGCAGGGAGAAGGAGAGAAGGAGAAGAAAGAAATGGGAGAGAAAAATAAGGAAGAAGGAGAAAGGAATGGGCTGAGATGCAATCAGCCATTTGCTACAGTCCAACACTTCCAATTAGGGTAGTTAGAAGTTGGTTGAGTGTGCCTTAGGCTCAACTTAATAAAACTGCACTAGCAGAAATCTAATGACGTGCGAAGTTAGATGCGATGTCCATTTCGCATCTAGTTGATTCCGACTTGTCTCAACACAATCCAAAAGTGTCGATAGAATAAAAAACAGTAATCATTCCGGTAAAATAATAAATTTAATTTTTCGGAACACTACACTCTTTCTTTTTTTCCCTTCACCTCCATTGGCTCCACCACTGACCGGCCCCTCACAAGCCTTCATAGATTGGCTGTGGTGGACATGTCGAGTCTCCTCATCCTTCAGCCCCACCCACATCGTCTTTCGCTTTTTGTAGGTGGTGGCGCCCCTTTCGAGCCTTTCCCTTCTACTTTGCCAGCCACTTCCACGGACCTCTGCTGCTTTCCCTTCCAGTATGGCTTATTTCCTCTCCAGAACGTGTATTGATTTGATCAAATTGGTAACCTAATGTGACGCCCAACTTCCCAGGGGGTCACCCATCCTAGGACTACTCCCGTCCTAGCACGCTCAACTCTCTCAACCTCTTGGGCCTAGCCACCACCCAAAATGCTTAAGCCGGGTTGAGAGGTTAGCCCTATTATATCTTTTATATAGGACTACCTGGGGTGTCACAATCTTCCCCCCTTTAAGCCCTGACGTCCACGTCAGGCTCAGACTCACAAGTACCAGGCGGTGTGAGACTCATCTCGCTAGCCTAAACCGGGGGAGCCGCGCTCTACCCATAACTAGATATGGCTCAGCCGAGACTCATCTCACACTTCCGGCTGGTAATTAGCTCTGATACCAACTGTGACGCCCAACTTCCCAGGGGGTCACCCATCCTAGGACTACTCCCGTCCTAGCACGCTCAACTCTCTCAACCTCTTGGGCCTAGCCACTACCCAAAATGCTTAAGCCGGGTTGAGAGGTTAGCCCTATTATATCTTTTATATAGGACTACCTGGGGTGTCACAATCTGTCACGCCCTGGGCCCTTGTAAAAGCCTACCAGGCACGTGCACAGACCCGCCGTGTACCCCAAACAACACACAATGTAAACAAGGCGTCTATGACAACAACAATCAAGTAGAATGAGAAATACATCCTAAACAAGGTGATCAGAGCGAGAATATAATTCTACAACTAATACAAGATCATCACAACTAAAATCTCAAGATATACAATAAAATTATACATCTTAACGATACTAGGAGATCACTCTCTAGAAAACAACTATACATCTTTCATATAGAATACAATGAAAGGACACCATGGTATGCCTACAACAACATCGTAGAGGCTCTAGCTAGCTGCTAACCCCTCGCCACGATCCCAAGCCTCTCCTGCTGCGGAAGGCTCTGAAATAAAACCCAACAACAATGGGGGTGAGAACTATTAATCAATAGTTCCCAGTGGGTGTAGTACACTGAACTTTTGCAAATTGCGGAGTTCTAGTGAGAGAATAGTGGCTCGTGCTATTCTGGAGTTTTGGGTTGAGTTTGGAGAGCTTCGGAGTGTTTTCGGGACTTAAGAAGTACGAAAACGGACTCCGGGAGTCAAAATCTGCAAAAGTGCAGATTTTGCAATTGCATACCGGTATCTGATTTAGGGATACCGAAATCCAGTGAGAACTGGTTTGCGCAGCTCTCGGGTTCTGCGGAATCTGGCTGGAGATACCGGAATACACTGGCATTCCGGTATGTGCAATGCGCATACCGTGTAATACTTGAGATTCTAGGGTTTCTGGACTTGGCAGGTTTCGGGCGCCCGGGAATCAGGAAGTGGACGCCCGGAAGATGTGGATCCAGTGGACTTTGTGGACGACCCGGTTGTGGCTGACGAGCTTCGGATCTGGACGCATGATTCGGACGCCCGGACGAGGATCCGGTTTGAGCTGTTGATGTGGAGTGCCACGTGTCGCGACGCAGGACACGTGTCGACCGCCGGAGACATGCCGCCCCACCGCCTGCGACCGCCGACCGACCGTTTGTCCGCCAGCTGACACCTGGCATTGAGGATTTTCGGACGCCCGGAAGTGGTGAAGTGGGCGCCCGAAAGTGGGATCTTGGCAGCCTATAAATAGGTGAGTCCCTGGTCACTTTGGCTTATTTCCCACTTCGTGATCCTATTTTCTAGAGAGAGAAAGTGGGTTTAGGGCCATGTGTTGGCATTAGTTGTAGCCCAGCTTGTTCTCCTCTACTGCTGATCTGATCTGGTGAAGTGCTGTTGATCTGCTGGAGTTAGCAGTTTTCTTGGAGGTTTATTCAGATCGGTGTACTGCTCGTGCTGCTGGAGCTTGGAGGGTTGGATCTGAGGACACTACTTTCCCCACCGTGGTTGGATTAGCTTGTGAGGTGGGTTGATGTTTGCCAGATTCAGTGGACTTCCTCCTACGTGTTTTATCTCATGTTAGCATAATATGATATGATGTTGTTTGGATTATGTTAGCATGATTGGATTATGATATGTGGATATTGGATTATGATATTGGGATTATGATAGTATGCCATGTTAGAGATGCCATGTTAGGGTGAGACTGATCTATAGACCGCATGGGCATGTTATGATCTTAGATGTGCTAATGATATGTATATGAGCATGCATTTCTTTGTATCCTTGTTGCATGATTGGACCTACACCTATCCTGTTGATTCCTTGTACCAGTTGTTGTGCATGTAGTGTAGGTGATCATGTTGTGGCTCGTGCTATGTTGTTGTACCTCCTCTTTGTGGTAGAGTCGAGAGCCTCCTCTTGGTGATAGAGTTGAGATTGATTGTGAGCACTGGAGCATTGATTGTGCCGAGGGCACGGGGTACTTTGTGAGAGTATGGATTGGGTCATACTTGTTGATTATCCTTTGTGGTGCCAAGAGCACAGTGGATTGGGTCTTACTTGTTGACTATCCTTTGAGGTGCCGAGGGCACATGATCCTTTGTTGACCCAGTCGTGTCGATCATATACCTGCGGGTGCTTGGCGGTTACTATGGTTGTACTTTGCTCGGTTGGGTCGCTCCCACGAGTACCACTCTAGAGTTGGCATGTTCCGTACAGAGGATTGTACGATGAACTAGTGACAGATGGTGTTCCTGTACTAGTTGGGCTCCCTTTTGTGTTGAGCATGATCAGGCCGCAGGTATTGTTTTATATGGTATCATATGGTGTTGCATGGTATCATGGATTGAGCTAGGTACAGATGGTGTTTCCTGTACTAGCTGGTTCGCAGGTATTGTATTGTGTATGTTAGTCCTCATTCGGTATATTCAGTTCTTTGGTATTCATACTGACAGTTGAGCTTTGTGCATAGTAGTGGTAGTATATCTCCTACTCTTTTATTGCTCTATTCATATCTCTTGAGATTGAGGACTTAGTGGGCAGACCGCTGAGGCTGGTGGCGGTACCCACTGAGGACTACTTGTTTGATAGTAGTTCTCACACCCATTGGTGACATCTTTTTACAGAGTCTTCTTCCCCAGTTGTGCATGCTGAGCGCGGAAAGGAGACCGTCGGGTAGAGCTATTCCCCGGAGACTTGGCTAGAGGTATACCCATTTTGGATAGATGATTGAGTCTGTACATACAGTATGATTGTGATATCAGTGTTGTATATGAGAGTTATATGTGAGAGTTATGGATGATGTATGTACAGTGATCTTTTGATATATTATATAGCAGCTCTGTTGATACCTTTAGCTCTATGTGATTATTGTGGATGTTGTTTCGCTTCGTATACATGGTAGAGATACTGTGTATGCGGCGGATCTGGTCATGCGCCTGGGAAGAGGTAACCCGGGGCGTGACAGATTAAGTTGGTATCAGAGCTTAGGAATAGGTCAAGAGGGCCTAGGAAACCTAAGATAAACAGACCTAAGAATGACGTGAGAGACGTAATTGATCGCGAAAGTCAAAGATTGGGTTATGAATCCTTCCTTATGTAGGAAGAGTGATTGAGGGATTACGCCTTTTCTTATCAGATGACTTATGTTGGCTGCAGACGACATAATACTCTGAGAAGAAAAGAAGTGTCCTTCTAGACTTTCGCTAGATTGGGTCGTGAGTTGTTGTGGTCTTAATCGGGTATTCTGTTGCAGGTTATCACTATGCCTCCTCGACGACCATCGACGCGAGCGCATCCAACGCCTTCGGATATACCTGAGCAGACGGGTCCTAGTGAACGGCCCGATCTGCAGGAACAGCTAGCAGACATAGCTGCAGTTGGAAGGCAGCAGAGTGCCTTGTTGCAGAAGATGTGTGATGCTTTCTCTACGCCTCGAACTATGGAACCTCAGGTGGCAACGACTCCAACTACATCGCAGCCAGGAGAAGGAAGTACTCAACCTAGTCAGACACTTTCTGAGGAGGAGCAGGAGCGGATGGCAGATAGGTTGGCTCGCTTCTGTAGGTTTGATCCACCGCGATTCAATGGTAGTAGTATAGAGCCTTGGGTGGTAGAAGCCTGGATATGTGAAATGGAGAAGTTGTTCGAGGATTTGTTCGTGCCAGCACGGGAGCAGGTGCATATGGCAGTTCATTGTCTTTCTGGTGATGCTCATGTCTGGTGGAGGAGGACCCGTGATCATAGGTCCTTGAATCCTCTACAGATGTCTTGGAGCGAGTTTCGGGGGATCATGTATGGAGCGTATTTTCCGAGTAGCGTGAAGATGAAGATAGAAGAGGATCTGAAAAATCTGAAGCAAGGGAATCGTTCGGTGCAGGAGTATGCGAGGGAGTTTACGAGACTACTCAACTGTGTTCCCTCAGCAGCGCGAGATGAGATTCAGAAGGTCTATCTTTATGAGAAGGGTTTGAGACCCGAGATCTTTCCATTTGTCCACTCGCAGAGACTTCAGACCTTGGATGCTACTATTGAGCAGTCTCTATGGGTAGAGCGAGGGGCATTCTCGATTTCAATGTGAGCTGTGACCTGGCCACGCTAGCGACCAACATGATGCGAAGATTGTACCTCAAACGTGTAGGTAGCTAATGTAACAAGAGCGTCTAGTAATATGCCAACAATCCAAGTACGAAGTAATCTGGAATACGATCCTACCGAATTTTCTGGCAATAGATGCGGAGTACATTCTATTCAACGGGAAGACCAAGGAGTCGGATTCGATCCCATGCCACGCGAGCTATTAATCTTGACCGAATTTTATGCCTGTCTCAAGATTGAGGAATTTATGCAATCGTATAGGTACTAAAAGACTCAACAGAACTGTGGGTAGGTTTGTAAACAGTCTATACGATCTTTCACTCAAAGACACTGTACAATCAATTTGTAGAAGTTCAGCGTATGGTAATGTCACCGAGTATGGAAGCAAGTCGCATTTCTGCGTAGAGGAGTTTTAGCTTAGCTATGCTATCATAGTTTACTCCACGATTCAATTAGCCTCATCCTACTTAACAACAGGCTAGGCTGCGGGTAATTAGAAACCCGCAACAGACCATGGGGTGGTAGAGAAAAAAAGGGGGAAGTGTTAGGTCGAGTTTGAAAACTATGTATAGAAAATCGGACTCCGAGTTATTAAGTAGGGGTGGAAATGGCGAAGTACGTACAAGTGTAAATCAATTACGAGTGAATGTGGCTTCAAATGGTGTCATATCTGATACCATTGATAGCGACGATGATTTTGTTGATCCACCACCAAGATACACTATAATATTTGGAGGGAAGAGGACTATGAGGCGGGAACCCCGAATGATTAGGATAAATGTTAGCTGTGATAGTGATGATGACTTTGTCGATCCTCCACCTACATCAGTGTATATTAGACAATAAACTTCGCAATTGATGTTGTGTACATATAACTCCGACAAATCAAAATTTTGGATTATTTGATGTTGTCTTCCATATTGATGAATAATATTTCCACTTCCAACCTGTCGCAATATTGCATCGATTTGTATGCATTTCTTATAGTTCTAATATTGTAAGTTAGAAGGATTTGAGCTTTACAACCTCGACCAATCGAAGCAACCGAACTACACCTTTTTTGTCACACCCCGGGCCCTAGTGGGAGCCTACCAGGCACGTGCACAGACCCGCCGTGTACACCAAAACAACACACAATGTACACAAGGCGTCTATGACAACAACAACAATCAAGTAGTAGAAGGAATATATCCAAAACAAGGTGATCAGAGCGAGAACATAATTCTACAACTAAAACAAGTTGACATAAAGCCACCATCTCAAGATATACAATAAAATTATACATCTTATGTGCTAACAGATCAACCAACTAACACAACTATACACCTTTCATACAAAATAAAAGAAAGGCATCAAGGGTCCATCTAAAATATCATCGTCGCGGCTCTAGCTAGCTGCTAATCCCTCGTCACGATCCCAAGCCTCTCCCGCTGCGGAAGGCTTTGAAACAAAAACCCAACAATACTGGGGGTGAGAACTATTAAACAATAGTTCCCAGTGGGTAAGCCGCCGAGAGTGGCGAATTACACCGCTAGGTCAACTGAGGCAAAGATAGTATAAGTTGAAACATAAGGCATAAAGCAATAAATGCTAAGCAAGTAATTCTACTACTATCATGCCTCCAAATGATTATACCATTTCAAAAAAAAATATGATTTCTACCACTACATGCATAGGTAGAGCCGCAAAGGCTAACTCCGGAGTGCTGGCTTGTAGGGAGCGGCCCTCACAAGCATGTGCGAATGAGCACAAGGGCAAACAAGCGCTGATCATAAGCATCGTATCCAAGGCCAACACATCTCAATCATCATGTCTAAAACATGGAATCACAACATCGACTCGAGGGTCGGAATCATGACACATAAGTCACACTTGTTCTCAATTCACATGTGGGTATATTTTTACCAATATGTAACATGTCTCTAACATGCAAGTGGTTATATCTCACTCTACCAATAGGAATGGACCTACGTCTCATTCATGACCCCAACGGGTTACTACCATATGCTTTAACTAGAGTCATACTCAATGCATTATACTAATGCTGCTTTCAATGCATTCTACAAATGCCACAATCAATGCATTCTACAAATGCCACGATCAATGCATTCTACAAATGCTATAACAATGCATTCTACGATGCCAACAAGATCATAATTCATGACATGAATGAACTACATAAACCTCTACTACATAGAGTATAAAAGTCATCATGCAAGTATTTATTTCTTATTATCAAAGTGATGGTATGCAATTACCACTTACATTACCGATAAGGAAACTCTTACCTCATGTCTTAAACATGGAATACCAATCAACGACCCGAGGGTCTAGCACTATGTCATAAGGTCAACCTTGTTGTCCTTCTAAGTGAAGTGTAACATACTTAGCCTCTCACTATGTCAAGAACACGCCGGGTGTCATATTTTCTTCTACCCATGGTAAGTATGTCATATATCATGCTCATTTCTACCAATAACCGATATGCTAAGTGTCCCCAAGTCCACTTTCCATTAAGTACTTCATATGTTGTTTAATCATTCCAACATGCATTTCTACGTTATCATAATTTGAAATGCCATCTTGCCACAACTTTCCATAATGTGCCATGTATAAACTCAATCATGAACTCTACTACATAGAGCATGCAAATCTCATATATGCTATACATATATCATGATCCCAAAATTTCTATCATGTCATAATAAGCATGAGTATGCATCAATTCAACTCTAAAACATTAGAGAAGACATAGGGGGAGTTCACCCATTTCGGTGAGGTTAGACCCACCGGATAACCATCGATACCTCGCAGTACTTCAAAACGAAGTTGTCCCCCGAGCTTCACATACCCTAAGATAATTTTCCAAGGGGTTAGGGGCTTCGAACAAGCTCACCACGAAATTCACCAAAATTCATGAAGAAAATAGGTGAATAATACCTTAATCCCAGAAAAGCTTGTGCAAACTCCAAATCAACCCATTGGAGCTTCAAATCCAACCTACAAGAGTGTTCTACACTCATCAATTTAGCCCCAAGAGCTCACAATCAAGAAACCCTAACAATAACCCTAGTTTTCATGAAACTAGGTTTTCATGCAAATCTCAAGCAAAAATCACAAATAGAGATTGTAAAAGGGTTTACTAACCTCAAATCAAGCTCCCAACCAAGCTCATACATGCTAGGGTTGAAGCTAAGTCCTCCAACAAGCTCATCTCATCCATCCCGAGCTCCCCTCAAAGCCAAGAAGCAAGCTCCATGAAGAAAATGGAGAAAAAATGAGATCAATCCATGCTTTAGAGGGTTAGGGAAGGAGAAAATCTAGAGAGAGAGAGTGAAGAAGCTCACCTCCTTCCTCCAAGCCTCAGCAACAATGGGCAACAAGAGAGGGTTGAGGGGATATATTACATGATGTAACAATATCCCCTAAGGCCCCTCAAAACTCAGAAATTATAAAACTGCACGAAATCTGATTCTGCAGCACTGCGTACCGGTACACGAATTGGCGTACCGGTACTAAATAAATCAGTACCCGTACCCCAAAACCAGTACCCGTACTTTATACAAATTCTGCACCTTTTGCAAAATTTGATCTCCGGAGTCCGTTTTCGCGCTTTTTAAGTCTCAAAAACACTCCCAAGCTCTCCAAACTCAATCCAAAACTCCAGAATAGTATAAAGCACTATTCTCTCACTAGAACTCCGCAATTTGATAAAGTTCAGTGTGCTACATTCTCCCCTCCTAAAAAGGAGTTTCGTCCGCAAAACTACGGATCAACAACCAACAAACAAACAACAAATCTGAAGGAGATAAGAACATCGCTCTCGCAGTGAAGCCTCCAGCTCTCACAATGCATCGCATCCAAGATGTTGCTCCAAAGCACCTTTGTAGTAGGAATAGTGATAATTCCAAATTCCTACATTCCACAAGCCCAATCCACAACAACTGCTCCTTGAAGTTTAGATCTCCATGTAGCTTTAACGAAGCGACATCCACCATCGGGGTAGGATTCGAACACTTACTTGGAACGTCGCTAGCTGAAACACACCATTTACCTCCAACAGGTCTGAGGTAAAACAAGTCAATACGCCACTTGGCCCATTCGCCTCAGGGTCTCGAACAATCCAATGAATCTAGGGCTTAGATTCCTTATACGCACAGCTCTTGGATTTCCTTAGCCAAGTATCACAATCAGATCATCTGATTCAGGTGCAAAATCCTATCTATCACCGAGAATCATCCCTTTGACTCAAATTCCAAAACGATAGAGCTAGGTGCTCTACGCAGTCGCACAATTTACCAGGGTATACTTGCGCGAAATTTCCTCAATCCAACCCAGGTGAATAGCTACTCCTATTCACAATCTCCCAACAATCATCATATCTAGCTTGGAAGCGAGACAATCCAATTCCGGAGCCTCCGGTAATCCTCCTCTATTATACGAGGGTAGGTAGTCCATGCAACTTGTCGTTGGAAAAACGACGCTCATCCTTCACTTGTTGTTACATCCAACATTACATCATATCTTTCCAGTGTCATTTCGTCCCTGGCACTGGTACGACCCATCTGGTCTATGTACCTTTGATTGCACCATTTACAAGTCGGGATCAAGGCTAACTTCCGTGATCCGATCCAAAGGATAGATATCAATTCATGTTACCCATCTCATTGATATCTCTAGTACACCAACCTCTAACCTGTCTTCACTGCTTCAACTCATTTCCTTGAGAGAAGAGACATCTCAAACTTTAAGATCTGTGTGCATTTCACACCACTGGCCAAACATAACCTTGCCATAGTTTCCAAGTAAAGGCTATGGCGGCCAATTCCAATTCACCAATTGGCGATTCCTCTTGCATTCCCTCAATTGCTGAAAGGTCAGCCCTACCTTTCTATTTCACACCAAAGAGCAACTCAGTCTGCGGAGAGAAACATAACTACAAAGCACATAACCCGCCTTCGGGGTAACCAAGGTTGGCGGTTGTCAACCACACCAACGATTCCAAGAAACTTCTCTCACACATATCTTTCCAAAAGGTTTAATCCCTTTATGTGTGAGTCAAGTGAAGGGAGTAGGCAACATAGTAATCTCCCCACAATTATCCATAACATCCAATCAAGCTAGGAAGTTTGAACTTCGATTACATCCGCTTGTCCAAATCAACTATGGATGGCTTGATTCCTTGAGATCTCCAATCATATCCACTTTGGCATCAACCGCCAAGGGATGCAAGTCCTCACAACCGAATTAGCACGTCTTCAACTTGAAGCACTTGTAGTCCTCATTCAAAGGAATCTTCATGGTCTCCATCACTTCATGGCTTCCAAAGTGTCGGCACATACAGCGACAAAAATACCCTCAAGGGTCAGAGAATACAACACACAAGAGCATCAACAGCTCGAATGACATCACGACAATTTCGTAATGTCTACACCGAGTGCACAAGTTACCCTCGGTCCAAACTCAAACTCAATCCAACGAGAGTAGTACTCAGATTACAACTAACCTCGAGTAAATCCAGAATTCATGGAGTTGATCAGACAGATCAACAGATCTCGGCTACGGGTACATATCCTTGATCGTGACCTTACCGAGTTCACGATAGTCGACCCACAGTCGAGAGGACCCGTCCACTCAAAACAAATGAGATCGATGCTCCACAAGAGAAAATACTAGGCAAAAGAGGTCTCCAGACCAAGTCTTCGGTTCTCACCACTCAACCGGGATTGCACAAGCAACTCCCTCACAAGAGACATCCTCACTTTTGAGGATTCTCAACTCTCACCAAGGATGCTGGCCTAAAGGCCACGCGCCCACTCAACCAACAACTAGGCTTAGGCGGGTGAAACAATCATCGCAAATAGCAAACTTCCACGCCCTCTGAAAATATTATTTCATGTCCAGATTCCCAAGACACTACAGTTCGGCTCACACAATCATCGGCAATCTGATACCCGAAGAGCCAGCCCAAGTTCAAATCAGAACTATACGCTCTCAGCCAAACAAAGCCAATCGCTTCGTTGGCGCACAGAAACATCCAATCCTAATGGAGTATAAGAACAGTACTCCCAAGTCCAAGCAATCAGTACCAACTCGTTCTGCAAGCAATAAGGAATGAGTTCCCTGCTATGCATTCGGCAAACAGCCGATCCAAAACTACAATCAACGCAATCATAACCAACAACAAACAACAACTAGCTTCAAAACCACGAGCTGCGAACAACCTCCATCGTCGCTGCATCATCCTCCGCCTGTCAAACAGGCATGCCTTCAACTGGTGCCAGCCGCGCGAAATCGATACCAATATCGTCGACACTGTTCTCCTCAGACACTCAAACTAGGAATGGCCTACCTGGCCACGAAGAGAGTACCCGCCTCCACTCCAAGGGCATCATCGGGTACATGCGGACTCCACCGCTCACATATCATAATAGTTGATGACGATTTAACGTCCCTCTTTCATCCAGATAAAGATCCACATTCTCGAGATCAATTTCTCTTTGAACACCTTGATTGTCCTCTTAAATTAGACTTGCCACTCTTAGTAGCTTCTTTTGCCATCCCAACGGTCTCCACGTCTCTCGCCCTTATCAAGGTGCGATCCGCATTCTCATAAAATTTCTTGAGGTCGGCTGCCAACTGGATCGACAAATCCTCCAGTCGCTTAATCCTCTCGTCTGCCGGCGCAAAGCCTCAACTTGGAGTAACATTGTAAACGTCTGCCGCTCCACCATGCTCGCTGTAATCGCTAGCTCCTCTCAACTTCAGGATCTCACCAAATCCGAAGGATGCAGGGTTCCCGTCTCGGCTGCCTCGGCCGCTATCAAGTGCGTCGTCCACAACTCAAGCTGCAGCAACATAACATGCGCAGGTAAAACACCCCACGCCATCGCAACCCCACACAAAACTATAACCCCAATCATGCGAAAGTAATGAAGTGGACTTCAACTATTTCCCGATGTCACGTTGTCGGCTGCCAACGTGACCCTCCAAGGGTATAGAAGTAGTTCACTCCGATCTAACTCCAACACTTTTGGAGCTTTAGAAATGACCCAATCATAATACTTTCGCCAATATGTCACAAGAGATCCCGTCTCTCCCGTTCCTATTCCTTATCGTCCAACCTGCCTAAGGTTTGCTAGGTCCACTAAGACTCAACCCTAGGCTCTGATACCAAAATAATCTGTCACGCCCCGGGACCTAGTGGGAGCCTACCAGGCACGTGCACAGACCCGCCGTGTACACCAAAACAACACACAATGTACACAAGGCGTCTATGACAACAACAACAATCAAGTAGTAGAAGGAATACATCCAAAACAAGTTGACATAAAGCCACCATCTCAAGATATACAATAAAATTATACATCTTATGTGCTAACAGATCAACCAACTAACACAACTATACACCTTTCATACAAAATAAAAGAAAGGCATCAAGGGTCCATCTAAAACATCATCGTCGCGGCTCTAGCTAGCTGCTAACCCCTCGCCACGATCCCAAGCCTCTCCCGCTACGGAAGGCTCTGAAACAAAAACCCAACAACAATGGGGGTGAGAACTATTAAACAATAGTTCCCAGTGGGTAAGCCGCCGAGAGTGGCGAATTACACCGCTAGGTCAACTGAGGCAAAGATAGTATAAGTTGAAACATAAGGCATAAAGCAATAAATGCTAAGCAAGTAATTCTACTACTATCATGCCTCCAAATGATTATATCATTTCAAAAAAAAAAAAAGATTTCTACCACTACATGCATAGGTAGAGCCGCAAAGGCTAACTCCGGAGTGCCGGCTTGTAGGGAGCGACCCTCACAAGCATGTGCGAATGAGCACAAGGGCAAACAAGCGCTGATCATAAGCATCGTATCCAAGGCCAACACATCTCAATCATCATGTCTAAAATATGGAATCACAACATCGACTCGAGGGTCGGAATCATGACACATAAGTCACACTTGTTCTCAATTCACATGTGGGTATATTTCTACCAATATGTAACATGTCTCTAACATGCAAGTGGTTATATCTCACTCTACCAATAGGAATGGACCTACGTCTCATTCATGACCCCAACGGGTTACTATCATATGCTTTAACTAGAGTCATACTCAATGCATTATACTAATGCTGCTTTCAATGCATTATACAAATGCCACAATCAATGCATTCTACAAATGCCACGATCAATGCATTCTACAAATGCTATAACAATGCATTCTACGATGCCAACAAGACCATAATCCATGACATGCATGAGCTACATAAACCTCTACTACATAGAGTATAAAAGTCATCATGCAAGTATTTATTTCTTATTATCAAAGTGATGGTATGCAATTACCACTTACATTACCGATAGGGAAACTCTTACCTCATGTCTTAAACATGGAATACCAATCAACGACCCGAGGGTCTAGCACTATGTCATAAGGTCAACCTTGTTGTTCTTCTAAGTGAAGTATAACATACTTAGCCTCTCACTATGTCAAGAACACGCCGGGTGTCATATTTTCTTCTACCCATGGTAAGTATGTCATATATCATGCTCATTTCTACCAATAACAGATATGCTAAGTGTCCCTCAGTCCACTTTTCATCAAGTACTTCATATGTTGTTTAATAATTCCAACATGCATTTCTACGTTATCATAATTTGAAATGCCATCTTGCCACAACTTTCCATAATGTGCCATGTGTAAACTCAATCATGAACTCTACTACATAGAGCATGCAAATCTCATATATGCTATACATATATCATGATCCCAAAATTTCTATCATGTCATAATAAGCATGAGTATGCATCAATTCAACTCTAAAACATTAGAGAAGACATAGGGGGAGTTCACCCATTTCGGTGAGGTTAGATCCACCGGATAACCATCGATACCTCGCAGTACTTCAAAACGAAGTTGTCCTCCGAGTTTCACATAACCTAAGATAATTTTCCAAGGGGTTAGGGGCTTCGAACAAGCTCACCACGAAATTCACCAAAATTCATGAAGAAAATATGTGAATAATACCTTAATCCAAGAAAAGCTTGTGCAAACTCCAAATCGACCCATTGGAGCTTCAAATCCAACCTACAAGAGTGTTCTACACTCATCAATTTAGCCCCAAGAGCTCACAATCAAGAAACCCTAACAATAACCCTAGTTTTCATGAAACTAGATTTTCATGCAATCTCAAGCAAAAATCACAAATAGAGGTTGTAAAAGGGTTTACTAACCTCAAATCAAGCTCCCAACCAAGCTCGTACATGTTAGGGTTGAAGCTAAGTCCTCCAACAGGCTCATCTCATCCATCCCGAGCTCCCCTCAAAGCCAAGAAACAAGCTCCATGAAGAAAATGGAGAAAAAGGAGATCAATCAATGCTTTAGAGGGTTAGGAAAGGAGAAAATCTAGAGAGAGAGAGTGAAGAAGCTCACCTCCTTCCTCCAAGCCTCAGCAACAATGGGCAACAAGAGAGGGTTGTTACATCATGTAACAATATCCCCTAAGGCCCCTCAAGTTCTCCTCGTGCCCCACATCACCCCGTAAGTAAATCAGGATATCATCAATAAATACCACTACAAACCTGTCTAAGAACGGCTTGAACACTCGATTCATCAAATCCATAAATGCGGCAGGGGCATTAGTCAATCCAAACGGCATCACTGTAAACTCATAATGCCCGTACCGTATCCTGAAAGCTGTCTTCGGGATGTTCTCAGCCTTCACCTTCAATTGGTGGTAACCGGACTGCAAATCAATATTCGAAAAGACACAAGATCCTTGCAGCTGATCAAGCAGATCATCAATGCGCGGCAAAGGATACTCGTTCTTGATGGTCACTTTATTCAAATCTCGATAATCCACGCGAAGTCTAAGTGAATCATCATTCTTCTTCACGAATAACATCGGTGCTCCCCAGGGTGACATGCTGGGTCGCACAAACCCCTTATCCAACAAGTCCTGCAGTTGCGCCTTAAGCTCTCTCAACTCCGCCGGTGCCATTCGGTAGGGTGCCTTCGAGATTGGCGTGGTTCCTTATCACGCCCCGCTGTCTCTTCCCCAAATAGGTGGAAGGAGCCCCGCACGGGCGCGTGCGCCAGACTTGCCGAACAGACAGAGTTTCACCTGTCCGCCCAAGGCGTCACAATTGGTACAATTCAAAACATTCCAAACAGGAATAGAATTCATACACATATTGTATAAGGAAAGCATCATAAACATAGATAACTATGCTATTACAAGCATTCGTCTCATTCAAATTACATTTACATTTTTCTTTCTAAATACAATCAAATTGTTATTATAATTTTTCTCTTTTCATTTCTATACCCTTAAGCTACGCTGATCCAGGGTACATCTATCTCTGGTCATAATAGCAGGACGCTAACTATCGAATTACGTCTCTTCCTCACGCTGCCGTGCCGCTCACTCGTGGACCTGAGAAATATAGGGGTGAGAACTATAAACATAATTTCCAGTGGGTGCGGCCACCCAAGGGAAGAGCTCGACCCACCAAGTCCAAAGGAGGGAACATAATCATGTTAGTATACAACATGTAATTATGTAAGCATATACACTCTACTATATGCATATAACAATAATAACCATGCTTATGCCTCAAGTAAATGCGATAATGAAATCATACATGTAAGTTAATTTTCATTTCTACTTACTATTTCATTATTGAACTTCAGTGTGTTGTACCGAACTTCTACAAATTGTGGAGTTCTGGTGGAAAGTGACATGAGAGGCTATGTGAGTGGCTTCGGCCAAGTTTGGGACTTATACAAGTATTTTCGGCGCAAGTGAGGCGCGAAAACAGACTTCAAAAAGTCAAGTATGCCAAACTGCAGAATTCTGCGATGCATTCTGGTATGTATGTGTTGATACCGGAATGGCGTGGTTGAGCTGAAAATCCAGCTCTCGGGTTCTGCGGAATCAAGTGTTGAAATCGGAATAAACTCACTTGATTTCGGTATGGATGTGTTGATTCCGGAATGGATGTAATTAGTTCCGGTATGGAATGTGCGATACAGGAATGCTGTGAGAAATCTGGAAATCCAGCTCTCGGGCTTTGCGGAAATGCCTGTTGATACCGGAATAAATGCCCGTATTCCGGTATACCAGTGCGCATACCGGAATGCAGAGCTGCGAGATGCCAGCTTAGACTGGCTGTGTGTAGTGATATGTGAGGGGGGTATTTTGGTCTTTTCACATGAGTGGGGTTGTATGAAAGGCTGAGACACCTTCCCCTTCTCATTTTTTTCCTCCTCTACTTCTCCTCTCCTTCTCCCTCACTTTCTCTCTCTAGAGATCTCTCCAAAGCTTGGAGAAAAGGGTGGATTGAGCTTGGAAAAGGTTTCCAAAGTGGAGAAGAAGCTTCTTGGTGCAAGAAGAAGTTTGGGGAACTCGTGGCTAGGGTGAGTTCCTCATGATTTGGGTTCAAACCTTAGAATTTATCTAGTATTTTGAAGTTTTTGAAGACCCTAGGCAATCTAATCCACAAAACATGGAGATTGGCCAAGAAATTTCGAGGTTCTACATGCATGCATGTGAAACCTAGGTGAAATGAGGGCTTTTGCCATGGAAGGTTCTAAAAATATTTGGACCTTCGGGAATTGCAATTGAGCCATAGGAAATCATGTTAGAATAATTGATTTCAAGTATCGAGTTGATTTATGGGTTCGTAATGAGTAACGAACTATTTTCTTGTAGAAGCTTGGTTGAAGCAAGAACTCAAGGCTTAGTGACCTAGGAGCTCAAGGAATTCAAGACTTGGGAGCTCTTGAAGTAGGTTTGTGTTTACCGAAGTGATTAGGTCACTTCCATGTCTAGGGTAAATAACCATTTGAAATTAAAATGGTGTAAAAGTATGTAACCCTAGAATTTGCATGTTGGCAAAATGAGAATCATGATGAATTGAGCCATGGGCTCATCTTGCATGTTGATGTATTCAAGTATTTCATTATTAATCATACTTGTTATGTGATTGCATATATGAATTAGAACCTAGTGTTGTGGGACATAGGTTGAAAAGTGCAAATGGAACCTAGTGTCATTGAACATAGGTTGGAACATGAGATTGGAACCTAGTGTCATTGAACATAGGTTGGAACATGAGATTGGAACCTAGTGTCATGGAACCTAGGTTGAGAATGTAAAGTAAACCTAGTGTCATTGAACATAGGTGAGACTTAGTGACTTGAACCTAGGGCCATTGAACTTGGGTCGGCAAGCGTGAAATGTGAACATTGGGGTATGCGGCGATTTCGCTACCCCGGGTATGCGGCGATTTCGCTACCCGAGCCACGTGATGGCGGAAACGAGTTGGGGTATGCGGCGATTTCGCTATCCCGGGTATGCGGCGATTTCGCTACCCGAGTAAGGAGATGGCGATTTTACTCCTTGGAGGCTGGGACCATGATGGGGATGGCGATTCCATTGCCCGGTGCCCAACACTATCGTGTGTAAAGTGAACACATTAGGGTTTGCGGCGATTTCGCTACCCGAATAAAGAGTTGGCAATTTCACTATTTGGAAATTGGGACCATGATGGGGATGGCGATTCCATTGCCCGGTGCCCAATACTTGCGGCGATTCCACTTTGGTTGAGAACCAAATTGGTGATGCGGCGATTCCGACACCATAACTAAATGAAAAGTAGTTGAACTTGGACAATGTGATATATAGGATGAACCTAGGAGAAAATGAAAGTTGTCATTTTATTTGGTTGCATCCTTTATGTTTATTTACAAGCATGTAAATATTTGTATGTATAGTTAATTGAAATCTAACTTATGCTTATGGTGTTTCTTTGGACCTGGTGGGTCGAGCTTCTCTCTTGGGTGGCCTTACCTACTGGGAACTATGTTTATAGTTCTCACCCCACGTTTTTCAAGTCCTTCCGCGAGTGAGGCGGCGGCGCGAGGCAAGGGTTTGCCTCAGTAGATAGCGGCCCTTCCATTTTGGTGTCATGTATAGTTGTACCCCGAGTTTTGGACAATGATAGCATAGGGGTTTTTATTAAATGTAAACAATTTGTAATTCCATAGTTTTGGAACTTGATGTATGGAATAGGAATGAAGGAAAAGAAAAATTTGGCATGTCTAAATGTGCAAATGTGATGTAATAGAAGTAGAACTTCTTTATATTGATGCTTTCCTTGTGCAACTCTCGTACTCCGTTCCTAGTTGGAACATCGTGGAAATGCTTGTGTTGTGACGCCTAGGGCGGGTAGGGGAGACTCTATCCGTTCGGCGGGTCTGGGGCACGCGCTCGTGCGGTTTGTCCTTCCACCTACTTGGTGTTAAGGTACGGCGGGGCGTGACAGACTAAGGTGGTATCAGAGCGTAGAAACGATCTAGATGGACCTAAGAAATCCTAGGATGGAAAAAGACCTTAGGAGTGTAGGTTCGTGAGTGACGAGATCTTTGATTGTGGCGAAAGATAAGTGATTGGGTTATGTCCTTATACCTCTAATTGGAAGTAGAGGTAGATTCGAGGTGCGTCTTATTCTTCACAAGAGAGTTCATGTTGGCGGCCGACAACATGAAACCAAGTGAGGGGAATAAGAGCCCTAGTGTGACTTTCGCCTAGATTGGGTTCACGTTTGTTTTCGTGTAATGTTATGTTGTAAATGACCTTGAATGTCATGAAATGACCAAGGTCGTTGTGTTTTCAGGAGACAATGGTACGTGGAAGGCCTCCTACGAGGGCTGGGCTCGGAGGGTCGAGCGCGGCCCCCGAACAACTCGGGGAGGGCGAGGACACGGGTCTTCGCGAATAGTTGACCAAGGTGTTGGGCGTGGTTCGGCGACAGGCCGAGTCCATGCAGCGACAGGAGGAGCAGATTAAAAAGCTCTAGGACGAGATTGCACAGCGAACGGCTGCGACTGGGGAGGAGAGGCCGAGTGTACCTCCGGTCTCTACTTCAGGTCCGACAGTGGGTGTGGCTGCGGCGCCGGCTATGGCGCCACCCGCACCATCGATTGCGGCTGCTGGGTCGGGTGCTCCTATGCCCTATCCCGCGGCAGGGGATGCAGAGCGGGAGCGTGCACTTGCGGCTCTCATGACGTTCAAGCGGTTCAACCCTCCGACATTCGACGGGGAGAACGCGGATCCATGGGTCGTGGAGACGTGGATCGATGCGTTGGAGACGCTCTTCGAGGATGTGTATACCTTGGAGAGGGACAAGGTACACCTCGCCGCTCATTGTTTGGAGCGATCGGCGAAGGTGTGGTGGAAGGGAGTCAAGCATGATCGACTCTCTAGCCTTCCGCCACCGACTTGGGAGGAGTTTCGGGGTTTGGTGTTCGCCGCCTACTTCCCCGATAGTGAGAAAAGGAAGCTTCAGGAGAAGTTTCGAAAATTGAAGCAAGGAAATCGAACTGTGCGGGAGTACGAGAGGGAGTTCTCGTATATCATTAATTGTGTTTCGCACGTGGTCCGCGGAGAATTGGACAAAGTCGATTGCTTCGTGCGCGGGCTTCGACCGGAGATCTTTCGGGCGGTTCACGCCTTCAAGCTGCAGACCTTTGCGGAGGTCTTGGATTGTAGTACACTGAACTTTTGCAAATTGCGGAGTTCTAGTGTGAGAATAGTGGCTTGTACTATTCTGGAGTTTTGGGTTGAGTTTGGTGAGCTTTGAGGTGTTTTCGTGGCTTAAAAAGGGCGAAAACGGACTCCGGAGAGCAAATTCTGCATAAAGTGCAAAATTTGTACTGCATTCGGGTACTGGAATTGGCATACCGGAATGCACTGCATTCGGGTACTGGAATTGGCATACCGGAATGCACTGCATACCGGTACTGGAATTGGCATACCGGTATGTGATTGCGCAGTTTGCTGGCCGAGGCTCGGATTTTGCAAATTTTGCACAGTATACCGGTATACACATGCGCATACCGGTATACAGTGCTGCAGAATGCATTTTTGTGCAGTTTTGCAATTTTGGCTCTTTGAGGGGCCTATGGGGATTTTGTGCATTGGGTTAAGTACCCTTTCACCTTCATTCACAGCCATTGTTGGCTGAGGATGCACTTGGAGAGAAGGTAGGTTTTCTCTCTCTCTCTCTCTAGATTTTCTTGCTCCCAAACCCTAGAAAAGTGGTTTTGATCTCTTTTTCCTCCATTTTCTTCGTGGAGGAGTGTTTCTAGGCCTTGTGGGGAGCTCGGGATGGAGGAGAGGAACTTGTTTGTGGGCTTAGCTTCAACCTAGCATGCTTGAGCTTGGTTGAGAGCTTGATTTGAGGTTAGTAAACTCTCCTACAACCTCTATTTGTGTTTTTGCTTGGATTTTGCTTAGAAAACCTAGTTTCTTGAAAACTAGGGTTTTATTTAGGGTTTTGTGATTGTGAGCTCTTGAGGTGGAATTGATGGGTGTAGAATGTTGTTGTAGGTTAGATTGGAAGATCTCTAACCTCCAATGGGACTTAGAACAAGTTTTACTTGCTCAAGGTAATTTCCACCCATTTACCTCATTGATTTTTGGTGGTTTTCGAAATTGCTTGTTCGATGCCCCTAACCCCTTGGAAAATTATCTTAGGGTATGAGAAGCTCGGGGGACAACTTCGTTTCGAAGTACTGCGAGGTTTCGTCGGGTATCCGGTGGGTTTGACCTCACCGAAATGGGTGAACTCCCCCTATGTCTCCTATCTTGTTATAGGATTAATTAGATGCATAATTATGTTAATTATGGCATGGTGATAATTGTGATCGCATGAGACATGCAAGTTGTTTATGAAAAATGCATATTTCATATAGTATGGCATTATGAGAATATTATGCATGCTAGGGTATTGGCACTATTAGTGTAATGACGCATTAGGAAATGCTAAGTATATTATGCATGCTAGGGATGAGCATCATTTGAGACACCACTTGAGTGGTGGACTAGTGAACTCTCTTGCATACCAAAGTATGCTTTTATAGAGAAAAGAGGAATTATGGCAAATGCAATATATGTATGTTTGTATAGAGAAAAGAGAGGATTTGACATGTGCAGGATAAGTTGTTGCACCTCATTTTAGGTGAACAACTTTGACGGGTATCGTTGGCTTTTGGGCTTGACCTTTCGGTCGCGGATATGATTCCATGATTAAGACATGAGGAAAGGGATTCTAGTTGTATGTGATATTTGTAATTGGTTAAACATGGGTCCTTAGTTATTGGAATACTCGCATGATAGCTTTTATACTCTATATAGTAGAGGTTAGCATAGCTCATGCATGGCATGGTTTATGGACTTGTTGGCATTGGTAGAATGCATAGTACATGGCATTAGAATAATGCATGGTTGGGGCATCGGTAGAATGCATGATGTATGGCATTAGAAGAATGCATGATTTTGGCATTGAAGAATGCATGAATTACGGCATTAGAATAATGCATGGTTTATGAATTTAGTAAACAAAGAGATGAACATTTACATGTTAGAGACATGGACATATTGGTAGAGACATACCAAAGGACAATTGGAGAACAACATGATATTGTTGACATTTAGCATATTGGCTATTGAATGTAGTAAACATAAAGTGATATATTTTGACATAACGTGAAATTAAACTTATGATATTACTATGGTTGATTGTTGCTTGTTGGCCACTATGCTTATTCACACATGCTTGTGAGGGTCGCTCCCTACAAGCCGGCACTCCGGAGTTGGCCTCGAGACAGTTGTTTCGCCCGTGTGTTAGAGAGAGCGCCGAAATGGAACCGCCGTGGGTAAGGCTCACCAAAGCGTGAGGTGTTGACTACCACGGAGCCATTAGGCACGGCACAAGTGAACATCCCGCTATTATACTCTTTTATGACCACATGGTTATGGTTTTATGCAAAGGTGAAAGTTTCATATGGTAAAAGGCTATTTTAACCGTAATCGTGATATTTGACACCCTAATTAACTGATGTATATACATGTAGTGTATGGACATAGTATAGGGTGGTGACTTTGTGGCATTGCATGTAGTGAGACATTGACATGACTTGGCATATTTGTGAAATAGCAAACATAACACACATATAGTTGGGAACAAGTCATGTAGTTCATACATGTAGTGGGAATTAGTTACACATTACATACTTGTAGTGGAGACAAGTCATTATGTATTAGTAAACTTGACATATAGTAAGTTTATGACATTAGAATATGTGTAGTTGATCATGGCATTAATTTGACATGCATGTAAACCATGTAGTTAAATGTTAAGCTTACGACATCAAAGCATGTTCATGTACATATAGATGATTTAGTCACTGGAGGCATGATAGTTGTAGAACTATCTGTTTAGCATTTAATGTTTATGCCTTATGTTTTCCTGTTTAAACTATCTTGCCTCAGTTGACCTAGCGGTGTAATTCGCCACTCTCGGCGGCTTACCCACTGGGAACTATTGAATAATAGTTCTCATCCCCCTGGGGTTTGTTGTTTTTATTTCAGAGCCTTCCGCAGCAGGAGAGGCTTGGGATCGCGGCGAGGGGTTAGCAGCTAGCTAGAGCCTCTACGGTGTTGTTGTAGGCATACCATGGGTCTTCCTTTCATTGTATGTTGATGAAAGATGTATAGATTTGTTGATTGACCTACTAGTTGAAAAGATGTATAATGCTATTGTATATCTTGAGATTTTAGTTGTGTGGATTTTATTTTTAGATGTAGAACTATGTTCTCGCTCTGATTACCTTGTTTAGGATGTATTCTTTATCCTACTTGATTGTTGTTAGCATAGACGCCTTGTGTACATTGTGTTGTTTGAGGTACACGGCGGGTCTGTGCACGTGCCTGGTAGGCTCCCGCGAGGGCCCGGGGCGTGACATGGATAGTGCTCTTTGGGTGGAGGACGGAAATGCATGTGCGCGCGAGGAGCGCGAATCTTGGGAAAAGGAGAAAGAAAAGGAGAAGGAAAAAAGAAAAAAAGCGTTCGGTGGGTGGCTCGGGTGGTCAGTCTAACTCCAAACGACCCCCGAAGCACTCGCAGTCGCGGAACCGATCTTGAGGGTCTCAGCAGAATCGACCCTTGAGCCGGTGCCCGATTTGCAGCGGCCCCCACCGACCTCAGCAGTGTGATTACCGTGAGGGCCGGTGCTACAAGTGCGGACAGCCGGGACATATGCAGTTTGATTGCCCGATGGGTGATGACCGGGCACCGTCGTCGGCATCGGCGTTCGCATCACCGAGGCAGCTTGCGGGCATCCCACCCGCGGCGATGTTGGCAGGCCGTATTCCGCCACCGAAACCAGTTGAGGGACAACGGCCGGCGCCTAGTGGACGTGTGTTCGCCTCATAGGTGGAGGAGCCTTCTGCCCCGGATGACGTCGTGGCAGGTATTGTGTTGATTAATGGCATTCGATGTAGAGCTTTGTTTGATACCGGAGCATCACATTCATTCATTGCTCGATCATTTGCTACTACACATAGAATAAAAATTATAGAAGCCACACATGCGAGAACTGTGCAAGTGCCAGAACACACTTTTTGTGTACATCAAGCGTGTGTTAACTGTCCAGTGAGGATTAAAAACTGGATCATGCCAGCTGATTTGCTGGTGCTGAATCGAATGAACGAGTATGACTTAATCCTGGGAATGGATTGTCTCTCTAAATATCACGCTACTATCGATTGTGAGAGTCGGATAGTAAAATTTCAAGAACCCGGGCACGAGGAGTTTGTATACCGTGGATGCAAGAGTTCGTGTCCACGTCGCAAGCAAGAAAACTCATTACTAGCGGTTGCATTGCTTACTTAGCGATAGTTGTGGATGACCGAAAGGAGGTGTTGGGGCTCGAGGACATCCCTGTGGTCTAAGAGTTCCCGGATGTGTTTCCGGCGGAGTTACCCGGAATGCCACCGGATCGGGAGGTTGAGTTTGTGATAGACCTACTCCCGGGGACAGCACCGGTTTCTAAAGCTCCGTATAGAATGGCACCGGCGGAGCTAAAGGAATTGAAAGCACAACTACAAGATTTGTTGGACAAGGGTTTCGTAAAGCCAAGTGTGTCACCTTGGGGAGCCCCTGTCCTATTTGTGCGTAAGAAGGACGGTTCACTTCGGTTGTGTGTGGACTACCGTGAATTGAACAAGGTGACCGTCAAGAATAAGTACCCATTACCCCGTATCGATGACTTGTTTGATCAGTTGCAAGGGTCTCGGGTGTATTCGAAGATTGATTTGCAGTCTGATTATCACCAATTGAAGATTAAACCGGAGGATGTGCATAAGACCGCGTTTAGGACGCGGTATGGACACTATGAGTTCACGGTTATGCCTTTTGGGCTTACAAATGCCCCGGCGGCGTTCATGGAATTAATGAACCGTGTATTGAAACCACTACTGGATCGATTTGTGGTAGTGTTCATAGATGACATTCTTGTGTACTCTCGGAGTGACGAGGAACATAAAGAGCATCTAAGGATTGTGCTTCAAGTTCTTCGAGAGAACAAGTTGTTCGCCAAGTTAAAGAAGTGCGAATTTTGGATTCGTGTAGTCGCTTTCTTGGGTCATGTGATTTTCGAGGGCGGAGTATCGGTGGACCCTAAGAAAGTTGAGGCAATCAAGGATTGGCCTCGCCCGACAAATATCACGGAGGTGCGAAGCTTTTTGGGTCTTGCGGGGTACTATCGACGGTTCGTGGAGGGATTTTCAAAAATCTCCGGTCCACTAACGCGTCTTACCCGCAAGGGCACCAAATATATTTGGAGTGAGGAATGCGACCAAAGCTTTAAAGAGCTAAAGGAAAGGTTGACTTCGGCTCCGGTTCTCGCCTTGCCGGTTGCGGGGGAGAGCTTTGTGGTGTATAGCGATGCATCACGTCGCGGTCTTGGGTGTGTGCTTATGCAAAGAGGGCAAGTGATAGCTTATGCCTATCGTCAGCTGAAGAGCTATGGGCAGAATTACGCCACCCATGACCTAGAGCTTGCAGCGGTGGTCTTCACGCTTAAGTTGTGGAGACACTACTTGTACGGGGAACATTGTGAGGTGTACACGGATCATAAAAGCTTAAAATACTTATTCACTCAAAAGGAGTTGAACTTGAGGCAACGGAGATGGTAGGAGTTGATAAAGGATTATGACTTAACCATCTTGTACCACCCCGGTTGTCACGCCCCGGGCCCTCGCGGGAGCCTACCAGGCACGTGCACAGACCCGCCGTGTACCTCAAAGCAAACACAATGTACACATGGCGTCTACAACAACAACAATCCAATAGAGCAAGGAATACATCCTAAACAAGGTGATCAGAGCGAGAACATATTTCTACAACTAAATCAAGATCAACAGAACTAAAATCTCAAGATATACAATAATCATTATACATCTTAGCAATACTAGAAGATCACTCTCTAGAAAAACAACTATACACCTTTCATATAAAATACAATGAAAGGACATCATGGTGTGCCTACAACAACATCGTAGAGGCTCTAGCTAGCTGCTAACCCCTCGCCGCGATCCCAAGCCTCTCCTGCTGTGGAAGGCTCTGAAAAAAAAACCCAACAACAATGGGGGTGAGAACTATTAATCAATAGTTCCCAGTGGGTAAGCCGCCGAGAGTGGCGAATTACACTGCTAGGTCAACTGAGGCAAGATAGTATACTGAAACATAAAGCATATAACATTTAATGCTAAACAGATAGTTCTACAACTATCTTGCCTCCAATGACTAAATCATCTACATGAACATGAATATGCTCTATTGTCATAAGCTCAACATTTAATTACACAATTTACATGCATAGGTAAGTCCTTTACCAAAACTTTACATGTACTTGATTCCTTTGCTCCAAATTCAGATTTCATAATAATACATGCAAATTCATGAATTCGAGCTACTAACATGATTTAACAGATGATAAAACAGCATGCTGCACTCTCTACAACTTAGGAGAAAATCCGGCGATTTCGGTAACATTAACCCACCTCGAAAGCTATCCAACAACGGCTAGGAGTCGAGTGGAAGGCCTCCAAACAATGCCGGCTGAAATCGAGCTCAAATATGAAACCTCGAGATTCGGACCCACCTGCTCAACGTTCTGGGCGCCCAGAACATCAGCCCAGAACTGCAGCCTGGCAGCATTACCCACATGAATTCAACATGCGATAAAATTCAAATCCTAAATCCGAATGCAGTGAAATTTGGCTCAACTCACCAGTAGGGGCTCAAGAACACACCCTCCAAATTTCAGCCAAATCGGAATTCGACTCGATGTCCAAAAGGTCCACACACTGAACCGGATTCACTTCTGGACCCTCCTGCACATAGATCCAGAAGTTCCAGCACATAAGCAAATCTCAAAAACAGCAAGAATTCAGGGATTTCAATGAATCTAGCTCATAGAAAGGGGTCACAAACCTCTCAAAAACAGTGATGGAACAATCCAAAACCTCTCCAAAGATTCTCACAAAGATTTGGATCTAAAAATCCAAGAAATTCCATCAATGACCAAAAAAATCAGCACTTAAGCAATTACTCAAAATCTGAGCTAGAACTCACCTTTGAATCCTCAATTCAGGTGGGAAGAACCTCCAAACCAGCAAGGAAAGTGGAAGGACCAATCTTCACCTCGTAATTCCAGCTCCCAAGAGATTGGATCCAAAAGATCAAAGGAAAAACCCAAGTTTCAGCTCAAGAACATAAGGGGTCCAGTGAAACATCAACTGTAGCTTACATACCTATCCGAATCGCGATTAGAAGGATTCCACTTCTTCCTCTACGAGTCCTCTATCCAACAAACTAAGTTTCGTTGGATTTGGACACTCCGACACTGCACACGAGCACGAACACCACAGGTCGACGTTGCAGTTTCAGCAGGAAACCAAGATCATCAATAGGGAAAGGTGGAAATTGGGGGGAATGGAGGGTTCCCTTGCAAAAATCCGAGCTTCACCTTGAAGAGGGGAGAAGAAGCCTCAGGGGAGGTCGTCCACTTCTTTTATAGATCCATGGTTTCGGTGCAATAAGCCTCAAGAACAGAATTGCTACTAACCTGTCCTCAGCAGGAAAACCCAGATTCGGGCGCCCGAAACCCAAGAAGTGGGCGCCCAGTTCTTCAGCCAGCACAAGCCCAGAACATCGGACTCTCCGCCGCGGTCCGGTGTGCCCTAACCTGGTCCGGCGGATTTCACCAACCAATCGACACGTGTCAAGCGGATCGATACTCACGAGGTAGAATTTCCGGATCCACTTTCCGGGCGCCCGAAACATAGACCCGAAATGACTTAGCAGTTTCAGAAAACGAGCACTCAACATTTGGGCGCCCAAAACAAGGCTTCCGGGCGCCCTAAAGTCCAAAAGCCCAAAACTTCAGTTTTGGCTTACTTCGGTGCTCCGAGTCCGTTTTCGCGTCTATTTGACGCCGAAACGACTCCGACTTGTCTCGACCTTCTCTAGAAGCATCGAACAGCCAGGGATACTGCAGTCATTCCGTCAGTTAGGCCCCAGGGGTACTATATTCACATTTTTCACTTGCCAACCTAAGTCTCATGACCTTAGGTTCAAGTCACTAAGTCTCACCTATGTTCAATGACACTAGGTTTACTTTCTCATTCTCAACCTAGGTTCCATGACTCTAGGTTCCAATCTCATGTCCAACCTATGTTCAATGACACTAGGTTCCATTCTTACATGTTCCAACCTATGTTCAATAACACTAGGTTCTATTCTCACATGTTCCAACCTATGTTCAATAACACTAGGTTCTATTCTCACATGTTCCAACCTATGTTCAATGACACTAGGTTCTATTCTCACATGTTCCAACCTATGTTCAATAACACTAGGTTCCAATCATACATGCAACCATGCAACAAGTATAGATAATTGAATTATACTTGAATTCTATATCATGCAATAGGAGCTCATTGCTCTACCTATCATGATTTTACCTTTGCCAACATGCAAGTTCTAGGGTTCACAACACATACCATTTTATCTTTAAATGGATATTTACCCTAGACATGGAAGTGACCTAATCACTTCGGTAAACACAAACCCACCTCAAGAGCTTTCAAATTCTTGTATTCTTCAAGCCCCTAAGTGTCCAAGCCTTGAGTTCTTGCTTCAACCCAAGCTTCTACAAGAAAACGGTTCGTTACTCGTTACGAACCCATAAATCAACTCAATTGCAATTCCCGAATGTCCAAATATTTTTAAAACCTCCCATGACAAAAGCCCCAAATCTACCTAGGGTTTGCATGCATGCAAGCCAAACCCTAGATTTCATGGCCAATCTTCCACCTTTTGTGGTTGAGATTGTATAGAGTTTCCAAAAACCTCATCTTGAAGGATTAAATCCAAGGTTTAAATCCTAAATCACAAGAACTCACCTCGAAGCCCTAGTTCCCAAGCTTCTTCTTGCACCAAGAAACTTCTTTGCACCTTGGAAATCCTTTTCCAAGCTCCAATCCACCACTTCTCCAAGCTTTGGAGAAATCTCTAGAGAGAGAAAGTGAGGGAGAGGGAGAGGGAATGAGAGGAAAGTGAAGAGGAATGAGGGGAAAGACCTCAGCCCCCCCTACATAACCTATTCACCGCGAAATTACCAAAATACCCTCACTGGGCATTCTGCCTCAGCCGGGTCCGGACCTTGCAAGTGGGGTTCGGACCCAGCACTGATAACTGACCAGCGCGCAGGCCGGGTCCAGACCTTGGTGTCCGGGTCCGGAACCCGTACGCACCCCAACTCGAAAACCAGCTCGGGTCCGGACCGTGACATCCGGGTTCGGACCGTGGCTGCCCGCGGACTTCATTGTCCGGACCCCAGCTTCCAGGGTCCGGACCCCGTGAGCAGTTTTGCTCCACTTGGTCCCTTTTTCACAATTTTTCGATTTCCGGGTTTCCACTCGTACCCATAATGTTCCGAAACCTTCGGAACCCAATTCCACACCAGCCATTATCGTCTTCTGAAAAATAGGGGGTGCCCTTGGATCTATCTAGAGTATATAAATCACCTAGAGGGGGGTGAATAGGTGTATAAACAAAAATCACAAATCTCAATGCGATAAAGTAATGCGGAAAATAAAATCAGCACACCGAGATTTACGTGGAAAACTCCACCTTGGAGAAAAACCCACGGGACCAACACGCGAAAAAATAATCCACTAAGAGTAAAGAATTACAAGGTGATTACCGACTCCACGGACTTAACCTCTCCCTTCTCTTCAGCGGATCACGCGCACCAACGGGTTGTCCACGCCCCACGTCCGAATCCACGGACGCCACGCCTCGAATCCACGAGACGCCCAACTTCGAATCCACGAAGCCTTCAACACGTCGAATCCACGACGCTCACTCGAATCCACGAGCGCACTCCGTCCGGAGCAAGAACAATAAGGTTGATGACGATTTATTGCTTAGAATATCATGAAAGATCTTTGGGAATAGTCTCTAAGCAATTCTCAAATTGATTCTAAAAGAATATTAGAAATTAGGGCACCATGAATCAATTTGAGAGAAGCTTGATGTAGAAGATGAAGAAAACGGTTATCTACAAGCTTCTAGGGTTTCTAAAAGATAATCTATGCTTCACACCCTTTTAGAGACACCCCCACATCATATTTATAGGTTAGAAGCAATCCGAAATAGATTAGGACTAAAAAAACAATTTTTAGAAAGGTTTGGTAGCAAACCGATTTCGACTAGGATTGCAAAACTGATTTTAGAAAGGTTTGGAACCAAATTAGGATTGCAAAGATATTTTAAGGAATCTACCATCTTATTTACATGTTTGGGAGACATTAGAATCAAAGTAGGATAGAAAAAATAACTTTCCAAAACTTCGCAACGGGTCGGGGTCCGGACCGCGGGTATGGGGTCCGGACCTTGACACTCTCCAGGCGTTTCATTGTCCGGACCTCAGCCATCAGGGTCCGGACCCGGTCTGCGAAACAGCCTGGGGTCCGGACCTCAGCCCTCAGGGTCCGGACCTCCGCCCTCAGGGTCCGGACCTCATCCTCAGGGTCCGGACCCTCCCTGCGTGACAGCCAGGGAGGCGTACGGGTTCCGGACCTCATCCTCAGGGTCCGGACCTCGGAAGTTGGAAAACTCATTTTTTATATTTTAAATCAATTTTAATCCATTCTAAAGTCTTCCAAACACTTGTAAATGTTTATAAATCATCATCAAGATTATTTAAACTTACCAAGCATCGTGAATTCAAACGGTGAGTCTTCGAGTCTTCAATCTTCGTCTTTTCTTCTTTGAACCTTCAAGACTCCGACTCACTTCACGAAATATGCCAATATAAAATCCGTAACATCTTCCATCGAACTTTATCAAATTTAGTAAAGTTCGATACAACGCACTGAAATTCAGAGTGCTACATTCCTCCCCCCTTAAAGAGAGTTTCGGCCGCGAAACTGAATCATACCTCAGCTGGACTCAGCGAAGAGGTAAGGAAACCGCTCCCTCATTGAGCTTTCCAATTCCCACGTAGCTTTGCGCTCACCGTGATTCGTCCATTGTACTTTTACATAAGGAATTTCACGGTTCCTCAAATTTTTCACCTCGTGATCAATGACACACAAGGAAAATTCCTCATAAGTCATATCCTCATGAAGCTCTATAGGCACATACTCGAGGACCTGCGCCGGATCATACATGTACTTGCGGAGCGTCGATACATGGAACACATTGTGTATCCCCGCAAGTTTTGGCGGCAAAGCTAGCCGATATGCCACGGATCCCACACGCTCCAAAACCTCATAAGGTCCAATGTAACGGGGACTTAACCTACCCCGAACACCAAATCGTTTCACCCCTCTCATGGGTGACACTTTCAAGAAGATGCGGTCTCCTACCGCGAATTCCAAATCTCGTCGACGTCGATCCGCATAACTCTTTTGTCGAGATTGCGCCGTCGATAAGCGTTCGCGTGCCAAGCGGACCTTTTCCTCCGCTTCACGCAACACATCCGGTCCTAAGACCCTTCTCTCGTCGACTTCGCTCCAATGAATAGGAGAGCGGCATTTTCTTCCATACAAGGCTTCAAACGGTGCCATACCGATGCTAGATTGATAGCTATTATTATAAGCGAACTCAGCCATCGGCAAATGTGTAGGCCATGCACCCTTGAAGTCCATCACACACGCTCGCAGCATATCCTCTAAAATCTGAATTGTCCTTTTCGATTGACCATCAGTTTGAGGATGAAATACTGAACTGAAATCGAGCCGTGTACCCAAAGCTTCTTGCAAGCTTTTCCAAAAATGCGACGTAAAACAGGGATCTCGATCTGAAACTATCGAGGTCGGGACCCCGTGCAATCGCATAATCTCGTCTAGGTAGACTTGTGCTAACTTGTCTCCCGACCAAGTGGTGTGGATTGGCAAAAAGTGTGCCTACTTTGACAAACAATCCACCACCACCCAAATCGCGTCGTGGCCACCTTGCGATCGAGGTAGGCCCACAACGAAGTCCATTGCTATGTTCTCCCACTTCCAAACTGGAATGGGCAACCCTTGCAATTTTCCCGTCGGAAAGTGATGCTCGGCCTTCACCTGTTGGCATACTAAGCATTGTGCCACAAAGCGTCCAACATCAAGTTTCATCCCCGGCCACCAATAATGTAATTTAAGATCCTTGTACATTTTGGTACCGCACGGGTGAATCGCATAGGGAGAAATATGAGCTTCTTTCAAGATCTCCCCACGAATATCCTCGACTTTTGGCACGCACAATCGATTTCGAAATCGAATTGCGCCCTTCGAGTCTACATGAAAATCACTGACGCGCCCGCTCTCGATAGCACTCCGCACCTTTTGGAGTTCCGGATCACCGGATTGCTTTTCTTTTATTTGCTCCAACAAAGTTGGCCAAATCTCGAGATTCATAAGTCTAGCGGGGACGCCCGGGGCCACGACTTCCAAGTCAAACCGGCCCATTTCCTTGATTAACGGTATTTGTCCCGTCATCTCAATTGCGAAGTTCTCCACGGATTTTCTACTGAGCGCATCGGCCACCACATTGGCTCTACCGGGGTGGTACAAGATGGTTAAGTCATAATCCTTTATCAACTCCAACCATCTCCGCTGCCTCAAATTCAACTCCTTTTGAGTGAATAAGTACTTTAAGCTTTTATGATCCGTGTAACCTCACAATGTTCCCCGTACAAATAGTGTCTCCACAACTTAAGTGCGAAGACCACTGCTGCAAGCTTTAGGTCGTGGGTGGGGTAGTTCTGCTCATAGCTCTTTAGCTGTCGATAGGCATATGCTATTACTTGTCCTCTTTGCATAAGCACACACCCAAGACCACGCCGTGATGCATCACTATACACCACAAAGCCCTCCCCCGCAAGGCGAGAACCGGAGCCGAAGTCAACCTTTCTTTTAGCACCTTAAAGCTTTGGTCGCATTCCTCGCTCCAAACATATTTGGCTCCCTTGCGGGTAAGACGCGTTAGTGGACCGGAGATTTTTAAAAATCCCTCCACGAACCGCCGATAGTACCCCGCAAGACCCAAAAAGCTTAGTATTTCCGTGACATTGGTCGGGCGAGGCCAATCCTTGATTGCCTCAACTTTCATAGAGTCTACTGATACTCCTTCCGCGGATATCACATGACCCAAGAAAGCGACCTCACGAATCCAAAATTTGCACTTCTTTAACTTGGCGAACAACTTGTTCTCTCGAAGAACTTGAAGCACAATCCTTAGGTGCTCTTTATGTTCCTCTTCACTCTGAGAGTAGACAAGGATATCATCTATGAACACAACCACAAATTGATCCAATAGTGGTTTGAACACACGGTTCATTAAATCCATGAACGCCGCCAGGGCATTGGTAAGCCCGAAAAGCATAACCGTGAATTCATAGTGTCCATACCGCGTCCTAAATGCGGTCTTATGCACATCCTCCGGTTTGATCTTCAATTGGTGATAACCGGATTGCAAATCAATCTTTGAATACACTCGAGACCCTTGCAACTGATCGAACAAGTCATCAATTCGAGGTAACGGGTACTTATTCTTGACGGTCACTTTATTCAACTCGCGGTAATCTACACATAACCGCAGCGAACCGTCCTTTTTCCGCACAAATAGAACAGGGGCTCCCCAAGGTGACACACTTGGCTTTACGAAACCCTTGTCCATTAAATCTTGCAATTATGCTTTCAATTCCTTCAGTTCCGCGGGTGCCATCCTGTACGGGGCCTTAGAAATCGGCGCCGTACCCGGGAGCAAATCGATCACGAATTCTATTTCCCGGTCCGGTGGCATTCCGGGCAACTCCGTCGAAAATACATCCGGGAACTCTTGGACTATAGGAATGTCCTCGAGCCCCAACACTTCTTTTCGGTCATCCACTACCGTCGCCAAGTAGGCAATGCAACCACTAGCAATAAGCTTCCTTGCTTGCGACGTGGACACCATTGATGCAAAGAGCGAACTCTTGCAACCACGGTACACAAACTCTTTGTGCCTGGGTTCTCTAAACCTCACTATCCGGCTCTCACAATCAATAGTAGCGTGATATTTCGAGAGCCAATCCATTCCTAGGATTAAGTCATACTCATTCATTCGATTTAACACCAGCAAATCAGCTGGCATGATCCAGTTTTCAACCCTCACTGGACAATCTACACACGCGTGATGTACGCAAAAGGTGTGTTCAGGTATTTGCACAGTTCTTGCATGTGTGGCATCTACAATTTCTATTCCGTGTGCAATAGCAAATAATTGAGCAATGAATGAATGCGATGCACCAGTATCAAACAAAGCTCTACATCGAATGCCTTTAATTAACACAATACCTGCCACGACATCATCCTGGGCAGAAGGCTCGTCCACCTGTGAGGCGAATACCCGTCCACTGGGCGCTGGTCGTTGGCCCTCGGCTGGTCTCGGCGGCTGAGTACGGCCTGCCGACATCGCCGCGGGTGGGATGCCCGCGAGCTGTCTCGGCGATGCAAATGCCGATGCATATGACGGTGCTCGACCATCATCCATCGGGCAATTGTATCGCATATGTCCCGGCTGTCCGCACTTGTAGCTGTAAGTTATTATACCCCAAGGATCTAATAGGTAAACACACCTAGAGGGGGGGTGAATAGGTGTATGCAATAAAAAACCCAACTCGATGCACTAAAATAAAAGCGCGGAAAAATAAAGCAACACACCGAGCAATTTACGTGGGAAAACTCCTAAAGGAGTAAAAAACCCACGGGACCGATCACACGAAAAATCCACTAAGTGAAATAGAGTACAAGGTGATTTACCGAATCCACGACTCAACCTTTACCCTGGACTTAAAGTAGATCTCCTTCGTTGGTCCCCGATCAATCGAACTCCTCCGATTGATCACACCGCGACTCCTCGCAGCAGCAACGCTCCGTTTCCACGAGCGTCCGCCGAATCCTCGGCTTCACGCGAAATCCACGCGCACTCGCTCCATCCGGAGCCTCGACAAGAATACTTGATGGTGATTTCAATGCTTAGATAAGCAACAAATATGAGAGGAAGTATATCTAAGCGACCATCGACTCGATTCTCAGATAAAATCAGAATCTAAGCTCTAAGAACCAAGTCGACAAGAGAGAGAAAGAAACTTGTCATCAAAAAGTGAACGAACAGCTCCGAGACAAGTTTCTAGGGTTTCCTCAGGTAAATCTCTCTTAGGTACGTTTTTAGAGAAGCCCCTATATCATATTTATAGGTTTAGGAGACAAAGAATCAGATTAGGATTGAAAAACTAGGAAATCAGAAAATTTCGACGGGTTGGGGTCCGGACCGCGTGTATGGGGTGCGGACCCTGACACTCCTCAGGCGTTTCATTGTCCGGACCCCAGCCATCAGGGTCCGGACCCGGTCTGCGTAACTGCTTAGCAGACCTACGGGTTCCGGACCTCAGCTTCCAGGGTCCGGACCCGGAATGCAAGACCGTATGTTTCTGTACGGGTTCCGGACCTCAGCTTACAGGGTCCGGACCCGGTCTGCGAGATAGCAATTTAAACGTACGGGTTCCGGACCTCAACTTCCAGGGTCCGGACCCGGTCTGTGAGACAGCAAGACCTGCTCACGGGTTCCGGACCTCAGCTTCTGGGGTCCGGACCCCGTAACATGAATTTGTCCGATTTAATAGAGAATAGTTTAAAACCTATTCTAATGCCTCCAAACCCTTAAAATATATCTATAAATCACCATCAACTATATCAAACATACCTGGGGAACCATGAGCTTTATAAACGAGTCCTCGAGCCTTTGATCTTGACGTCTTCTCGTTCGTTCCTTCAAGACTCCACAAGACTCTACGAAATCTGCCAATAAAAAGCCGTAACAATCTCCCCCTTTGGCGTTTTCGTGACAAAACAAAAAATACATACTCGAAGCTCATTTAGATACTAAAAACAAAATAGAATTTGTTGTAATCACCAAAACAACAAACTCCACGCATGACCGATCCAATAAATTCAAAAATACATTCAAGTCACTTCCTAATACAAACTCTATGACTTAGACATGACCAGGAGTCTTGAAGTCTTCTACGTCCTGCAAAAACAATACTTGACAAAATAAAAGATTAATAATGTGAATGCCACAAGAAGTACACAGAGTAAACCATTCCTGAACTCCTAGCTCCTAAGTCAAGTCAAAATACACAACCATTATCTCCCCCTTTCTGTCAGAAAAACGCCAAAACAGAACAAAGAGAGATATGCCCAAATCAAGGTAAAAACAAAAAGAAGTCCCCAGCCATAGAAAAAGAACTAAACCGAGTCATCATCGTGCGGAGAAAGATCGGCATGGCAACAACCAAGTTTGTCAAAGATTGCCTTCATAAGCTGCTCAAGTTTACTAAGCTTCTTAGTGATCTTCGTTTGTTTAGAACCAAGACGTGCCTGCTCAGAGGAGAGACGGTGAAGCTCAACCGATATGCGTTCTTGCTCGGAAGACAGACGCTGCTGAGCACGATAAATAGAAGTCACCGAGACATCTTCCTCAGAGACATGCCCAGAGGGCTGAGAAGAGCTTGGACGCGTACGAGAGGAACTAGTAGGGCCGACCGCTGGGGAAGAGCGACCAGTAAGTCGAGATTTATTTAACGTCATCTCATTGATCTTCCCAAGGCTATGCTCATATGTGGCACAATGAGTATCTACCCCCTTTTGTCGTAAGATCCTCATAATTATCATCAGATAAGGAAGACGATCAACCTGATTCGAAGTCTTGATTTCCTTCGCCATGCGATGCCAGATCAGGAAAGGTATATTCAGATTGATGTTCAGTGCCGCGGCCTCAGCATGATGCCCAACCAGGTACATGTAGAGCAACCGTTCCCAACGTACCACCTTGGTGTTCATAGTAGGCAGGATATTGTAGACCACGATGAAGTTCAGAAACCTATACTCTGGTCGTAGCTCTTTGGACATAACAGAATTCCCGGCCGACAACGTGTCCGGAGGACACACACCATTAATCACCTTTCGCCAGTCACGAAGGGACTCCAGACCTCCCCGAAGATAATCAACACCGTCAGTGCGAGCCTCCATAGTAAGGGCCGTAGCAATCGTCTCGGGAGTGACATCCAATGTAACCCCCCGAACAGTAGTCAGGAAGACGTAAGGACCACCTTCTTCATCTCGTAGAGACCCGGCGCGCATGTAAAAATCGCGAATCAGTTCTAAACAGTAACCAGTCTGCTCAGGAAAAGAACAAATGTTGGAGAGGTGACCATCCTCATACAGTCGAGCAAAAGCAGGAGCTTCTTCAATGAGCTCCTTAACCGCGACGTCGCGCTCGCCAACACACACTTTAGATGCATACATTGTTCTGCGCTGTGAGGAAACTGGCGCGTCATGCTGCGTCTGACGTCGGGGTGACACAGGAGCCGGTTCTTGAATATGAACACCCCCCGTACGTCGAGTGCTCCTCTTTGGTAAGAGCTTTTCTTTGCCAGGCTACTTCGGAACCACAGGTTCCTTCCCTTTTCTCCTAGGAACCACCTCCGGGGAACAAGGAGCAGTCTCAGTGTCAGATCCCTCGGAGGAATGATACTCAGACTCTGTATCTGGGGAGCGACCGCGTTTATGAGCCTTAGTCTTTTTACGCCGCCCACCCTGACCAACACCACTTATGAGAACTGCCAGCACCAATAACCAGTGGAATGTCATGAAGAAAACGAAATTCCTGTCAATTTGGTAACAAACTGGCGCAGAAAAAACCATGGAGTTAGGAAAGTGGAAAAATTCACATCTAGAGGTTTCTAGGGCCATAAGGAGTCATGAAAATGATATGCAACAAGCAATGCGACCCAAAAACCAGAAACATGCAGTTTCAGAAAAACACCAAAAACAGTTCGAAAAATCGAGTCGATGCAAATCTGAGCAAAGGGCCGTGCAAAAACCATGCAAAAGAGCATAGAAAGGAGAAGCACACCAAGATGAACCTCAACATGATGCAAAAACCCAGGGTAACATCAATGAATTTTAGAAAAATTGCAAAAATAACATGGAAAACAATGATAGCAGGGTGTTGCATGAAGAAAAAGAGAAAAAATGTGAAATACTCACACTTAGAGGAACAAATCCGGGCAAAAGGTGAGGAGAAACCTCCGTTCAAGAGAGAGAAACACCGGAGAAACAGCACAAAAGCAAAACTCAGCGAATCAAAGCAAGAAAAATGAAGTCCTATTTGTGCTGGTTCGAGCGTGGGGTCCGGACCCGGTCTAGCGCGGTCCGGATCCCGCACAAAAATTTCTTTAAAAAAACTTTAATTTGAAATATGAAGTCACAAGAAAATATCAGCAAAGGAACACCATAATAACGAAAATATTTCATGATAATCAAATCTTAAAAGATTTCTATCGATATATCAAAAATCGTTATAGCACATTTTGAGGAAAAAATCGAAACAAATCCTAAAGACTGAACTTTGTTAATTGTAACATATCAAGCAAGATCTACAGCATATGAAGACTATCAAAAACAGCATGTGGAGGGAAATATTGAATAGAAAAACTTTATAGATACGGTCACTCACGATAATGCCTCGAAAAGAAGGTAAACATCAATAAACCCCAGGGAGTGGCTCTTTGAGCATCTTACATTTAACCACCTTATTTCTTCTGGAGAGTGGCTCTATGAGCATCTTATAGAGGCAATGACACCAATCATCTAGGTTAATACCTTTAACAAGTGAAACTCTCCTTCTTCTTTTTTGTTTAACAGGAATTTTCCAAATCATATAACACCATGTGGTAGCTGCACACATTACCCGGACGACCGGGGTGGTAGCTCTTTCCTCCATGTGGTGGTAGTTTTCACACTCCCCTAAAGGGATGTAACTCTTTCCACATCTTTAAAAGCAATTAAACTAAACTGAAAAACTCCCCCTAAATAGTTGCCACCTTCAATCTGAGGAATTAACGAGTAACTAATCAATAATGAAATTGCTATTCACATGTCCATCAACATCCTAATAGGATAGTAATGATATCTAAAGATCAAGAGGATATGTCAAAATTAACTAAGATAAGTAGCAGAATTTGAGAGGATAGTGATCTTCAAAAGAGTATAACACAGTGAGATATACAAATAACAATCAAATAAGAGAAGCATATCATGAAACTATCAAAGTTATGATAAGTGACTTGCTGGCATTTCAATGTAAACGAAAAAACAAGGGCAATAATGGTAAACAGAATGACATGTCATGCAAAACCAACAAAATATGAAATAATAATAAAAAAATGCATGACTATGGCCCGAAGAACATATCTAGAGAGATGGATTCATTCCAATTGCCTTTCGCAAATGTAGAAAGCGTTTTTGATCCAAAGGTTTAGTCAAAATATCAGCAAGTTGATTATCAGTTGAAATGTAAGAGAGTTGAAGAGAATTCAATTCAACTAGCTCACGCAGAAAATGATATCGAAGATCAATATGTTTTGTTCGAGAGTGTAAAACAGGATTTTTTGAAATTTGTATGGCGCTGGTGTTATCACAAAGAATGGTGACAGTACTGGAGGGAATTCGATAATCACTCAATAAGCTCTTCATCCATAGTAATTGAGTGGAGCAACTGCCGCGGCAATGTATTCCGCTTCAGCAGTGGACAGGGCAATGCAGTTCTGTTTCTTACTATGCCATGCAACTAGACAATGACCTAGATAGAAACAACCGCCACTAGTACTCTTCCGATCATCAACATTACCAGCCCAATCAGCGTCTGAATATCCAATCAAATCAAGTGATGTTCCCATGGGATACCAGATACCATGATTCACCGTACCCTTCACATACCGGATGATGCGCTTGACAGCTGTCAGATGCATCTCTTTGGGATTTGCTTGATAGCGGGCACAAACTCCCACACTAAACGCAATGTCCGGTCGACTAGCAGTCAAGTAGAGTAAACTCCCAATCATACTCCTATAAAGCTTCTCATCAACACTTTTCCCATGGGCATCTACACCAAGACCCTTGTTACTCGTGCCCATCGGAGTAGGGAAGTCCTTTGAATTCTCCAAACCAAATTTCTTCACTAATTCTTTCGCATACTTGGACTGACAGAGATGAATCCCTTCATCAGTTTGTTTTACTTGAAGTCCCAGAAAGTATGAAAGTTCACCCATCATGGACATCTCAAATTCACTCGTCATGACCTCGGCGAACTTTGCGGCATCTTTGTCTTTAGTTGCACCAAAAATAATATCATCAACATAAATTTGTGCCACAATAAAATCATCTTTCAAATGTTTCACAAAGAGAGTTCTGTCAGCTCCCCCTCGATTATAGCCCTTATCAATTAAATGTTTAGTCAAACGTTCGTACCATGCTCGCGGAGCTTGTTTGAGTCCATAAAGTGCCTTTTTCAAACGGTAAACATAATTTGAATGATTTGAGTCAATAAAGCCTTTTGGTTGTTCAACATAAACCTCTTCATTTAAAAAACCATTTAGAAAAGCACTTTTCACATCCATTTGAAATAATTTAATTTTGTGAAGGATTAGTCGATGTGTGAGGAGCTTCGTGCGGTGAGGATGCATCAGAAGATGCAGTAATTTTATGAGAGTTAATAGAATCAGGTGATGCAACAATTTGATCAATCGAATCATCATCATGAGAATTTATTGTAAAAGGAGATTCAACATTATCATTCAAATGCAAATCAGACATGGATTCATTCAAAGAGGTAGCAACGGAGAAAGCTTCATCTACTTTTACATTAACTGACTCTATCACTGTCTTAGTGCGCAAATTGTACACACGATAGGCTCGGCTAGTAGTAGAATAGCCTAAGAAAATTCCTTCGTCACTTCGAGAGTCGAATTTGCCAAGATTTTCACGATCTCTAAGAATATAACATCGACTCCCGAAGACACGGAGGTATTTTATATTTGGCTTTCTACTATACCACAATTCATATGGAGTGTTTAAGGTACCCGGGCGAAGGTAGACTCTATTAATTATATAGACAGCCGTGTTAACTGCTTCAGCCCAAAAATGTGGAGCAATTTTCTTGCTATGAAGCATAACACGCGCCATCTCTTGTACAACCCGGTTCTTACGTTCAACCACTCCATTTTGTTGTGGTGTGTAAGGAGCAGAGAATTCATGTTTTATACCATTAGAAATACAGAAATCAATGAATTTAGAGTTTATGAATTCTCCCCCTTGATCACTACGAATGCGTACAATTTTCTCATTACATTCATTCAAAAGACGGTAACAAATTTTAGAAAATGAGTCAAAAGTATCGGCTTTCTCACGTAGAAAAGCAGTCCACACAAAGCGAGTAAAATCATCAACCATAAGAAAGATGTATCGTTTTCCACCCAAGCTTTGAACTCTAGTTGGTCCCATCAAATCCATATGCAGTAATTCTAGAGGTTTTGTTGTCCCTAAGTGATTCAACTTCTTATGTGCAGTTCTAGTTTGCTTACCCAATTGACAACCCCCACACACAGCATTTTCTTTAAAACTGATTTTAGGAACTCCTCTAACAACATCCTTCTGTGTAATCCTAGATAGCTCCTTAAAGTTGATATGACCTAGCCTTTCATGCCATAGAGTTTCAGTGTCTAATGTTGCTAGATTACAGTGTTCATTAGCAGTACAGGGAACTATGTAGCAATTATTTTGTGACCTAATACCTTTTAAGAGGAAAACATCATCACACCCAGTCACAGTACACTCTTTAGCAGAAAATTGAACAGAGCATCCATTATCACACAGTTGGCTAATACTTATGAGATTCGTCTTAAGCCCTTCAACATAAAGAACATCATTCAAAGTAGGGCCATCCGGAATCTTGATTGTTCCCTTTCCAACAACTTTAGATGATCGTCCATCTCCGAAAACAACTAGACCTCCAGAGATTTTGATTAAAGAAGTAAAACAATTTTTATCTCCGGTCATATGTCGGGAACATCCACTATCTAGATACCAAGACGAATTATCATAAGCATGTAGTGAAGTATGTATAACATGACAGGGAAAGAGTTCACCTTTGCGCACCCAAACCTTACGTGTTTTGGGTTGCGTCGGCCTATTGAGACTTGACAATTGTTGAATTGATGTCTTTAAGAAATCATGCTTCTTTTGAATGTGCTCTTTCGGTGTCCAAGCGTGCTTCTTCGATTCACCCCTGGTTTTTTGTTGTGGGTTAACGCGACGTTGCTCTTGGTTTGGTTGAGGAAAATTCTTCATCAATCTTTGAGAGTGTCGCGGCTGAGTATAGGCCTTTGGAAGTAGTCGTTTCGGTGTTGTGGCTTGCTTCATACCTTGTTTGCAGTTTCTTTTGATGTGACCTACAACACCACACTTATGGCAAGTTCTGTTAGCAAATTTATTCTTTTGTGTAGAAGTCATACCTTGGTTTGTTGTAGATGACTGTGTCAAGTCTTTTGGATCCGATTTCGAAGCTTGTCCAACATAAGTCCGTTCATATCCAAGTTCGAATCTGTTAGTTTGACCAAGTCCCAACATTTTATCCAATTTAGAAGTACTAGACGAAAACTTGTTGAGATCATTTTTGAGTTGAAAAATCGTCTTAGTCAATTCCAAGTTGGATTCTCTAGATTCAGTGTACTGCTTGGAAAGGAAATTTATTTTATCTAAATGAGATTCCTTTTCCTTTTCAAGTAGTTTACACTTATCCAGCATAGAGTTGTTTGACTTGATCAAACTTTCTCGCTCTTCCTCAAGAGACTTAGAGACAGTAGCAAACTTCTTGCTTTCTTTCTCAAGTTCAAGCAGTCTTCTCCTCAATTTCTTGTTGTGTTTCGCCAACTTCTTAGACTCAGTCAATAGTTGATGATAGGCAGCTGCAATGTCGTCTTCTCCAGACTCCTCATCGCTTGTGTCGCTCTCCGACGCAGAATTTTCATGCAAAGGAGATAAAGAAGACAAGTCAGTAGAGGTAGAGGCTAAACACATAAAAAGAGAGTTAGTTGCAAGTAAAGCGGTAGCATTAACATCCTCATCAGTAGAGGTGGATTCATCCGATGATGAGTCATCCCATGTAATCGCTTGCATAGCCTTCTTTTTCGAAGATTTTTTATTTGGACAATCCGAGGCGATGTGGCCAAAACCCCTGCACTTGTAGCATTGGATTTGACCTTCGGAGCTCTTCTTCTCCTTGGAAGAACTCTCGGCTTTCCTAGATTTGAAAAATTACTCCCTTTAGTTTTTGATTGCTTTGAAGAAGTCGTTTTGTTTGCTTGTTTCTTTCTAAAGTTTCGTCGGAACTTCTTCGTTAGGAGCGCTAATTGTTTTTCAAAGTCCTTCAAAGTAGTGTCCGAATCTGAATCTGAGGAAGACGTGTTTGAGTCTTCTTCCTTCGTGGATCTCAAAGCCATCCCTGCACCCTTGGAAGAAGACTTGGTAGAAGATGAATTAGTAGGAAAGGTCATCTCATAAGTTTGTAATGCACCAACTAATTCTTCTACTTTCAATTCATCAGGGTGTCTCATTGTTTCAATGTCCGCAACCTTAGGGCAAAACCTCTCCGGAAGGGTTCTTAATATTTTACGAACAACTTTGGATTCAGTAATTTTCTCTCCCAAGTTAGCACAAGTATTAACAATATCTTGCAAACGGGTATAGTACTGCGTAAAGGTTTCATGTTCCTCCATACGAATGGAGTCGAATTTGCTAGTTAGCATTTGAAGTTTTTGAACCTTTACTAAACTAGTACCCTCATGCGTCACTTGGAGAGTTTCCCAAATTTCCTTTGCCGTTTCACACGCCGAAACACGTGAGAACTCGGTTTGCGTTAAAGCATTAAATAAAGCATTAATACCCTTTCCGTTATATGACGATTGATCAATTTCGTCTTTCGTCCATTTGTTTCTAGGTTTTGTGACGCTAACATTCTCGACAACATGTGTGGGATGAGTCCATCCAAACTCAATAGATTGCCACACACGTTCATCGATGGCTATTAGAAAAGCTCTCATACGAACCTTCCAATAAGCATAATTGGTGCCATCGAAAAGTGGAGGTCGATTAATGTTACCGCCCTCGGCCATGAAAAGAATAACCTATTCCCGCTCTGATACCACTTGTAAGTTATTATACCCCAAGGATCTAATAGGTAAACACACCTAGAGGGGGGGTGAATAGGTGTATGCAATAAAACACCCAACTCGATGCACTAAAATAAAAGCGCGGAAAAATAAAGCAACACACCGAGCAATTTACGTGGGAAAACTCCTAAAGGAGTAAAAAACCCACGGGACCGATCACACGAAAAATCCACTAAGTGAAATAGAGTACAAGGTGATTTACCGAATCCACGACTCAACCTTTACCCTGGACTTAAAGTAGATCTCCTTCGTTGGTCCCCGATCAATCGAACTCCTCCGATTGATCACACCGCGACTCCTCGCAGCAGCAACGCTCCGTTTCCACGAGCGTCCGCCGAATCCTCGGCTTCACGCGAAATCCACGCGCACTCGCTCCATCCGGAGCCTCGACAAGAATACTTGATGGTGATTTCAATGCTTAGATAAGCAACAAATATGAGAGGAAGTATATCTAAGCGACCATCGACTCGATTCTCAGATAAAATCAAAATCTAAGCTCTAAGAACCAAGTCGACAAGAGAGAGAAAGAAACTTGTCATCAAAAAGTGAACGAACGGCTCCGAGACAAGTTTCTAGGGTTTCCTCAGGTAAATCTCTCTTAGGTACGTTTTTAGAGAAGCCCCCATATCATATTTATAGGTTTAGGAGACATAGAATCAGATTAGGATTGAAAAACTAGGAAATCAGAAAATTTCGACGGGTTGGGGTCCGGACCGCGTGTATGGGGTCCGGACCCTGACACTCCTCAGGCGTTTCATTGTCCGGACCCCAGCCATCAGGGTCCGGACCCGGTCTGCGTAACTGCTCAGCAGACCTACGGGTTCCGGACCTCAGCTTCCAGGGTCCGGACCCGGAATGCAAGACCGTATGTTTCTGTACGGGTTCCGGACCTCAGCTTACAGGGTCCGGACCCGGTCTGCGAGATAGCAATTTAAACGTACGGGTTTCGGACCTCAACTTCCAGGGTCCGGACCCGGTCTGTGAGACAGCAAGACCTGCTCACGGGTTCCGGACCTCAGCTTCTGGGGTCCGGACCCCATAACATGAAATTGTCCGATTTAATAGAGAATAGTTTAAAACCTATTCTAATGCCTCCAAACCCTTAAAATATATCTATAAATCACCATCAACTATATCAAACATACCTGGGGAACCATGAGCTTTATAAACGAGTCCTCGAGCCTTTGATCTTGACGTCTTCTCGTTCGTTCCTTCAAGACTCCACAAGACTCTACGAAATCTGCCAATAAAAAGCCGTAACAGTAGCACCTGCCCTCACGATAATCACATTGCTGAGGGCCGTGGGGGCCGCTACAAATCGGGCACTGGGTTGAGGGTCGGTTCCGCCGGAACCCTCGCGATTGGTTTTGCGACTGCGAGTGCTTCGGGGGTCGCTTTGAGCTAGATTGCCCACCCGAGCCACCCGACGGTCGCTTCTTTCCTTTTTTCCTTATCCTTCTCCTTCTCTCTTTCCCAAGATTTGCGCTCCTCGCGCGCGCAAGCATTCCCGTGCTCTACCCAAAGAGCACGGTCCAAGACCTCCGCAAAGGTCTTTAGCTTGAGGGCGTGAACCGCCCGAAAGATCTCCGGTCGAAGTCCGCGCACGAAACAATCGACCTTGTCCAACTCTCCGCGGACAACGTGCGGTACGCAATTAATTATGTACGAGAACTCCCTCTCGTACACGCGCACGGTGCGGTTCCTTTGCTTCAACTTCCGGAGCCTTTCTTGAAGTTTTCTTTTCTCGCTATCGGGGAAGTAGGCGGCAAATACCATACCCCGAAACTCCTCCCACGTCGGTAGCGGAAGGCTAGGGAGTCGATCATGCTGGACTCCCTTCCACCACACCTTCGCCGATCGCTCTAAACAATGAGCGGCGAGATGCACTTTGTCCCTCTCCAAGGTATACAGATCCTCGAAGAGTGTTTCCATGGCATCGATCCATGTCTCTACGTCCCATGGATCCACGTTCTTCCCGTTGAAGATAGGCGGGTTGAACTTCTTGAACCTCATGAGAGCCGCAAGTGCGCGCTCTCGCTCCGCATCCTCCATCTCGGAGTCGGGCATAGGAGTACCCGGCCCACCGGCTACAATCGGTGATGCCGGTGGCGCCACAGCTGGCGCCGGTGTCACCTCCTCGGCCGGTGCCGAAGCAGAGGCCGGAGGTACTCCCAACCTCTCCTCCCTAATCGCAGCCGCTTGCTGCGCCATCTCGTCTTGGAGTTTTTTAATCTGCTCCTCCTGTCGCTGCATGGCTTCGGCCTGTCGCCGAACCACGCCCATCAACTCGGTCAACTCATTACGAAGACCCGAGTTCTCGCCCTCCCCGAGTTGTTCGGGAGCCGCGCTCGATCCTCCGAGCCCAGCCCTCGTAGGAGGCCGTCCACGTACCACTATCTCCTGAAAACACAACGACTTTGGTCATTGCATGACCTTCAAAGTCATTCGCAACACTATACTTCACGAAAATAAACGTGTACCTAATTCCCCTCACTTGGTTTCATGTTGTCGGCCGCCAACACAAACACACTTGGCGAAGAATAAAACACACCTCGAATCTACCTCTATTTCCAACTAGAGGCATAAGGACATAACCCAATCACTTATCTTTCGCCATATCAAAGATCTCGTCACTCACGAGCCTACACTCCTAGGGTCTTTTCCATCCTAGGATTTTCTTAGGTCCATCTAGACCGTTTCTACGCTCTGATACCACCTCAGTCTGTCACGCCCCGTCGGGCCTTTAACACCAACTAGGTGGAAAGGATAACAGCACGGGCGCATGCCCCAGACCCGCCGAACGGATAGAGGGCGTCACAACACAAGCTTATCCACGAGGTTCCAACTAGGAACGGAGTACAAGAGTTGCACAAGGAAAGCATCAACATAAAGAAGTTCTACTTCTATTACATCACATTGCACATTTATACATGCCCAAAATTTTCTTTTCTTTCTTTTCATTCCATACACCATGTTCCAAAACTATGGAATACATAAGTTTCATACATGTAATGGAAATCCCCTATACTATCAAAGTCCAAGACTAGGGGTACAACTCTATGTATCACCAAAATGGAAGGGCCACTATCTAGAGAGCCAAACCCTTGCCTCGCTCCGCCGCCTCACTCGCGGAAGGACCTGGAAAACGTGGGGTGAGAACTATAAACATAGTTCCCAGTGGGTAAGGCCACCTAAGAGAGAAGCTCGACCCACCAGGTCCAAAGAAACACCATATGCATAAGTTAGATCACAAATAACTATGCAATAATTATTTACATGCTTGTAAATAAACATAAAGGATGCAACCAAATGAAATATAAATTATCATTCTCTCCTAGGTTCATCCTATATTTCACATTGACTAAGTTCAATTACATGTCATTTACTTATGGTTTCGGAATCGCCGTCTCACCATAAGGGTTCCAACATTCAAGGAGTGAACTCGTCACCTCCTAGTTCGAGTAGCGAACTCGTCGCATACTCGGGATAGCAAAATCGTCGCATACCCCATCTCAACACCGCCATCACATGGCATGGGTAGCGAACTCGTCGCATACCCGGGATAGCAACCTCGTCGCACATCCCATCTCGACACCGCCAACTCATGGCGTGGTAGCGAAATCGTCCCATACCCGGGATAGCAAAATCGTCGCACATCCTGTGTCAACACCGCCAACTCATGGCATGGTAGTGAAATCGTCGCCTACCCGGGATAGCAAAATCGTCGCACATCCCGTTTCAACACCGCCAACTCATGGCATGGTAGCGAAATCGTCGCCTACCCGGGATAGCAAAATTGTCGCACATCCCGTTGTTCACATTTTTCACTTGCCAACCTAAGTCTCATGACCTTAGGTTCAAGTCACTAAGTCTCACCTATGTTCAATGACACTAGGTTTACTTTCTCATTCTCAACCTAGGTTCCATGACTCTAGGTTCCAATCTCATGTCCAACCTATGTTCAATGACACTAGGTTCCATTCTCACATGTTCCAACCTATGTTCAATAACACTAGGTTCTATTCTCACATGTTCCAACCTATGTTCAATAACACTAGGTTCTATTCTCACATGTTTCAACCTATGTTCAATGACACTAGGTTCTATTCTCACATGTTCCAACCTATGTTCAATAACACTAGGTTCCTATCATACATGCAACCATGCAACAAGTATAGATAATTGAATTATACTTGAATTCTATATCATGCAATAGGAGCTCATTGCTCTACCTATCATGATTTTACCTTTGCCAACATGCAAGTTCTAGGGTTCACAACACATACCATTTTATCTTTAAATGGATATTTACCCTAGACATGGAAGTGACCTAATCACTTCGGTAAACACAAACCTACCTCAAGAGCTTTCAAATTCTTGTATTCTTCAAGCCCCTAAGTGTCTAAGCCTTGAGTTCTTGCTACAACCCAAGCTTCTACAAGAAAACGGTTCGTTACTCGTTACGAACCCATAAATCAACTCAATACTTGAAATCAAGTGTTCTAACATGATTTCCTATGCCTCAATTGCAATTCTCGAAGGTCCAAATATTTTTAGAACTTCCCATGACAAAAGTCCCAAATCTACCTAGGGTTTGCATGCATGCAAGCCAAACCCTAGATTTTATAGCCAATATTTCACCTTTTATGGTTGAGATTGTATAGGGTTTCCAAAAACCTCATCTTGAAGGATTAAATCCAAGGTTTAAACCCTAAATCACAAGAACTCACCTCGAAGCCCTAGTTCCCAAGCTTCTTCTTGCACCAAGAAGCTTCTTTGCACCTTGGAAATCCTTTTCCAAGCTCCAATCCACCACTTCTCCAAGCTTTGGAGAAATCTCTAGAGAGAGAAAGTGAGGGAGAGGGAGAGGGAGAGGGAATGAGAGGAAAGTGAAGAGGAATGAGGGGAAAGACCTCAGCCCCCCCTACATAACCTATTCACCGCAAAATTACCAAAATACCCCTCACTGGGCATTCTGCCTCAGCCGGGTTCGGACCTTGCAAGTGGGGTCCGGACCCCGCACTGATAACTGACCAGCGCGCAGGCCGGGTCCGGACCTTGGAGTCCGGGTCCGGAACCCGAGGGAAAAATTCGGGGGATATTACGGAGGATTGAAAGCCCCATGAGAGCGTTTCTATTAATGCCCAAAGATTGCGTAGCTTGCCACGAGTACATGCCTCAGATTCGAACGAACGATGATTGAAGCCCTATGAGAGCGTTCTATTACGCCCAAAGAGTGCGAGCTTGCCACGAGTACATGCTCAGATTCGAAACGAACGAGGATTGAATACCCCATGAGTAGCGTTCTATTACGCAAAGAGTGCGAGCTTGCCACGAGTACATTTCTCAGATTTCGAGTCTACGAACGAGGATTGAAACCCCATGAGAGAGGGTTCTATTTACTTGCCCTCCAAAAGAGTGCGGTGCTTGCCATGATGAGTACAATGCTCAGATTCGAACGAACGAAGGATTGGAAAACATACCCCATGAGAGCGTTCTATTACGCCCAAAGAGTGCATAGCTTGCCACGAGTACATGCTCAGATTCGAACGAACGAGGATTGAAAGCCCCCATGAGAGAAGCGTTCCATTACGCCCAAAAGAGTGCGAGCTTGCCACGAGTACATGCTCAAATGCGTCAGAGGATTGAAACCCCCCAACGCTGAAGAGCGTTCTATTACGCTCAAAGAGTGCGAGCTTGCCACTAGTAATGAATGCTACTCAGATTCGCGATCGGGATTGAAGCCCCTAAGAGCGTTCCGATTAACGCCCAAAGAGGCGTGCGAGCTTGATTTACGAGTACACAGCGGCTCAGATTCGAGGACGAAACGAGGATTGAAATAGAGCGTTCTATTACGCCAAAGAGTGCGAGCTTGCCACGAGTAAATGCTCAGATTCGATTATAACGAGGAATCGAACGAGGATTGAAGCCCCATGAGAGCGGTTCTATTACGATCAAAAGAGTCGCGAGCTTTTGCCACGAGTACATGCTCAGATTCGAACGAACGAGGATTGAAACCCCATGAGAGCGTTCTATTACGCACCAAGAGTGCGAGCTTGCCACGAGTAACTATGCTCAGATTCGAACGAACGATGATTGAAGCCCCATGAGAGCGTTATTATTACGCCCAAAGAGTGCGAGCTTGCCACGAGGTACATGCTCAGATTCGAACGAACGAGGATTGAAACCCCTGAGAGCTTTCTATTACGCCCAAGGTGGCAGAGTGCGAGCTTGCCCACGAGTACATACTCAGATTCGAACGAACGAGGATTGAAACCCCATGAGAGCGATTCTATTTATTGCCCAAAGAGTGCGAGCTTGCCACGAAGTACAACATGCTCAGATTCGAACGAAAACGAGGATTGAAAAAACCACATGAAAGAGCGTTCTATTAAAAACTGCCAAAGAGTGCGAGCTTGCCACGAGTACATGCTCACGAGTACCGATGCTCATTATTCGAAACGAACAGGATTGAAAACGGAGGACCCCCATGAGAGGCGTCGTTCTTATTTATTAGGCCCAAAGAGTGGAGCATTTGCCACGAGTACATGCTCAGATTAACGAAACGAACGAGGATTGAAGCCCCATGAGAGCGTTCTATTACGCAAAGAGTGCGAGCTTGCCACGAGTTTGCTCAGATTCGAAACGAAACGAGGATTGAAAAGCCCAATGAGGCATTTCTATTTACGCCAAAGAGTGCGAGCTTGCCACGAGTACATTGCGTCAGTTTCGAACGAACGAACGAGGATTGAAAGCCCACATTGAGAGCGTTCTATTACGCCCAAGAGAGTGCGAGCTTGCCACGAGTACATGCTCAGATTCGAAGCGAACAAGGATTGAAAACCCCATGAGGAGCGTTCCCTATTATTACGCCCAAAGAGTGCGAGCTTGCCACACGAGTACATGCTTCAGATTCGAACGAACGAGGGATTGAAAGAGTCCCATGAGAGCGTTCTATTACGCCCACAAGAGTGCGAGCTTAATACTCACGAGTACATGCCACATATCAAAAACTCAAAACAGAGATTGAAAGCCCCATGAGAGCGTCTATTACGCCAAAGAGTGCGAGCTTGACACGAGTACATGAATTAACGAGGATTGAATTGAACGAGGAATCGAAATCCCCATGAGCCGGGCGACTATTACGCCCAAAGAGTGGCGAGCTTGCCACGAAATTGTACATGCTCAGATTCCTAACGAACGAGGATTGAAACCCCATTTGAGAGCGTTCTATTTTACGCCCAAAAGACGTGCGAGCTTGGCCACGAGTAATATGCTCAGATTCGAAACGAAAACGAGGATTGCTTGAAAGCCCATGAGACGTTAAATAATTAACGCCCCTAAACAGTATAGCGAGTTTTGGCCACGAGTTAGGGCTAGATTCGATTACGCCAAAGAATTGCAAAAGCCCCATGAGAGCGTTCTATTACGCCCAAAAAGAGTGCGAGCTTGCCACGAAATATGACATGCTCAGATTCGAGGTGCGAAGGTGGGATTGAGAGCCCCATGAGAGCGTTCTATTACAGCCCTAAAGAGTGCGAGCTTGCATACGAGTGGACATGACTTAGATTAGAGAAATCGACGACACATGAACGAGGATTGAAAGCCCCATGAGAGCGTTTTTTCTATTACGCCCAAAGAGTGCGAGCTTGCCACGATACATGCTCCTGATTCGAACTGAACGAAGATTGAAAACAATTTCTCTATTACGCCCCAAAGAGTGCGGAGCTTGCCTAACGCCGTATATTGGGTGCCTCAGGCCTCGAGATGAATCGGAGGAATTTTAAAACCCTTTGTAATAGTACAGAGCGTTTCAGATTACGTTCCAAAGAGTGCGAGCTTGCCCACGAGTACATGCTCAATTCGAACGAACGAGAGATTGAAGACCCTGTGAGGAGCGTTCTATTAACCGCCCCAAAGAGTGCGAGCTTGCCACGAGGTTACTTGCTCTAGATTCGAACGAACGAGGATTGAAGCCCCATGAGAGCGTTCTATTACGCCCAAAGAGTGCGAATGATTGCCACGGAGTACATGCTCCAGATTCGAAACGAACGAGGATTGAAGCCCATTTGTTCTATTACGCCCAAAAGAGTGCGAGCTTGTAGAGTTGCCCCACGAAGTACATGCTCAGATTCGAACGAACGAGGATTTGAAGCCCAACTCATTGAGAGCGTTCTATTACGGCCCAAAGAGTGGCGAGCTTGCCACGATTACATGCTCAGATTCGAACGAAACGATGGATTGAAACCCCATGAGAGCGTTCTATTACGCCAAAGAGTGCGAGCTTGTCACGAGCACATGCTCAGATTCGAACGAACGGGAGGATTGGAAGACCCATGAGAAGCGTTCTATTAGCGCCTAATCCCTCAAAAAGCATACTAACCTCTATTGTGCACATCATGACACTATACTCATGATTGTTTCGCTACACTGAAGCGACACAACCTGTCGACAATGAGTCAAAGTGTCTCAATGTAATCCAACTAGTCTTCCTTGAGCTCTCATGCCACTAAGTTGAGAATTGATTGCTTTCCCAGCAATGCCCCGTAAAGCTGCATCACTCATAGCCGTAGGAAACATGCCAAAGTAGCAACATCAATTCTTTCACCTAATGACATAGTCAAAAGTCACTAAGGGCATCTAAAATATGCGAGACATCGCCTCAAAAAGATATCCATAAGAACTCACACGATGAGGAAGCAGGGATCCATTCACCCATCTTCTTTATTTGGTCGCCTAGCACATGTAGTATGAAATACATGCTATGACAGAGAATCTCAATGAGCGTATGTCTTTCTCAATGTCATACAGATCTTAGCTCAGTCACTCCCGGAGTGTCTAGCCTGAGTTCTCCATTTGCTCGCAATCTCAAGCGCCAAACGGTGAGCTCACATCCGGCTCTTAATGTACAGGCCATACGAATCGTGGGACTATCCGTATGCGGTCTCGCTTATGACCTCATCTTGGTGCCAACCAAGGCGGCTTCCATTAATGCCTCAATTTTCGCTCGCTCTCTACAGTGCCGAAAAGATGATTGCCTGTGTGAGAGGGCCAATCAGCCTGTGACATACTATCAATCCATTCTACAACAATGTAGGATATAAATGTACGTGTGCTAATCTCAACAGCCTTCTAGTGGTCCAATCCCGGATTAGACTGAAAACGGCTAACCAGACCCACATCATAGCATATACCAAGCCGAGTACACATCATAGCATACATCAGGCTCCCGACCGCACTAGCATATGGAATTCGAATCATCTTGTTTTTCTCTTCAAAAGTTTTAGGGCACTGTTTAAGGTTCAGGCTCTCACTTTTAGCAATAGGAGTGTCAATAGGTTTGCAATTGTGCATCTGAAATCGTTCTAAAACTTTTCTTAAGTAAGTCTCTTAAGACAGACCTAAAAGTTTCTTTGAACGATCTCGCAGGATCTTGACTCCGAGCACATAATTCGCTTCACCCATTGTTAGAATTCGAATTTTTAAATTTTTGCAAAATTTGAATTCTGTGTTCCTCTCCCCTTTTGCTGTGTATTTGATCTGTATTTGCTGGTATATACATGTATAGGTATATATATATGTATATATATAGTATATTTAGTGTATTTTTATTGTTTTAAGTTTTGTTGCGGAGAGAGAACGGCTTAACGACGCAATTCGGAGTCCGTTTCTGACGATCCAAAATGATAGGTTCGATGTCTCGACAGTGCTGAACGCGATGGAGTGATTCGTTTCGACATGCGACAGACGGATTAAAAGTTATTGCATGTTCTTCGCTGAGAGGTCGAATTGTACATTTTGCAGTTTCACGATCTGGACCCTGTTTCATGCACCGTTTTGCGTGAGATTGCTTGTGGAGGGGTGTCGGGGCATTTTTTTCCTGCTGTGAGGGACCCAGTTGCTATTTACTGTGTTTGAGGGACTTTTGTGCAATTTACCTTAGGTGTATATGTGTATTGTGTGTGTGTGTGGAGAGAGAGAGTGAGTTCCCTCTACTCCACTACTCCCTCAGCTCCCTGAGGTGCCACCCCCTCTCCCCAGCTCCCCAGCTCCCCAGCCACCTCCCCGAGCTCCGCCGGCCGTCGCCGACCACCCCTGGCCGGCACAAACTCCGGCCATCTCTTTTTTCTCCCTTTTCTTATTCTTCTCCTTCTTCTTCTTCTTCCTCTCCTTCCCTGCGGTGTGCACCCAGGGTGAACCCACGCTTGAGCTCCCCTGAGGTGGCACGACCGTCGGAGACCTGCCGTGCCGCCGGGAGCAGCCGCCGAGCGCCGCCAGGCTGCTGCTAAGGCAGCTGCGGGCAGGGAGTTGGTGACCCGAGCCGCCGCCGCCTCCCGCTGCCTTGGAGGGTGCGCGCCGCCACCCTCAGGTCCTTCGGCACCGACCCATTCCTCCCCGGCCGTCGCCGTGCCGCCGGAGCGCCGCCGCGGGCTCAGCCTGGGCAGCTAGGGCAGCCGCGGCCGAGCTCGCTCCGCCGCCGCCGCCGCCGATTTTTTTTTTGTCGCGGTCACCGGCCTTCCGACGTCCGGCGGTCCCCTCTTGCCGGTGCTCGCCGTCCCGACCGCCGGCGCCGCCGTCCGTTGCCGCGCCGCCGTGCCCTAGCCAACCTGAGAGTGAGCACTCTCCCCGCACCGCCGCCGCTGCTTCCTGCCACCGGCTGAAGTGAGGCCCCTCTTCCTCACCACCCCCGCATCCCACCCTGGCCGCGGCTGGCCTTGCATGTCGGTCGGAAGCCGGCCGGAGCTTGCTGCTCCGGCCAGGTCTCTTTTTGATTGTGTTTTGGGCCGCATGCATGTATCTTGCTTACTGTTGCCTCCCGAAGCCCGGGAAGGTGAGCACGATGATCGCGGTGATGCGCTGATCATCATGCTCACCTTAGTTTGCTGTTTGGGTGTGCCATTTCGCTGTTCGGCCTTTGTCGAGCATTTTCATCGCATGTATTCACTATTTTTATGCAATTTTTGTGCTTGCGACTGTCCTTGTCGTAGTGGGGCGGTGAGCACAGCCTCCGTTACGTCATTACCTATCCGCTGGTGCTTGCGGAAGGTCGTGCGGACGTACGGAATGCTCTAACGGCCTAAATTGTTGCTTGTTTGTATGTAAATGTTGCTTGTTTGAGGATTTTGGTGATTGTGGCAGCGTTGCGATGCTGCAGGCAGCAAGGGCATGACCCTTGAGACCCTGTGGACTGGTTGTCCAACCCTTTCGCCCTTCGCGGGGATCCGGATTTATTTCCGATGCGTTTTTCGATGAAATAATCGGCGAAACGCGTGTTTTTAGTTGTGCGACTCACTCGCTATTTTCGTGAGTGACTTGGCTTCGTCGTTTAGCCTTGTTGGCTGTTCCTCATCGCTGTCCTGAAGTTCCAAGGACAGCGGATGAGTGACGAAGGGTTCCGGTGCCAATTCGGCATTTTTCGGGAACCCGGGAAGCCTTTTCGGGTGCGTTTGTGTTCGTGGCACCCCGAGCTTGTGCTCGCTGTCCCGCCACCTCATTTTGTGTGTTTGGGGGACAGCGGAGGACTTGGTTGGCTGTTGGTACCTCTGTGGGGCTTAGTGTGGTTTCGGGATCGTCCCGGTGGGATTTCCGGGCGATCCGTCGATTTCGGGATGTGAGAGCGTTATGTTTGGTGTCGACTTGGTGGACCTTGACCCTATGAGTCTTTCGTAGGTCCTGTCGCAGTTCCCGAGAGCCGTCGGTGTTAGGCTCTAGCTTTCCTACAGGTGGGTACTTCGATCCGGAGTCGGTTTAGTGGACTACGGTGATACCTTTCTATCCCTTCTCTTGCATTTCAGTTATTAGTTCACTTGACTCCCATTGACTCTACTTATGTGTGCTTGGATAGTAGAGTAGTTGTGGTTTGCATGATTCTTGAGACGACCCAGTTGGTCGGTAGTGATCGCATGTTGTTCCGAGCGATCCTCGTTGTGGTTTATCAGTTGCTTCACGGCTCGTTGTCGTTCTGTGGATTGAGCATTCACATCGATCGTCACAGCTCTTCTAGCACTTCACGTACACCAGCGGTCTGATCCACCGCCTGTGGGTGTTCTTTTTCGGAAAAGGGTCGTTGAGTTTGGTCCGACCCGTGAGCCTTGATGCGGTGCGTCCAGAAGGTTTATGTGCTGAGAGATGAGCAGGTGACAGTGCCAGGGATACGTCCCGGTGGCTATGGATTGGGTTTACTTTGTGGTTATCTCCTTTGATGCATCTACCAGTTGCCTACAGTAGCATAGTTGTTCAGTTGTATGTCAGCCTCATACTTACTTGTGCTACTGTTTACCTTATCTACCTATTTGTTGACCCTCGTGCCGGTGTGTACACCTCGCCTTCGTCGGCTTGGGGTACCCACTGGGAGGGGAGACATGTTTACATGTTCTCACCCTCCGCCCTCGTTGTTGTTTTCAGGTGAGTAGGGTGGTGAGAGTCGAGACGCAGCGAGGCACGCCTAGTTAGTGGTACTAGAGGTCCCGATCTGTGAGGCTTCCTTTTCCAGATTTGGTTATCACCCTTATCCTTTATCAGTTAGTTATGGATGTGGTTCAGTTACACTGTGGTTGTTTTATCTAGCATGTTATGATTTGGTACAGTTATATTTTGGATGATTGTCTTGCATGCTTAGATCTCGTGGTTTTGGTTTAGTATTCATGTGTGGATTGCATGCTTAGACTTTTGGATGTCGATGCTCTTAGATCTATCATTGTGGCTTTATATCGCATATCTTGGATTTCTACCCCTCGTGGTAGCGTTTTCAAATAAAGGTTTCCGTGTGGGAAACGGTTTTCAAATGGATTTCCGATCGATCGACTTTTGGGTTTTCAAAAGAGAGTTCTCGTGTGGAGAACAGTTTTCAAATGATTCTTAAATGCTTGATATTAGGGTTTCAAAATAAAGCTTCTGGGTGAGGAGCAATTTTCTAGAATGATCTGTTGTTTGTGCATTGCATCATCCTTCGCCTAAGGACTTGCTTAGATTCATACAGGTTTAAGGACTGTTAGCTGTATGAATATTTTTGAGCGGTTGTGTTGTTGTGATGAATGAATAGTGGTTGTGACCCTGTTGTATGTTGTGTACGCCGTGCAAATACAGGGGAGGCTCTGTCCGTGTGTACAGTGGACCCTGTATTTGTGGCGGGTCTGTACGTGGCGCGGGCTAGGCTTTCAAAAAAAAATTGGCATGTATTTCCGCTTCTAAAACTAGCCCGGGGCGTGACAGATTGAGATGGTATCAGAGCGTAAAGGGTACAAACACTCATTTATTCATAAACTTGTAACTGAACCATTGGTTAGGCTGACCCATAGGAAGACCTAAGATGTATAGGTGCGCGAGTTCGAGGGGTTTGTTTTTGGCTTGTGTTTTGTGGGTGTTGCCTACCCCTTTCTCTTGCGCAGGTTTCTGTGTTTTGTAGATGGCTTGTGGTCGTGGTAGACCTCCCCGTCCTGGTCTTGGTGGTGGGCGTGCGCTTGCCGAGCCGTCTGCTGGTGTTCAGACTCGGGCTATTGCGGCTGGTTTGAGTGAGGAGCTGGCAGGAGGCGGACAGCCTGATGTAAACCGTACCCTGTGTGCTTGAGGCCGAGGTGAGGGGTCAGCTGACGACCCTCTCCGGCATGTTCCGACATGTTCCGGCATGTTCCGGCAATTTTTTGCAGCAGCAGGCTACGGCGATTACCGCTCCAGCCCCTCCTCCTCCTTCGCCGAGTGCCCCGATGACTGCAGACCCTCCTGTGGCACCCACGCCGTTGTGGCCACGACCGCGATGATGACAGCGACTACGTCGGCTGTTTCGCGTGTGGACGCCGACCCCGAGATTGGGGGTGGTGGCCACGTCCGAGCGCGATTGGCGGATTTCCTAAGGTTCGATCCGCCCTTGTTCGCAGACTCGTGCTTCTTCTAGAAGTGGTGGTGGAGTACCGGACAGATACCAAGTGGCAGGGTGTTTCCCCCTTTACGTAACCACTCTTTGGCAGGTGGTGGCCCTATCGGGCTAGGTGACGTCACTTGGTGGATCTGTGTTGTCGTTTGGGCTGTTCTTGCCCTGGCCCCACTTTCTGTGTAGAGCACGAGGGCCACTGCGAGCGTCTCTACGGAGACGGTGCTTTGAGCGGTTTCGACCGCAACCTTGGTGTTACCTTCTCTGTTTAGTTGGGTAGGGCGGTGAAGCCTACCCCATTGACGTATTGCTGGTGGAATCGTCAGTGTTGATCTTTCGACCTTTAGCTAGTTCTTGCATCAAACTGACGTGTACTAGACTGAGTGGACACTGTTTGGTGTCGGGTTTTTGTTGGTGCCTACGTGGTTTGCGGCTATCCTAACGCCTAAATTGGTGTGTCTTGGGATTTCTGGTGGTATTTGTAGGCTTTCGTGCTGTCGCGAGATCTTCCTGGTTGTTGTTGGAGGTCTCACCGCGTTTGACGTTGGTTAGTCGACGCTGGAATTGTTTTCCTTCGCTTTGGTTCATGTGGTTGGCGACCCTATGTCGCGTGTAGCCGTCGGTTTGTTGTTGGAAGCCGAAGACTCCTAGGGAGTTGGCTCAGAGCAGACCTTGTTATGTGGGTCGGTTTGCTGTTTCCCGTTAATTCGGTGATTCTTTCGTGATTTTGGTCCAGCTTTGGAGTTGGTTGACCTGGTACCTTTGTGGTGCTGCCAACTTGTTGTCGGCATTTGATCTTCGGATATTTCATTTTTTTTTTGATAAGTACGTTGGCTGCAGACAACGTAGTGTCAAAAGTTAGGACGAAATACCCTATCCCTTTTGGGACTTTCAGGATTGGGTCGGTACTTTCTCATGCGAGACAATCTCTTCATCGTCTTGTGGGAAAGCTGTGTGGTGGTCATCCCTGATCACGTAGTGAGCCTTGAGTTAATCTTGGAGTGGTTTTGCGCAGTTGATTTGCCATCACTGCGGATGGTTTGACTCCGGTTGAGTTTGGTTGCCTTTTAGCTCGGTAGCTGTGCCTTCACAGCTGAAAGGTTGTTTTGCGAGGTGATCTCGGTTTTTGCCAGGTGTTTTGGTGACCTGATGTCGAGAGCCTAGTTGTTGGCTCCGAGGTCTCTGTGCGTTTGTTTGCGTACAAGGTTTTCGTCGCGGCATCCGTGTAGTCTTGGTTGGAGCGCGTGTCCGATCACTTGGAGACAGGTGTTTGGCATCACTGGTGATTTTATCGTTTGTTGCGATTGGCAACCCTGTGCACCAGAGTGATGGACTCGCAAGGTTTTACGTTGGTTTGATTGTGAGTTCGATCTTAACGAGATGACGGTGTTGATTGTGTAACATCTACCGCGGATTGATGATCTCTTCGACCGGCTCCAGGGAGCCTCGGTACTCTCGAAGATTGATCTGCAGCCAGGTTATCTTCAGCTGAAGATCAAGGCCGAGGACGTTGCGATGACGGCCTTCCGGACTCGTTACGGGCTTTACGAGGTCACGGTTATGCCGTTCGGTTTGACGAACGCCCTGGCAGCTTTTATGGATTTGATGAACGGGGTTTCTCGGCAGTTCTTGGATCAATTTGTCGTGGTCTTCTTTGACGACATGCTGATCTATTCGAGAAGTTTCTTTCTTGGGTCACATCGTGACGCAGTCTGGTTTTGCGGTGAACCCAAGGAAGGTGGACTCTGTGGTGGATTGGCCTGTTCCGACTTCTGTGGCGGAGATTAGGAGCTTCCTCGGCTTGGCGAGTTGTTACCGGCGATTTGTGGAGGGTTTCTCTAAGATCGCCGCCCCTTGAGCAAGCTGCCGAGGAAGGGCGAGAAGTTTCTGTGGACTCCAGCTTGTCAGATGAGCTTCCAGGAGCTGAAGGACAGACTGACTCGTGCCCCTATCTTAGCATTGTCGCAGCCTGGTGAGTTTTTGTGGTCTACTGCGATGCATCTCGGATAGGATTGGGGTGCGTGCTCATGCAGCAAGAGAAGGTCATCGCATATGCTTCGCGCCAGCTGATGGACTACGAGAAGAACTATCCGGCGCACGATCTCGAGTTAGCAGCAGTGGTGTTCGCTCTCAAGCTTTGGAGACACTACCTGTATGGAGCGCATTGCAAGATGTTCACGGATCATCTGAGTCTGAAGTACCTCTTCAAGGAGCTGAACCTCAGACAGAGACGGTGGCTTGAGCTTTTGGAAGGATTACGACATCTCCATCCAGTATCATCCGGGCAAGGCGAACGTCGTGGCGGACGCCTTTAGCCGGAAGCGGCCTTCGGCAGAGCTGTCTCTCATGATCACCGACCAGGAGCGATTGGTGGTGGAGTTTCGTCGACTAGAGTTGGAGATTTTACTTTATGGAGCTACTGCACAGTTGTTGACCTTGGTGGTGCAGCCCACCTTGTCTGATCGGATTTTCGGTAGGCAGCTGATGGATCCGCACATGCAGAGAGTGCGAAAAGAGGTCGAGCAGGGCAGAGATGGTGACTTCACGTTACTTGCTGATGGTTTCCTTCGCTTTCGAGGACGGAGGTGTGTGCCCAGTGATCAGGATATGAGGCGAGAGTTTTTGACTGAGGCACACCGGTCGCCGTACACCATTCATCCTGGAGGGACGAAGATGTACCGCGACCTGAAGCAGAGTTTCTGGTGACCTGGCATGATGATGGATGTAGCTCAGCTTGTGGCACTGTGACTGGTTTGTCAGCAGGTGAAAGTTGAGCATCGGCGATCAGCAGGGAAGCTTTGACCGTTGCCTGTACCAGTGTGGAAGTGGGAGCAGATCACCATGGACTTCATCACCGGGTTGCCTCGTTCTCAGCGAGGTCACGATGCTATCTGGGTTATTGTGGATCGATTGACGAAGGCTGCTCACTTCCTACCGGTACACACGACTTGGTCCCGGGATCGACTGGCGCAGCTCTACTTGGATGAGATCGTCAGGCTGCATGGTGTGCCAGTGTCGATCGTCTCTGATCGGGATTCTCGCTTCGTATCCCAGTTCTGGAGGAGCTTGCAGTAGGCGCTCGGGACGAGGCTCGACTTCAGCTCTGCTTACCACCCTCAGAGTGATGGGCAGTCGGAGCGTGTTATCTAGACTCTTGAGGATATGCTCCGGGCATGCGTTTTGGATTTTGGTGAGGGTTGGTTCAAGTACCTTTCCTTGGTGGAGTTCGCCTACAACAACAGCTTCCAGGCGAGCATTGGGATGGTACCGTACGAGGCCCTGTATGGACGTCGTTGTCGATCACCGATCTGTTGGGATGACGTAGGTGAGCGTCGTGTGATCGGGCCTGACTTGTTAGAGGACGCAGAGGCCAGGATTCGCAGTGCGAGGCAGCGACTGCTGACTGCGCAGAGCCGGCAAAAAAGCTACGCGGACCAGCGACGGCGCGACCTAGTGTTTCAGGTCGGTGAGCATGTGCTGCTCAGGGTGTCGCCGTCCCGAGGGATCAAGCGGTTCGGATTGCGGAGCAAGCTTAGTCCGCGTTTCGTGGGACCGTTTGAGATCCTTGAGCGTGTGGGTCCAGTGGCTTATCGGTTAGCTCTTCCTCCTAGTCTTGCTCGGGTGCACAATGTCTTCCATGTGTCCATGCTTCGGAAGTGCATCCCCGACCCTTCTCATGTGATCGGCCCGACGACGGTTCAGCTGAGGGAGGACCTCAGCTACGACGAGGTACCTGTGAGGATTTTGGCCCGCGAGGTGAAGCAGTTGAGGAATCGGAGCATTCCGTATGTGAAGGTTCAGTGGACGAATCACGAGGAGCGCGAGGCTACTTAGGAGCTGGAGTCTGCTATGCGTGAGAGGTATCCGCAGTTGTTCGCGGAAGGTGTGTGTCTGTAAGTTTCGGGGACGAAACTTCTTGTATGGTGGGAGTGATGTGAGTATTCGAATTTTTAAATTTTTGTGAAATTTGAATTATGTGTTCCTCTCCCCTTTTGCTGTGTATTTGATCCGTATTTGCTGGTATACACATGTATAGGTATATATATATATGTATATATATAGTATATTTAGTGTATTTTATTGTTTTAAGTTTTGTTGCGGAGAGAGAACGGCTTAACGGCGCAATTTGGAGTCCGTTTCTGACGATCCAAAATGGTAGGTTCAATGTCTCGGCAGTGCTGAACGCGATGGCGCAATCCATTTCGACATGCGACGGATGGATTGGAAGTTATTGCATGTTCTTCACTGAGAGGTCGAATTGTATATTTTGCAGTTTCGCGATCTGGACCCTGTTTCATGCACCGTTTTGTGTGAGATTGCTTGTGGAGGGGTGTCTGGGCATTTTGTTCTTGCTGTGAGGGACCCAGTGGCTATTTACTGTGTTTGAGGGACTTTTGTGCAATTTACCTTAGGTGTATATGTGTATTGTGTGTGTGTGTGGAGAGAGAGAGTGAGTTCCCTTTTCTCCACTACTCCCTCAGCTCCCTGAGGTGCCACCCCCTCTCCCTAGCTCCCAGCCACCTCCCCGAGCTCCGCCGGCCGCCGCCGACCACCCCTGGCCGGCACAAACTCCGGCCATCTCTTTCTTCTCCCTTTTCTTCTTCTTCTCCTTCTTCTTCTTCTTCCTCTCATTCCCTGCGGTGTGCACCCAGGGTGAACCCATGCTTGAGCTCCCCTGAGGTGGCACGACTGCCGGAGACCTGTCGTGCCGCCGGGAGCCGCCGTCGAGCGCTGCCAGGCTGCTGCAGCTGCTGCTAAGGCAGCTACGGGCAGGGAGTTGGTGACCCGAGCCGCCGCCGCCTCCCGCCGCCTTGGAGGGTGCGCGCCGCCACCCTCAGGTCCTCCGGCGCTGTCCCCTTCCTCCCCGGCCGTCGCCGTGCCGCCGGAGCGCCGCCGCAGCCGCCGCGGGCTCAGCCTGGGCAGCTAGGGCAGCCGCCGCCGCCGCCGGTTTTTTTTTATCGCGGTTACCGGCCTTCCGACGTCCGGCGGTCCCCTCTTGCCGGTGCTCGCCGTCCGTTGCCGCACCGCCGTGCCCTAGCCAACCCGAGAGTGAGCACTCTCCCTGTCACGCCCCATCGGGCCTTTAACACCAACTAGGTGGAAAAGATAACCGCACGGGCGCATGCCCCAGACCCGCCGAACGGATAGAGTCTGTTCTACCCGCCCAAGGCGTCACAACACAAGCATGTCCACAAGGTTCCAACTAGGAACGGAGTACAATAGTTGCACAAGGAAAGCATCAACATAAAGAAGTTCTACTTCTATTACATCACATTAGCACATTTATACATGCCCAAATTTTTCTTTTCTTTCAATTTCATTCCATACATCATGTTCCAAAATTATGGAATATACAAGTTTCATATAATCAATGAAAATCCCCTATACTATCAAAGTCCAAGACTAGGGGTACAACTCTATGTATCACCAAAATGGAAGGGCCGCTATCTAGAGAGCCAAACCCTTGCCTCGCTCCGCCGCCTCACTCGCGGAAGGACCTGAAAAACGTGGGGTGAGAACTATAAACATAGTTCCCAGTGGGTAAGGCCACTCAAGAGAGAAGCTCGACCCACCAGGTCCAAAGAAACACCATATGCATAAGTTAGATCACAAATAACTATGCAACAATTATTTACATGCTTGTAAATAAACATAAAGGATGCAACCAAATAAAATGTCCACTTTTCATTTTCTCCTAGGTTCATCCTATATTTCACAATGACCAAGTTCAACTACTTGTCATTTACTTATGGTTTCGGAATCGCCGTCTCACCATAATTGTTCCAACATCCAAGGAGTGAAATTGTCACCTCCGAGTTTGGGTAGCGAAATCGTCGCATACCCGGGATAGCAAAATCGTCGCATACCCGGGATAGCAAAATCATCGCATACCCCATCTCAACACCGCTATCACATGGCACAGGTAGCGAACTCGTCGCATATCCGGGATAGCAACCTTGTTGCACATCCCATTTCAACACCGCCATCACATGGCACAGGTAGCGAACTCGTCGCATACCCGGGATAGCAACCTCGTTGCACATCCCATTTCAACACCGCCATCACATGGCACAGGTAGCGAACTCGTCGCATACCCGGGATAGCAAACTCATCGCACATCCCATTCCAACACCGCCAACTCATGGCATGGGTAGCGAAATCGTCGCATACCCGGGATAGCAAAATCGTCGCACATCCCATCTCAACATTTTACACTTGCCAACCTAAGTCTCATGACCCTAGGTTCAAGTCACTAAGTCTCACCTATGTTCAATGACATTAGGTTTACTTTCTCATTCTCAACCTAGGTTCCATAACGCTAGGTTCCAATCTCATGTCCAACCTATGTTCAATAACACTAGGTTCCAATCATACATGCAACCATGCAACAAGTATAGATAATATAAATATACTTGAATTCTATAACATGCAATAGGAGCTCATGGCTCTACCTATCATGATTTTCATCTTTGCCAACATGCAAGTCCTAGGGTTCACCATACATACTATTTTATCTTTAAATGGATATTTACCCTAGACATGGAAGTGACCTAATCACTTCGGTAAACACAAACCCACCTCAAAAACTTCCGAATTCTTGTATTCTTCAAGCCCCTAATTGTCCAAGCCTTGAGTTCTTGCTTCAACCCAAGCTTCTACAAGAAAACGGTTCGTTACTCGTTACGAACCCTTAATTCAACTCAATACATGAAATCAAGTGTTCTAACATGATTTCCTATGCCTCAATTGTAATTCCCGAAGGTCCAAATATTTTTAGAACCTCCCAAGGCAAAAACCCTCATTTCATCTAGGTTTCACATGCATGCATGTAGAACCTTAAAATTTCTTGGCCAATCTCCACATTTTGTTGTTTAGATTGCCTAGGGTTCCCAAAAACCTCATAACAAAGGATTAAATCCAAGGTTTGAACCCAAAACGTGAGGAACTAACCTTAACCACGACTTCCCAAGCTTCTATTTGCACCAAGAAGCTTCTTTTCTCCTTTGGAAACCTTTTCCAAGATCAATCCACCCTTTTCTCCAAGTTTTGGAGAGATCTCTAGAGAGAGAAAGTGAGGGAGAGGGAAAGGAGAAGTAGAGGAGGAAGATGACTGAGAAAGGGGGTGTTCCCTGCCTTTCTAACACTCACTCGAGTGTGAAAAGACTCTTTTGCCCCTCTCCACAAACAACACTTCCAACCAGCCAAAACTGGAATTTCGCAACACTGTATACCGGTATTCACATTGACATACTAGTATACGGGTGTTAGTTCCGGTATACTTCGGAGAATTCTGCAGTACCCGAGAGCTGGATTCTCGATTTCAGCCTCCGCATTCCGGTATACCACATCACATACCGGTACTAATCACTTCAGTACCGGTATGGAGATCCACATACCGGAATCCACAGCAGACTTCACATTTCAGCAGTTTTAACTTTTCGAAGTTCGTTTTCGCGCCTCATTTGCGCCGAAAATACTTCGCACAAGTCCCAAACTTGGCCGAAGCCTCACATATAGCCTCACATGCTATTTTCCCACCGGAACTCCACAATTTGTAGAAGTTCGGTACGATGCACTGAATTCAGTCTACTACACTCCCTGCGCCGCCGCCGCCGCTTCCTGCCGCCGGCTGAGGTGAGCCCCCTCTTCCTCACCACCTCCGCATCCCACCCTGGCTGCGGCTGGCCGTGCATGTCGGCCGACAGCCGGCCGGAGCTTGCTGCTCCGGCCAGGGTCTCTTTTTGATTGTGTTTTGGGCCGCATGCATGTATCTTGCTTACTGTTGCCTCCCGAAGTTCGGGAAGGTGAGCACGATGATCGCGGCGACGCGCTAATCATCATGCTCACCTTAGTTTGCTGTTTGGGTGTGCCGTTTCGCTGTTCGGCCTTTGTCGAGCATTTTCATCGCATGTATTCACTATTTTTATGCAATTTCTGTGCTTGCGACTGTCCCTGTCGCAGTGGGGCTGTGAGCACGGCCTCCGTTACGTCGTTACCTATGCACTGGTGCTTGCGGAAGGTCATGCGGACGTACGGAATGCTCTAACGGCCTAAATTGTTGCTTGTTTGTATGTAAATGTTGCTTGTTTGAGGATTTTGGTGATTGTGGCAGCGTTGCGATGCTGCGGGCAGCAAGGTCATGACCCTTGAGACCCTGTGGACTGGTTGTCCAACCCTTTCGCCCTTCGCGGGGATCCGAATTTATTTCCGATGCGTTTTTCGATGAAATAATCGGCGAAACGCGTGTTTTTAGTTGTGCGACTCACTCGCTGTTTTCGTGAGTGACTTGGCTTCGTCGTTTAGCCTCGTTGGCTGTTCCTCATTGCTGTCCCGAAGTTTCGAGGACAGCGGATGAGTGACGAAGGGTTCCGGTGCCAATTCGGCATTTTTCGGGAACCCGGGAAGCCTTTTCGGGTGCGTTTGTGTTCGTGGCACCCCGAGCTTGTGCTCGCTGTCCCGCCACCTCGTTTTGTGTGTTTGGGGGACAGCGGAGGACTTGGTTGGCTGTTGGTACCCATGTGGGGCTTAGTGTGGTTTCGGGATCGTCCCGGTAGGATTTTCGGTCGATCCGTCGGTTTCGGGATGTGAGAGCTTTATGGATCAAACACTATTGGGCCATCTACCGGTGTGGAACAAGGTGAATGTCAAGAGTCGAATCTTTTATACCAACTCTCAAGCAAACCGTCTGGCTGAAAAAAATGAGCCTCAACTACCGCTCGCGTTTTGCGAGTGACAAATAACTCTACCATGAAAACTATCTTGAGCGGATCCGTGTTAAACACTTCAACCATGAGCACCAAATCTACAAGCAATGTAAAAAAAGTCCACATCCTAAAAGAACTTGCAAATGCATCGGAGTAAACGCCAACCGCGCCCAGCCCAAAAGGCCCTCTAAAGTCGTGGGTGGTGGTAATTCAGCTCATATGGGAACAGTCGTACATTCACCTAGACGAGACGGCGCGATATGGCTACTCGACCATTACTCGAAAACCTCTTGCGTCTAGCACGCACACACCAAGACATTGACCGATGCACCCGAGCAGTTACTAATAACCACACCGAGGAAACAACCCACCGCCTGTCACCCGCAAAGGCAGTACCACGGGACACCACGAAGATAGCACACGCTTTCTCCCTTCGTAGCATCCTTCCACAAACTTTTGGTTCGTCACAAACACAAATCGCTGTCCCAACACACAAACCGATTTGAGGCCCCCTTCGCGGAATAGTATGACGATGCCGGGTGGGATTTTTGGGGGGACCCGGGTAAGATTTTTGAAAAACAAATCCCTCCACGAAACCTCCGATAATCACTGTCCCAAGCGAACCCCAAAATGCCCCTCCGTACCTTCCTCCACGTGACATTTGGTCGGCAGAGCGAGGCTCAATTCCTGTTGACTGCATCCGACAACGTTTCCATCAGCCCAGTCCATCAGATTAATCCCCTCCCCTAAGCGAAATCTATGTGAGACCCAAGAATAGCAGCGAGCCCCCCCCCCCCCTCCAAATCCTCCTACGATCACCAAAACTTCGCACTAACAATATTCCAACTTTCTAGTGACCCGAATAGACTACTTGTCCCTACTTCGAAGAACTAGAAGGCAGCAATTCCACAGGTAGGCTCTTAGTATGTTCCTCCCTCACTCCGAGAGTTAGATGCAAGGAAACTCAATCATCATGAACACAACCACGAAATTGATCTAATAGATGGTTATAGAACCACACACGGTCACATTAAATCCATGAACTGGCTTTAGCGTCCGGTGGCATACTAGTAAGTCGGGCAAGGACCCGAACTGCGCCTACTAACCTAGTGAATCCTCATTCACTGTCTCCATTGACACTGACCGCTTCCATAAACGTCGGTCTTATAGCAACATCCTCCGGTTTGATCTTCACAAATTGGTGAAAACCGATTGCAAATCATCGTGAATACAAAACCCGAGACCCTTGTAACTAATCGAACAAGTCATCAATTCGGGTCAACGGGTAGCTTATGTCTTAGACGGTACACAATCTTCTCATTACACACTTCGAGCGAAAATGTATACCCATACCCTGCTGCTAATAGTCGAACCGACCTTTTATCCCACAAATAGAAAAGGGGCTCCCCAAGCGACACACTTGGCCCTTTACGAAACCCTTGTCTCAAAATCTTGTTAATTGTGCTTTCAATTCCATTAGCCGCGGTTGCCATCCGGTACGGGGTCCGTTAGAAATCGGCCCTGTTACCCGGGAGAAAATCGATCCGAATTCTATTGCCGATCCAAGTGGCATTCCGGGCAAACTCCGCAGGGAAATATCCGGGAACTCTTGGCTACAGGAATGTCCTCGAGCCCCAAAACATTCTTTCGGTCATCCACCTACCGTCGCTTAGGTAGGTCAATGCAATAATAGCAATAAAGCTTTTCTTGCTTGCTTCGTGGAAACCATTGATGCAATGAGCGAACTCTTGCAACCACGGTACACAACTCCTTTGTGGCCCTGGTTCTTTTAAACCTCACTATCCGGCTCTCACATCAATAGTAGCGTGTGATATTTTGAGAGCCAATCCCATTCCTAGGATTTAAGTCATATCTTCATTCGATTAACACCAGCCGAATCAGCTGTGCATGATCAGTTTTTCACCCTCACTGGACAAACTACACCGCGTGATGTACACAAAAAGGTCGTGCTCAGGTACTGCCACAGTTCTTGCATGCGTGGTTCTACAATTTTATTCCCATATGCTATAGGCAAATGATCGAGCAATGAATGAATGCGACTGCTCCAGTATCAAAACAAAGCTTTAACATCAGAAATGGCCTTCTAATTTTTATCACAATTACCGCCACGACATTTCCAGGGCAGAAGGCTCCTCCACCTGCGAGGGCGAACACCCGTCCACTGGAGCGCCTGGTCGCTGGCCTCGGCTGGGTCTCGGTGGTGGGTACGGCCAGTCGGACATTGTCGCGGGTGGGGATGCCCGCAAGCTGGTATGGGCGATGCAATTGCGGATGCAGACGGACGGTAACTCGGCCACCATCCATCGGACAATTGTATCGCATTATGTCCCGGCTGTCCGCATTGTAGCACCGGCCCTCACGGTAATCACACTGAGTAGAGGGGTTGTGGGGCCGCTTTACTATAGGGCACCGGCGTCGAGGGTCGATACCGCCGGGACCTCGCGATGGTTCTCCGACTGCGAGCTGCTTCGGGGGTCGCTTAGAGCTAGATTGCCCACCCGAGCCAACCGCCGGTCGTTTCTTTCCCTTTTCTTTATCCTTTTCCTTCTCTCTTTACCAAAGGATTCGCGGCTCCTCGGCGCAATGCATTCCCGTGCTCCACCCAAAGAGCACGGGTCCAACCCTCCCCCAACGACCTCCGCCCAAAGAACAAAGTAAGGTTTCTTCTTTTGTCGTAGCTTGAAGGCGCGTGCACGCCCGCGAACGAAAGATCTCCGGGTCGAAAGCCCCCAGCCGCACGAAAATCGCTGTCCAACTCCTCGCGGACAACGTGCAGGTACTCATTTAATGATGTACGAGAACTCCTCTCGTTACTCGCGCACCTGTGTCGAGGTTCCTCTTGCTTCAACACTTACGGAACCTCTTTTTGGAGTTTCCTTTTCTCACTATCGGGTGGAAGTATGCTGGCAAATACCATACCCGAAAAACTCCTCCCTACGTCGGTGGAGGAAGGCTAGGAGAGTCGATTCACGCCGGACTCCCTTCACCACACCTTCGCGACGCTCTAAATAATGAGCGGCGAGATGCACTTTGTCCCTCTCCAAGGTAAGAGATGAAGTATCGAAGAGGTCTCAATAGTATCGTTCCACGTTCTTACATCCCGTTGGATCCCACGGTTCTCCCCGTTGAAAATAGGCGGGTTGGAACGTCTTACTCGCACTCTTTGGCACAATAGAAAGCTCTCATGGGGTTCCAATCCTCGTTCTTTCGAATCTGAGCATGTACTCGTGGCAAGCTCGCACTCTTTGGCGCAATAGAAAGCTCTCATGGGGTTTCAATCCTCATTCGTTCGAATCTGAGCATGTACTCGTGGCAAGCTCGCACTCTTTGGCGTTCGATAGAAAGCTCTCATGGGGTTTCAATCTCTCATGGGGTTCCAATCCTCGTTCGTTCGAATCTGAGCATGTACTCGTGGCAAGCTCGCACTCTTTGGCACAATAGAACGCTCTCATGGGGTTTCAATCCTCGTTCGTTCGAATCTGAGCATGTACTCGTGGCAAGCTCGCATTCTTTGGCGCAATAGAACGCTCTCATGGGGTTTCATTCCTCGTTCGTTCGAATCTGAGCGTGTACTCGTGGCAAGCTCGCATTCTTTGGCGCAATAGAACGCTCTCATGGGGTTTCATTCCTCGTTCGTTCGAATCTGAGCGTGTACTCGTGGCAAGCTCGCATTCTTTGGCGCAATAGAACGCTCTCATGGGGTTTCAATCCTCGTTCGTTCGAATCTGAGCATGTACTCGTGGCAAGCTCGCACTCTTTGGCGCAATAGAAAGCTCTCATGGGGTTCCAATCCTCGTTCGTTCGAATCTGAGCATGTACTCGTGGCAAGCTCGCACTCTTTGGCACAATAGAACGCTCTCATGGGGTTTCAATCCTCGTTTCGTTCGAATCTGAGCATGTACTCGTGGCAAGCTCGCACTCTTTGGCGCAATAGAACGCTCTCATGGGGTTTCAATCCTCGTTCGTTCGAATCTGAGCATGTACTCGTGGCTAGCTCGCACTCTTTGGCGCAATAGAACGCCCTCATGGGGTTTCATTCCTCGTTCGTTCGAATCTGAGCTTGTACTCGTGGCTAGTTCGCACTCTTAGGCGCAATAGAAAGCTCTCATGGCGTTTCAATCCTCGTTCGTTCGAATCTGAGCATGTACTCGTGGCAAGCTCGCACTCTTAGGCGCAATAGAAAGCTCTCATGGGGTTTCAATCCTCGTTCGTTCGAATCTGAGCATGTACTCGTGGCAAGCTCGCACTCTTTGGCGCAATAGAACGCTCTCATGGGGTTTCATTCCTCGTTCGTTCGAATCTGAGCATGTACTCGTGGCAAGCTCGCACTCATTGGCACAATAGAACGCTCCCATGGGGTTTCAATCCTCGTTCGTTCGAATCTGAGCATGTACTCGTGGCAAGCTCGCACTCTTTGGGCAATAGAACTGAAGAGTCTCATGGGGTTTTCAAACCCCGTTCGTTCGAATCTGAGCATGTACTCGTGGCAAGCTGAGCATGACTCGTGGACTCGTTTGGCGAATAGAACGCTCTCATGGGGTTTCAATCCTCGTTCGTTCGAATCTGAGCATGTACTCGTGGCAAGCTCGCACTCTTTGGCGCAATAGAACCTGGATGGGGTTTCAATCCTCGTTCGTTCGTTCGAATCTGAGCATGTACTCGTGGCAAGCTCGCACTCTTTGGCGCAATAGAACTCTCATGGGGTTTCAATCCTCGTTCGTTCGAATCTGAGCATGTACTCGTGGCAAGCTCGCACTCTAAGGCGTAATAGAACGCTCTCATGGGGTTTCAATCCTCGTTCGTTCGAATCTGAGCTTGTACTCGTGGCAAGCTCGCACTCTTTGGCGCAATAGAACGCTCTCATGGGTTTCAATCCTCGTTCGTTCGAATCTGAGCATGTACTCGTGGCAAGCTCGCACTCTTTGGCGTAATAGAACGCTCTCATGGGGTTTTGCCAATTCGAATCTGGACTTCGTCGTGTTTACTCTCATCGCATTAGAACGCTCTCATGCATTCCTCGTTCGTTCGAATCTGAGCATGTACTCGTGGCAAGCTCGCACTCTTTGGCGCAATAGAATGCTCTCATGGGGTTTCAATCCTCGTTAGTTCGATATCTGAGCATGTACTACTCGTGGCAAGCTCGCACTCTTATGGCGATATGAACGCTCTCATGGGTTTTTCATTCCTCGTTCGTTCGTGAATCATGAGCATGTACTCGTTGCAAGCTCGCACTCTTTGGCGCAATTGTTGTACATGTTAACGCTCTCATGGGGCTTCAATCCTCGTTCGTTCGAATCTGAGCATGTACTCGTGGCAAGCTCGCACTGATTGGCAAGCACTTTGGAGCATTGATTGAACGCTCTCATGTTGGGGTTTCAATCCTCGTTCGTTCGAATCTGAGCATTGTACTTGTTGAAGCTCGCACTCCAAGGGCAATAGTGATTCTCAGTTGGGTTTCAATCAGTCGTGTCGTGGCAAGCTATATTTCGGGCGTGAGCAATGCTTGGGCGCTCGATATGAGTTAGATACTCTCTCATGGGGTTTCAATCTCCGTTCGTTCGAATCTGAGCATGTACTCGTGGCAAGCAGAGGGCAATAGAACGCTCTCAAGGGGTTTCAGTGTTCAAATCTGAGTGTACTCGTGGCAAGCTGCTCTCTTGCGCAATAGAAAGCTCTCATGGGGTTTCATGATCAGGCTCGTTCGTTTCGTATTATCTGAGCATGTACTTCATGATAGCTCGCACTCTTTCATTGGCGCATATGAAGTTGAGCTCTCATAGTGGGTTTTCAATCCTCGTTCGTTCGAATCTGAGCAGATGTACTTAGTGGCAAGCTCGCACTCTTTGGCGCAATAGAACGCTAACGCTCTCATGGGGTTTCAATCCTCGTTCGTTTTTGAATCTGAGCCCAGTGTGCATACTCGTGGCAAGCTCGCACTCTCTTTGGCGCAATAGAACGCTCTCATGGGGTTTCAATCCTCGGATTCAATCGAATCTGAGCATGGCTAGAGGCATACCTCCATTTTGATAGATGGTTATAGAACGCTCATCATGGGGTTTCAATCCTCGTTCGTTTCGAATCTGAGCATGTACTACAGTGGCAAGCTCGCATTATTTATTAGCGCTCTGTTGAACCTCTCATGGGGTTTTTCAATCCTCGTTCGTATCGAATCTGAGCTGTGTACTCGTGCCAAGCTCGCACTCTTCGGCACAATAGAACGCTCTCATGGGGTTTCAATCCTCGTTCGTTCGAATCTGAGCATGTACTCGTGCCAAGCTCGCACTCTTCGGCACAATAGAACGCTCTCTTGGGGTTTCAATCCTCGTTCGTTCGAATCTGAGCGTGTACTCGTTGCAAGCTCGCACTCTTTGGCACAATAGAACGCTCCCATGGGGTTTCAATCCTCGTTCGTTCGAATCTGAGCATGTACTCGTGCCAAGCTCGCACTCTTTGGCACAATAGAACGCTCTCATGGGGTTTCAATCCTCGTTCGTTCGAATCTGAGCATGTACTCGTGGCAAGCTCGCACTCTTTGGGCGTAATAGAATGCTCTCATGGGGTTTCAATCCTCGTTCGTTCGAATCTGAGCAAGTACTCGTGGCAAGCTCGCACTCTTTGGCGCAATAGAACGCTCTCATGGGGTTTCAATCCTCGTTCGTTCGAATCTGAGCATGTACTCGTGGCAAGCTCGCACTCTTTGGCGCAATAGAACGCTCTCATGGGGTTTCAATCCTCGTTCGTTCGAATCTGAGCGTGTACTCGTGGCAAGCTCGCACTCTTTGGCGCAATAGAACGCTCTCATGGGGTTTCAATCCTCGTTCGTTCGAATCTGAGCATGTACTCGTGGCAAGCTCGCACTCTTTGGCACAATAGAATGCTCTCATGGGGTTTCAATCCTCGTTCGTTCGAATCTGAGCATGTACTCGTGCCAAGCTCGCACTCTTTGGCGCAATAGAAAGCTCTCATGGGTTTCCAATCCTCGTTCGTTCGAATCTAAGCATGTACTCGTGGCAAACTCGCACTCTTTGGGCGTAATAGAACGCTCTCATGGGGTTTCAATCCTCGTTCGTTCGAATCTGAGCATGTACTCGTGGCAAGCTCGCACTCTTAGGCGCAATAGAAAGCTCTCATGGGGTTCCAATCCTCGTTCGTTCGAATCTGAGCATGTACTCGTGGCAAGCTCGCACTCTTTGGCGCAATAGAACGCTCTCATGGGGTTTCAATCCTCGTTCGTTCGAATCTGAGCATGTACTCGTGGCAAGCTCGCACTCTTTGGCACAATAGAACGCTCTTATGGGGTTTTAATCCTCGTTCGTTCGAATCTGAGCATGTACTCGTGGCAAGCTCGCACTCTTTGGCGCAATAGAAAGCTCTCATGGGGTTTCAATCCTCATTCGTTCGAATCTGAGCATGTACTCGTGGCAAGCTCGCACTCTTTGGGCAATAGAAACGCTCTCATGGGGTTTTCAATCCTCGTTCGTTCGAATCTGAGCATGTACTCTTGGCAAGCTCGCACTCTTTGGCGCAATAGAACGCTCTCATGGGGTTTCAATCCTCGTTCGTTCGAATCTGAGCATGTACTCGTGGCAAGCTCGCACTCTTTGGCGCAATAGAACGCTCTCATGGGGTTTCAATCCACGTTCGTTCGAATCTGAGCATGTACTCGTGGCAAGCTCGCACTCTTTGGCGCAATAGAACTCTCTCATGGGGTTTCAATCCTCGTTCGTTCGAATCTGAGCATGTACTCGTTGCAAGCTCGCACTCTTAGGCGCAATAGAACGCGCTCATGGGGTTTCAATCCTCGTTCGTTCGAATCTGAGCATGTACTCGTGGCAAGCTCGCACTCTTTGGCGCAATAGAACGCGCTCATGGGGTTTCAATCCTCGTTCGTTCGAATCTGAGCATGTACTCGTGGCAAGCTCGCACTCTTTGGCGCAATAGAACGCTCTCATGGGGTTTCAATCCTCGTTCATTCGAATCTGAGCATGTACTCGTGGCAAGCTCGCACTCTTTGGCGCAATAGAACGCTCTCATGGGGTTTCAATCCTCGTTCGTTCGAATCTGAGCATGTACTCGTGGCAAGCTCGCACTCTTTGGCGCAATAGAAAGCTCTCATGGGGTTTCAATCCTCGTTCGTTCGAATCTGAGCATGTACTCGTGGCAAGCTCTCGCACTCTTTGGCGCAATAGAACGCTCTCATGGGGTTTCAATCCTCGTTCGTTCGAATCTGAGCATGTACTCGTGGCAAGCTCGCACTCTTTGGCGCAATAGAACGCTCTCATGGGGTTTCAATCCTCGTTCGTTCGAATCTGAGCATGTACTCGTGGCAAGCTCGCACTCTTTGGCGCAATAGAACGCTCTCATGGGGTTCCAATCCTCGTTCTTTCGAATCTGAGCATGTACTCGTGGCAAGCTCGCACTCTTTGGCGCAATAGAACGCTCTCATGGGGTTTCAATCCTCGTTCGTTCGAATCTGAGCATGTACTCGTGGCAAGCTCGCACTCTTTGGCGCAATAGAACGCTCTCATGGGGTTTCAATCCTCGTTCGTTCGAATCTGAGCATGTACTCGTGGCAAGCTCGCATTCTTTGGCGCAATAGAACGCTCTCATGGGGTTTCAATCCTCGTTCGTTCGAATCTGAGCGTGTACTCGTGGCAAGCTCGCATTCTTTGGCGCAATAGAACGCTCTCATGGGGTTTCAATCCTCGTTCGTTCGAATCTGAGCATGTACTCGTGGCAAGCTCGCACTCTTAGGCGCAATAGAAAGCTCTCATGGGGTTCCAATCCTCGTTCTTTCGAATCATCTGAGCTTGTACTCGTGGCAAGCTCGCACTCTTTGGCTCAATAGAACGCTCTCATGGGGTTTCAATCCTCGTTCGTTCGAATCTGAGCATGTACTCGTGCCAAGCTCGCACTCTTTGGCACAATAGAACGCTCTCATGGGGTTTCAATCCTCGTTCGTTCGAATCTGAGCATGTACTCGTGCCAAGCTCGCACTCTTTGGCGCAATAGAAAGCTCTCATGGGGTTTCAATCCTCGTTCGTTCGAATCTGAGCATGTACTCGTGGCAAGCTCGCACTCTTTGGCGCAATAGAAAGCTCTCATGGGGTTTCAATCCTCGTTCGTTCGAATCTGAGCATGTACTCGTGGCAAGCTCGCACTCTTTGGCGTAATAGAACGCTCTCATGGGGTTTCAATCCTCGTTCGTTCGAATCTGAGCATGTACTCGTGGCAAGCTCGCACTCTTTGGCGCAATAGAACGCTCTCATGGGGTTTCAATCCTCGTTCGTTCGAATCTGAGCATGTACTCGTGGCAAGCTCGCACTCTTTGGCGCAATATAGAACGCTATCACGGGGATTCAATCCTCGTTCGTTCGAATCTGAGCATGTACTCGTGGCAAGCTCGCACTCTTAGGCGCAATAGAACGCTCTCATGGGGTTTCAATGCTCGTTCGTTCGAATCTGAGCATGTACTCGTGGCAAGCTCGCACTCTTTGGCGCAATAGAACGCTCTCATGGGTTTCAATCCTCGTTCGTTTGAATCTGAGCATGTACTCGTGGCAAGCTCGCACTCTTTGGCGCAATAGAACGCTCTCATGGGGTTTCAATCCTCGTTCGTTCGAATCTGAGCATGTACTCGTGGCAAGCTCGCACTCTTTGGCGAAATAGAACGCTCTCATGGGGTTTCAATCCTCGTTCGTTCGAATCTGAGCATGTACTCGTGCCAAGCTCGCACTCTTTGGCGCAATAGAAAGCTCTCATGGGGTTCCAATCCTCGTTCGTTCGAATCTGAGCATGTACTCGTGGCAAGCTCGCACTCTTTGGCGCAATAGAACGCTCTCATGGGGTTTCAATCCTCGTTCGTTCGAATCTGAGCATGTACTCGTGGCAAGCTCGCACTCTTTGGCGCAATAGAACGCTCTCATGGGGTTTCAATCCTCGTTCGTTCGAATCTGAGCATGTACTCGTGGCAAGCTCGCACTCTTTGGCGCAATAGAACGCTCTCATGGGGTTTCAATCCTCGTTCGTTCGAATCTGAGCATACTCGTGGCAAGCTCGCACTCTTTGGCGCAATAGAAAGCTCTCATGGGGTTTCAATCCTCGTTCGTTCGAATCTGAGCATGTACTCGTGGCAAGCTCGCACTCTTTGGCACAATAGAACGCTCTCATGGGGTTTCAATCCTCGTTCGTTCGAATCTGAGCATGTACTCGTGGCAAGCTCGCACTCTTTGGAACAATAGAACGCTCTCATGGCGTTTCAATCCTCGTTCGTTCGAATCTGAGCATGTACTCGTGGCAAGCTCGCACTCTTAGGCGCAATAGAAAGCTCTCATGGGGTTTCAATCCTCGTTCGTTCGAATCTGAGCATGTACTCGTGGCAAGCTCGCACTCTTTGGCGCAATAGAACGCTCTCATGGGGTTTCAATCCTCGTTCGTTCGAATCTGAGCATGTACTCGTGGCAAGCTCGCACTCTTTGGCGCAATAGAAAGCTCTCATGGGGTTTCAATCCTCGTTCGTTCGAATCTGAGCATGTACTCGTGGCAAGCTCGCACTCTTTGGCGCAATAGAACGCTCTCATGGGGTTTCAATCCTCGTTCGTTCGAATCTGAGCGTGTACTCGTGGCAAGCTCGCACTCTTTGGCGCAATAGAATGCTCTCATGGGGTTTCAATCCTCGTTCGTTCGAATCTGAGCGTGTACTCGTGGCAAGCTCGCATTCTTTGGCGCAATAGAACGCTCTCATGGGGTTTCATTCCTCGTTCGTTCGAATCTGAGCGTGTACTCGTGGCAAGCTCGCATTCTTTGGCGCAATAGAACGCTCTCATGGGGTTTCAATCCTCGTTCGTTCGAATCTGAGCATGTACTCGTGGCAAGCTCGCATTCTTTGGCGCAATAGAACGCTCTCATGGGGTTTCATTCCTCGTTCGTTCGAATCTGAGCATGTACTCTTGGCAAGCTCGAACTCTTAGGCGCAATAGAAAGCTCTCATGGGGTTTCAATCCTCGTTCGTTCGAATCTGAGCATGTACTTGTGGCAAGCTCGCACTCTTTGGGCGTAATGGAACGCTCTCATGGGGTTTCAATCCCCGTTCGTTCGAATCTGAGCATGTACTCGTGGCAAGCTCGCACTCTTAGGCGTAATAGAACGCTCACATGGGGTTTCAATCCTCGTTCGTTCGAATCTGAGCGTGTACTCGTGGCAAGCTCGCACTCTTTGGCGCAATAGAACGCTCTCATGGGGTTTCATTCCTCGTTCGTTCGAATCTGAGCTTGTACTCGTGGCTAGCTCGCACTCTTAGGCGCAATAGAAAGCTCTCATGGGGTTCCAATCCTCGTTCGTTCGAATCTGAGCATGTACTCGTGGCAAGCTCGCACTCTTTGGGCGTAATAGAACGCTCTCATGGGGTTTCAATCCTCGTTCGTTCGAAACAATAGAACGCTCTCATGGGGTTTCAATCCTCGTTCGTTCGAATCTGAGCATGTACTCGTGGCAAGCTCGCACTCTTAGGCGCAATAGAAAGCTCTCATGGGGTTCCAATCCTCGTTCGTTCGAATCTGAGCATGTACTCGTGGCAAGCTCGCACTCTTTGGGCGGAATAGAACGCTAAGCTATAACAATTAGTTTAAATTTAGTTGACCTTTAACTTAAATCTTGGTCCCGTAGCAACATTCGGGTCCTTGCGGTTGCTATGTTGGCTGCAGAGTAGGTTAACATTGTAGGATTAGGTCAGTGTTTGCAATCTAATATGTAATCTATTTCCCTTGGTAATAGGGGTGTCAGTCCTATGTGATTTATGAGACTTGAGTTTAGAAGACCTTGGCCACAGGTAGAGATTAATAGCGGAATAGAGTCTTTCCGATATTTAAAAATTCGAGTCGAATATCAATTTGACATATTAAGATAATGGCGATTTGACGAGTTCCACTTCTATGACCTCCGTCTATCTAGTCGGGACTCTTATGATAGAAGGAATGTATCAACATTCACCCGGTATACATGCAAGACAAGAAGGATTCATCAGTATTCTAAATTCTTCAATAGGAATGCCACTACAATGCTTTGCTTTCAGGCGTCACTTTTACATTTTTTTCTTGGTGGAAATGTGAGACACAGCTCATGAAAATTATCTGGATGATCGATAATTCTCATTATAGAACGCTGAGTTTGAATTATTCCAGCCCCACTGGAAAGGTCGTTTTCAGTGAATATTGTTGATAGTGATCATAATATATCTCACATATACCAGAATAGAAATAGAACCTAAAAAAAAAAACTGGGGTCACACACATAAGAAGGTTGTGACTGATCGGATAGCTAGATTGCGATTTTTGAATCGCCGAGAGGACCTAATTATCAATATGTTGAAAATTGGACTAATTATTAATTGAAAGAGACTTACTAACAGTTTAATTATGAGAGGACCTTATAAATGTTGCAAATAATTTAATGAGTAAATTAGAAAAGTTCAAGTCGAAATCAAATAGGAAACCCCTTTGATTTGATCTGAATACCAATTAAGGAAAGGATAAATTTAAACATAATTTATTCTTATCCTTAATAGTTTGATTAAATTATAAAAAGTTAGGATTATATCCCACCTCTATATAATATATGGGAAAGTTTTTAGAAAATAGCCGGTCATCTCTCCACCCTCTTCTCTCATCTTCTTCTTCTAAGCAACCTTTGCAAGGGAGCTTAGCACCCCCCCACCCCGGTGAGGACATCGATGCAGATCACCAATCGTGTGAGATAAATCTAATAGAGGCCGGACGCTATGTGCGCTTCAAGAGAACCTAATTCAATCACGATCAATATTCGATTGCTGGTGAAGATCTAACCCGCCGCAAAGGTGAGGTCATTAGATCTTTTCAGTCTCTTCTCCTTTAATCTTGAACAACATGAGCGGATTTATTGCGTGGTTCTTGAGATTCGGATCATCGAGTGTTTAAAAAATCAAATTTGTTGATCTTGTTCCGCATGTGTTTTTACCGTACGTGAATTTTCTAACACCTTATTCTCATAACACCACTGCACATTCGCTCCAATGTCCCCACAGGCTGTTGACTCAAAACTCATCTACCAAAAAGGGTGAAGCTGAGATACCCAGTGCACCAATCTCATCGGATCAATCACCGTCCCCAAGATTGATCTATCGATCGGGAGCATTTAGGATAACTAACCTCGCAATGCTGGACGTAACATGGTGAAACATTCTCAACTCTTGAGAATAAGCAATGGGGGGGCCATCATCATTGATTCCTTGGAACATCATCCATCGACCGTACATACACAACATGATGATTGTGAAATAGAAACGGTGGTCAATCTTATTCCATCAATAGTTGCCAATGGTTTCAACCCCATCTAGAGTGTCGAAATCTGTACAACTTTAGCGTACACTAGCTCTTTGGCTTTCATCATAGGGCTATATGATTACTAACAGGTCAGTATCTTTGCGCTAAATTCCAATTGGCAATTTAAATTAGACTCTTCTAAGGGGGCTTTTGAATCCTTCAATATGAGCTAGAGTGGCTATTTCTAATGACTAAACGGGGGTAATATTTTATCCTGATGGAGTTATTTGGATCAAATGGCTGTGTTCAAGTACAGATCTGTCTCGAGGTAATCTAAATCAATATGAAAATCTCCGTCTCTTGATGTAGGGATTAGACGTTTCGCCCTATAGAAGGGGGGCCCAAAACTCCATACTCTTAGCTCCAAGGGGGGGGGGGGGGGGGGGGGGGGGGGGGGGCTCCGTATTATAACGTTCCTATGTGAAATACCCCCGTCTTTCAAAAGAGAGACGCAATATAGGGTAGAAAGGTGCCTCCCTGCCATTAGCTTTCTTGGGGGGGGGTCCCAAGGGGTTAGTTGAAGGGGACTTGGTACTTAGCAGAGACGCATCTATAGTAGAAGATCCACATTGTCTCCGTACCAATTTGTGTTTACGGATCGGGGGCGGGGGGCATCCCAATCAGATCCCAATCTCAAAGTACAAACCTGGGTTACAATCGTTTGAACTCTTAAAGTGGTTCTTGGAACATTTCTATACTCTTTGGGGGGGACCCTTATCGACTCCTTGTATCACTTCTAAAAAATAACATGGTTCGGAGTCCGGACAATTGAAAAACTACATTACTTGTATGGGAGGGGGGCTTGAGTTGTATGATAGCTCTTAGGCATGGATCTCACACCCAGGGGGCTGTCATAGGCAATATCATTCCAGCTTGGAGGTCGGGACAAGGGGACAATAGGTGTAAATGCTAGCTTCTAAACTTAACTGCACATCCACTTAATATATTCAAGATAATGGATGAAACTTGATTCATCAGGATCACTCGTGAAACACTGGTATTTGGCTTGTAGCTAAACTATAACCAGTACGATATTTCCACTAGTATGCCATTTTAATTAATTGATCACTCTCGTGGACATTCCGGGAGCTATAAGAGCTACATGGGATGGAAAAATGGGAGCTAGCCTCAAAGCATCCTTTCTCGGGATCAATGCACTTGAAGATCTAAAGTAACACCTCTCAGATAACTGGGTTATTCGGGGGGGCGGGGGATTGAACTGGGAGTATGGCAAGTTGTAAGCGCGTATTGGACTTCTGCTTGCGAGGGGGGGGGGGGGGGAATACTCGGTTGTCAGTCTGGTCTAGAATTAGGGAGCTTGGATCTAATGGTGCTAACAAGGATGTTACTAACATGAAGCACTTCAGGTTTGCAATTAGAGAGCATGACAGGTGATATGTGATTAAGTGGGCACAAGCCTGAGTTTTTGCCTATCCGCATTACTGTGGCTGATTTAAAGCTGGGGGTGCCTCGGTTACTGCCTGGATAGGGGGGCCTGAACTCAGTGAGCTGGGATTGCGTACATTACTGTGAGAGGAGGTTGGAATGTAAGGGCCTATTGACTGGTCAGCTCGCTTTTATGCTTCCTTGAGGGAGGAGGGGACAGACAAGGGGAGAGCAGGGGAGTCAAAGAGGAGGATAGAAAGTAGGAAAGGGGGGTCGAGAAGATTGGGAGGAATGGAGAGGCAACTGTTTCTGGCGATATTGAATCGCATGGAGGGAGAATGGTGAGTTAGGAAAGAGAGGAGGAGTGGTGCGGATGGAGGAGATGGGGTGAGTATCAATTTACAACATGAGGGGGAGATTAGAACTGAGATAAGAAGCAATAACTCATGGTCCATCACTCAACGGGGGGGTCAGGAGAAAGAGGAATGTTCCAACTTCTACGAGGGGCAGGATCCATGGAGGCTACATCCCAATGGATTCAAGCTCTCCGAGATCCTAGAGCAATCAGATCCAGAGGGGGGGATCGCAGCATTTTGCAATGCGCTGTAGGGGGCACATTATAGGACGGAGGGGATCCGGTCATTTGGACATCACTGTTCATGGGTGAGAGAGAGGCTCGGGGCAAAACCATAGGAGACTTTGCAATTACCAAGGAGAGACGGTGAGTATATTATGAGAAATTCCTATGTCACCAGGCTGAACTTAAGACGAAGCTAGAATTGTGCCCGAGGCCCCAAGAGGGTGTAAAAGAGATTGGGAGTGGATTGGGGGTAAAGTTTACATGAAAAAATACCTTGAGCAGGGGGCCAGGAGGGAGCATGGACCTTGGGGCGAAATCAGCTAGGGTTGCTTCTTCTTCAGGAGTGAGGGGAGGGGGTTGTTGACTTCTTATAGAGCCTCATCCGAGAAGGGAGCTCTAGGAGTTTGGCCAGGGACGATTGAGGGAGCCCAGAGGAGATAGTTGACCCTGGATTACCTCCTCTCAGCAGTGCCGCCCTCGACTTCTATCCGAATGCCAGCCATCTCTGGCATCTGTAGTCGTGGCGCGGTGTCGTGGCATGCTGGGGACGGACTTAGACCAGATGGGGACTTAAGGGGCAAGGGGGATTGAGGCATCCACTAGGAGGGGAGGGAGAGAGGAGCTAAAGCCGTAGCATGGGAGTGGTAGAATCCGAGAACACTCACCTTCCCTGGGGAGCTAATTCACGAACCGGAGGGCTCCTCCCGGAGAGGGCGAAGGCAGTGGCCTTGGGCAGATTTGTGGAGACGCGGGTGGAGGGGGATATTTAGCGCTCACAGCGGTTTCTCCCCGCGTCAGGGGACACTTTCGCGAGAATGGAGGAGGGCTCTCTGAGTGGGCATTAGTTACTTGCGTTATATTTAGAGGGTGCTAGCCAATTTCAGGAGATGCTTTGCTAGTTTGTCTGCTCTTGGGGGGATTTGCGGATCTTCTGTCTACTTATGTCCGAGTATCTTGAAGGTTGTCAAGAAATGGCCCGTGTTTATTGCGGGGGGGTCTAGACGTTCAAGGGGGAAGCACGACACCGTCATAGCAACTTTAACTAGTATGAGTGCGCGAGTTGATCTTCCCATAGTATGGATCTTCCTACTATCTTAACCTATTGGTACAGGACGTAGCTAGTTATCATACTAAGGTCTCATAGAGATCACACTCTATCTCTCCCATCTTCTTGCTCAGTAGCGAATGTTTCGTCAGCGAGCGCAGCTTAGCGAGCGCGAGTGTCGACTACTAGAGCGTCTGTACTCTTTACACATACCCTCTACCCAATGGATATGTCTCGACCTTGTCAGAGTTTCGAGTTACTGAATGTATGAGGAATCCTAATCAATGTATAGCAAGCCCGATTCTAAACCTCGTTCCCCTATGTAAATCATTAATTTCAAGGTGTCCTAATACAACTGTTTCTACAATTACTTCGTCGCCACCCCCTTTAACCATGCCCCAGGGTATTCCATAGTTAGTCCTAACCTCTTGGACATTCCTTACCCGACACCTCGACCCACCCCCCGACGGGGGGGTAATCTCTAAAAATACTAGCGAACAAACAAAGTCCCAGAACATCTTCCGACTATGTCTAGAAACGTGCGTGGGCTTTCGATTCTCACCTCCAATTGCAGACAGCCCCTCTATTTCTTTGGTCAATGTTTTGAAACCATTATCTCTTTCTTAATGGGGGGCCGGGGCCCCCGCGCCCGCCCCGCGTCTGCAATGAAATGACCCCGCCGTCTGACGGCCCCCCCCGGCCGGAGCTAAAATGCCTGATCCATGCCCATAACACATAACACACAGTTTAGGCTTGGCAGCGTATTGGCACAAACCAGTGGGACCTAGATCAGCCTCTTACACTTGTATTTCTGTTCCCAGCCTCGACTGGCGATTGTTGATGAATCTCAACAGAATCCTGGAGGAATGACTGACTGGTGATTGCCTCCTGTATCGAATATTAAGAATTAGGGGATAAACACTACGATGAGGCGATAGAATGTTAGCAAGTCTAGAGGACATAGCCTTGGATCGTGCACAACAGCAATCCGATATATTGTCTCCGTAGGTAGCGGGAGCCCCCCCCCCCGTAGTATAGATCATGGTTCTGCGGCATTGCGAATCAGAGAGCGGCTGGTGATAAGATCCCCTCCAACACGAGGTCATGCAAATATCTAACTATAAGCTAACACACGAAATGGGCACTGCCCTTCCGGGGCCAGCTCGGAGCAGGCTCGCCCGAGGCCTCTCGCCAGATAATGAAGGCACATGCTTGCCTGCCTCTAGACCTCTTCCCCTTACTCCCTCGCCCGGCTAAGCGCGCCGCCACGAAAGCCTGGAACCTGGCGATAGCCAACGTCCCAGCGCGGTTCATCCTCATCCGCATCCCGCTCGCCGAATTCCTATCTTCTCCCTTCTCCCTCGAACGTCCCGCCACGGTGTGCACCCCGCCCCCGATCCCGCGACAAGACTCTCCTTCCATCTCCTGCTGTGCCTAACGAAGCACGCTCGGCGAGTTTCTAGCGCCCGCCTGGCCCTTGGACCGCCGCCGGTGGGCCTTATCGAGCCTGCCGCTGCTGCTGCCGGGTTCAGCTGCGGAACAGGAGGTTGGTGGCGCGACGCCGCCGCCTTCCGCGCCGCCTTGGGGTGCGATATAATTGAGCGTACCCTGTCACCTCACAGGTAATCCTCCGCTACCGCAGCCCTTGGTAGCAGCAGTACCGCAGCCGGGCGCGTCCGCTGCGGGGCGGGGCGGGCCCGGGCCTGCTGCGCCTGCGGGCAACGACCAGGCAGGAGCAGCGAGGGTAAGAGCCCCGCCACCAAACACGGACCTCACGCGCCGCCGTCTTTACTACCTTCCCGGCCCCATCGTCCGTGCTGCCGAAGCGCCCCCGCAGCGCCGCATCTCGGCTGCCGCCTGTCTCCGAAGGACACACCGCGAGCCTTGACTTCCGACCGCCTCACGCCGTTGCCGATTTGTCGCGTCCCCCTTCCCACATCCGGCTGGATATCGCCCTCTTACCACTGTGGCTACGCGTCAGCCGTCCGCGCCCTGCTACGACGACCCGTCCCTCTGCCGCGAGTAGGTGTGGGCCGAAGCCTTCCCGGAGCTAGGGCTCTTCCCGGCGCCGCCGCACCTGACCACTTTCCGCCGCCGGCCTGCCAGGTGGAGCCCCCCTCTTCCCATTGCCACCTCCCCTGCCCGACCCCTGCCGGACCCTGCCGCCAGCTGGCCGTGCATGAACCGCGACCCGCAGCCAGGCACCAGACCGACTGAGCTTTGGTCCTGCTCCTCCTAACGGACCGGGGTCTTGCTTTGTTTGGATTTTGGCCGTACCTTGGATGTTTGAGAGCTCCCGCGTTTTCCGCCTCCCGGAGCTTCGGTAAAGGTGACACCTACGATGATCTCGCGGCGATCCTGCGCTGCATCATCTGCTCACCACCCCCCCCCCCGGGGTTAGCTGCTACTCTGTCCCTCTTGGGTAGTCCTTTTTAACGTACCTCAGATTCGGCCTTCGTCTCTTGCATTTTTTCGCCCTTGTGGATGCACTGTTTTTATGGGTTTTCCCCGGACTGCGACTGTTCCCCAGTCACTAGTGAGGCTGTGAGCATGGCCTCCGTTACTAATCGTTGCCTATCCGATGGTGCTTGCGGAAAGGTCCGTGCGGATGTACGGTTTTGACTCACACGGCCTTAGTTACGACTCTCGCTTTGTGCTTGAGCTCGCTGTTTTTATGGGATTTCCACGGCTTGCGACTGGTCCTGTCGCAGCGGGACAGTGAGCACGTCTCCGTGACGTCGCTACCTATCCGCTGGTGCTCTTAATGCGGAAGGTCGAGCACGTCGACGTTACGGTTTTGCTCTAAGCAGCGGCTTAATTTAGTGATTGTATGTATGTGTAAGTTGCATGTTTGGGGACTTTGGCGTTTGTTAGACACGCCTAGCGACGAACTGTGGGCTGCAAGGGTAAGGTCTTGGGCAGACCCTGTGGACTGGTTGTCCAACACCCCTCCCTAAATTCTTGCCCTTCGTGTAGTTTTTTCGGATTCGGTTTCGACGACGCGGTGTTTTTTCGATGAAATAATCGGCGAAACGCACCAAATCGTTTTCTAGTTTGTGCGATCATCACTCGCTGTTTTCGCGATGGGCGAGGCGACTTGGCATCACATCGTGTGCTAGCCTCGATTGGCTGTTCCTCATGACGCTGTCCCGAAGTTTCAGCGAGGACAGCGGATGAGTGATGTGTTAGGTTCCGGTGCCAAATTGGCAACTTTTTTTTCGGGAAAACCCGGGAAGCCTTTAATTTTTACGGGTGCATTTTGATGTTCGTGCACCCCGTAGCATGGTTTGCATCGCTGCTCACAATGTCGACTTGACCAGTTCTATGGTTTCAGGTGTGTTCTGGGATGACGCTGGCAGAGCGAGGGGACCATGTTCTGGCTGTTTCTTGTATGCACACTCGAACTCTGGGGCTTTCTGAGTGGTTGCTCTGGATACCGTCCACGGTGGGTTTTCCTGTGGGCGAGTCGTAGTCTCGCTTCCGTGATGGGATGTGAGGAAGATGCGTGTTGTGTTATAGCGTCGACTTGGTGGCGACCTTGCGACTGCCTGTGAGTCATTTCGTAGTGTACCTGTTGCGAGGTTCACTCCCCGAAGAGCCGAGTTCGTCGTGGTAGGACTTGGATCTTACCTAACAGTGGGTAACTTTCACCCGGTAGTCTCGGTTCAGTGGACTCACGTGTGATACCTTTCTATCCCTTCTTTGGCATTTTCAGTTTTAGTAGTTCACTTGACTCCCGTAGACTCTACTTATTTTGCGTGCTTGGATAGTAGGCAGTAGTGTAGTTTGTCATGGTTCTTTTGAGACGTGACCCAGTCGGCCGTGTGGATCGGTAGTGTCCTTCTGAGGCGATCCTAGTTGTGGATTTGCATGTTTCCTTGAGTACGATCCGCATCGTAGTTGTGATAAGCGCTTGTCATGGTGAATAAGCGTCCAGAAAGATGTACGGCTGTGTAGATTTAAAAAACCCAGTGTGGTTGGGGAAAGGTGATCGCCTGTTTGTTCCGAGCGATCCTAGTTGTGGACTTTAACTGGTTGCCTTCTCTTTCGCGGACTTTTTGCCGTTCTGTGGATTGAGCATTTGCATCGATCGTCACAGTCGTCTTCTACCGCTATCATATCAACGTACAACCGCTGTCATGATTCCATCACCGTTTGAGTGTTCTTCTTTCCCGTTAAAAAGGGTCTTGATATTTTCTACCGACCCGTGAGCCCTTGAGCATTGCGTCCTAATGATTTTATGGTGCCTATACGATTGACAGGGTGATCTAGTGCAAGGGATCACGTCCCGGTAGTTATAAGATTGGTTGTTACTTTTGTGGTTATTCCCTTTGATAGCATACTAGTTTAGCTTACAGTAGCATAGTACAGTTTGTAGTTGTATGTTATACCTCAACATACTTGTGCTACTGTATTACCATATCTATCTTTTGTTGATGTACCCCTCGTGCCGGTGTATACACCACGCCTCAGTCGGCTTTTGCGTACCCACTGGGAGGGAGTGACATGCGTGCATGTTCATCACCCCCCGCCCCCCATTGCTAGTTTTCAGGTGAGCAAGGGTGGTGAGTGTCGGGACAGACTTGCGAGGCACGCCTAGATAGAGCTCTAGAGGTTCCGACTCGTGAGGCTACATCCCCAATTTTGGTTTATTCCCTAACTTGACAGAGGACTAGATGTGGATGGGTTCACAGTAACATTTTGGATGTTTATATCATGCTTACTTTATGTTTGTTTTGGTTAGTTCCTATTTGCGTGCATGCTTAGACCTCTTGGTATGAGAACTATTCCTAGTTATTTCTTTGTCGCACACTCTGGTTTTTTCCTACCCCTCGTGGTTAAAACGCTTCAAGTAAAAGGTTCTCGTGTGGAGAACAGTTTTTTCAAAAGGTTTTTAAATATTGAATTTAGGATTTCAAAAGAAAGCTTCTGTAAGGAGCAGTTTTAATAGAATGATTGCTGATTGTGCATTGCATCATCCTTCGCTTAAGGACCTGCTTAGATTCATACTGGATTAAGGATGTTTTAGCTGTAGAATCTTGTTTTGTTCCTGTTTAGTTGTGTTGAAGAATAGGTTGTAATCCCCTCGTTAATGTTGTCCCACGCCGGGCAAATACAAGGGGAGGCTCTGTCCGTATGTACAGTGAATCCCTGTATTTTGGTGGCGGATCTGTACGTGGCGCGGGCTAGGGTTTCAAAAAAAAAAAAAAAAAAATGGCACGCTTTTCCGCTTCTAAAACTAGCCCGGGCGTGACATGAGCATAAGCATGTTTACTATTTTTGCATATAGTAAGTTGAAAATATGCTTACAAGTTTATATGTATATGGACTAACCCATGCTTATATGCTTCCTTTGGACCCCTGGTGGGTCGAGCTTCCTCTCTTTTGGGTGGCCTTACCCAATGGTAACTAATTTTATATAGTTTCTCAGCCCACTGTTTTTCAGGTCCACACGTGAGCGGCGCGGCGGCGCGAGAAAAGGGCGTAGCTCGATAGATGCGCCCTACCACTTGTGACCGAAGATAGACGTACCCTGGGTCACATAGCTTAGGGGTATAGAAAAGAAAAGAATGAACGGAATTGATTTGTATTTGGAAGAAAAAGGCAAAAATTAAATGTAAACGTGAATGCAGATGAATGCTTGTAATCGCGTTTAGGTTTGTTTTACGTTTTGATACCTTCCTTATGCAATCTGTGTATGAATTTGGATGTTCCCTTTTTTGGAACCTCGTGGAATTGTATTGATTAGCAAACGCCTTGGACGTACATGGGAAAACTCTGTCCGTGTCGGCGGTCTGTTGGCGCGCCCAGAATCCCCCCAAAGAGGCGATCTCCTCCTCGGGCGTGACGGATAAAGTGGTAATCAGAGAGTAGAATTTGTTTAGGCGGACCTAGGAGACCCTAGGAGGATAAACCATAATGACTTAAGCTCGTGAGAGACGAGAACTTGTGACTTTGCGGCGAAAGGTGAATCGATTGGGTCATGTGTTGTATCCTCTAAAAAGTATGTAGAGGTAGATTCAAGGTGTGATTTAATCTCACTCAGCCGAGGGTGTTTTCATGATGGCGGCCGACAACATGAAACCGAGTGATGAGAATAGACGCCCATGTGTGACTTTCGCTGATTTGAGTCCGTGATTGTGTAAACTATTGTACCTTGAACCTAGAAGTCCGAGATTTGACGGAAGTTTCGTGTTTCGGATACGATGGAGACACGGGCGATCTCCGACGAAACAACGCGGGATCGACCTAGTGAGGTCCCTTGCAATCTGGGGCAAGTGGAGACCCGGACTTCGTGAACATGGTCACACAACTCGTTGGAGTGGAGCAACAACAAGCTGAGACGGCACGTCGACAGCAGGAAGGCTGTCCCGTGCGCCATGAGGAGCAGATCAAGAGACTCCCATGAAGCCGTGGAGCAAATAGCACGTCCGTGTACTCATCAGGAGCCGTAGCGGGTACCAGCCGCAAGTAGATGCTGGTGCCTGAGCCCCTGATTTACTGTGGAATTGTAAGCGGAGAGGGAGCAGGTTTTATAGCTGCCCTCATGACGTTCCAAGGGATACAATCCATCAATCCGCCCTACCTCGACAAGAGACGGTGGATCGTGGGTCGTGGAAACATGGAGTGGATTCCAGGGAGACCCTGTATGAGGATTTGTACACTCCTGGAGCGGGACAAGGGTCATTTAGCCAGCACATTGCTTGGATAAGTCGGCGAAGTATGGTGTAAAAGGGTCAGGGTGAGCGAGATCGATTCTTTCCAGTCCTCCCTCCTGTGACTTGGGAAGGAAAGTTTCGGGGATTGGGGTGTTTTTCTGCCTATTTCCACCTTCCCCGATAGTGAAAAGAGAAAGCTTCAAGAAAGTTCAGAAGCTGAAGCAAGGTGACCCGCTCGTGAGGGGTTATGAGCGGGAATTTCTCTCGCATTGTGAATTGTATCCCATACGTTGGTGGCGGGATGACAAAGACAAAGCCGACTCTTCGAGCGGGGACTTCGGCCAAAAATCCAGCCCTTGTGGTGTCCACCTTTTAAAACTTGCAGACTTTTGCCCGAGGTGTTGGACCGGGCCTTATGGGTTGGAGCAAGGCAATGCAAATTCGGCGCGGGAGGAGCGCGAGTCACTATGGCGAAGGGAAAAGAAGGAAAGACGACTCATCGATGGATCTGTGGCATCAAGTTCCCAGACAAGCTCCAACTGCATTCGCGCGTCGGCGATCAGTGCCCCCAGGAACCCCTACCGTACCTCGGTTCCTCGCGAGCTGTATAATTTGTGAGGCCCCACATACACCCACAATAGTGTGAACTGAGAGAGGGCAGTGTTTCATGTGTGGCAACCGGGCATACACGTGATGAGTGCCCAACAGGTGGATAGCCGGACCTTAACACTTGCGACGGGCCTATTCCTATTCCGCTCCGAGACGACTCGCGGTGTGCCCACCTGCGGCAAGGTCTAGGGACGTGAGCGCCGGTGTCGGGACAAACCAGAGGGTTCGCGTCGGCACGCCGAGTGGCCATGGTTAGGCGATCTAGGTTGAGGAGCCTACTGCTGCCAGGTGACATCACGGCAGGTATGATTAAATTGTGCAATCATGCGCAAGGCATATTTGATGCTAAAGCATGCATCATTATCATAGTGGTCAATTGCCGCTATAACGGCATGCGAATGTCATAGAAGCGCGTATCCGCCTGCTGGAGCAGGTATTAGGGATTGGAATGGTAGACTGACTCCTCGAAAATGAGGCAATAGGTATAGCCACTTGCGAGATCCGAGTACATGACACTTGAGATACGCGATAGTTCGCGAACTATCTGGACATTGTTCCGGTGGATCGATTGGCATTAGTGGAACCGCGGTTGTGGAAATTAATAAGGTAATCGCAGATTAGGCGAGTAGCCATGAAGTACCTCAAATTGAGGTGGTATTACTCACAAGGGGTGAGTTTGAGCTAGTAGCTTACTGATGCGTTAGCACGACAAGCATAGAAGCGTAGAACGCATTTGGTTTATTGTACTAGTAGAGTACAGGATTCGTTAGGGCCGAGAGGGATTTGTTGCAATTAGCACTTGAGCCGTATGGCTAAGCGTGAGCGGGGCCCATGGACCGCTCGCTGGGCTGGTGGCTCCACTGGTGCTTAGGAGCCGATAGAGGTTTGAGTTGCTCTCAGTAGAGCATTTTAGTCGTGTGTAGCGACGGTATTGGCTATTGCTTGGGGACGATCCGGCCCAGGACCATGTGTTGGACTGTGAGGCCTGGGGCCATAATGGACACGAGGCGCAGTCAGCTGAGTGATACAGAGGGCCCCGAGACCTAGGGTGGGGCAGAGATTTGTGTCGGGACGGATGGTCCGAGCTGTGAACTTAAGAACGTAATTACCACACGTGTGACCTGTGTTAGTTGATAGAACTCTGAGATGAGATTGTGACCCAACCACAATAGGATTTGTAAGTTTGGCGTCTTGGTTACTCCTGGTTGAAGTATGTATGCGAGTTCCTGCGAGTGATGACTCCGCCTAGTGACGATTGGGTCTGCGCTTGCGAGGCGAGAGCGTTACAAAAAGTTAAGAGACTGAATTTTAGGCGATAGGCCTAAAGCGGATGTTGGTTTATGGACCATCCCTATAGACGAAATAAAGAGGTTTAGTTTGGAAGCTCTTGTACGGTGAGCATCACTTGGTATTAGTATGCGCGCGAGGGTAGTGACCAAGAACTCGCGCTCGATACATACCGTTCGACTTGATCCTAGTCGCCAATGCCGAGTCTAGTATGTATCCGGTGAGATGGGATGTTAGTTCACTAAGTAGTGTTCCGTGTGAGCTCGACGTGAGAACGCTGTGAGTGAACTATGAGCATATGAAAGCGAGATGCCATGCTCGTGTTGAGGCAATGGGAAAAGTAGAAGCCATACTGTGGGGGGGGGGGTGGGGGGGGGGGGGGGGGGGGTGGGGGGGGGGGGTGGGGGGGGGGGGGGGGAAGCGGGGGGGGTGGCTAAACCGGTACCGGACCCTGAAGCCAGGGTCCGGACCCTGCGCTATCTGGCAGCCCAGAATGAGGGCATTTTGGTAATTTTTTGGGTGAAGGCTATAGGGGAAGGCCTCCCCCTCTCCCACACCAAAACACACACACACACACACGTTTGAGATGAGAGAGAGAAGCACTCACCTCTCCCTCACAACTCCTCTCCCTCTCTCTAGATCTCTCCCAAACTTGGGGTTTTGGGGAGATTGAGCTCGGAACGCGTGGGGACGGTGAATCGAGCTCTACCGCAGTGGCGCTTGGAAGCTTGCCGCGACCCGGAGGTGAGATTTTGAGTTTTAGGTTTAGGATTTTGGCTAAATCCTTCAAAATTGAAATGTGTGAGTTCCCTAGATGATTCTACAGAAGTTGTTGGAAGGATTCTCTCTCCGTAATTTCGAAGTAATCTCGTAAGGTGGGTTTGTGCTTACCGAAGTGATTAGGTCACTCAATGCAGAGAGTAAAGTATAACTCAATTTTGTCCGAATGCAAGAAACGAAATTGTTTTTGAGTTCGACTTCGGATTTACGAATCCCAATGTGTGTTATTATGGCAAGGAGCGTGAAGAGCAAGCTTGAAGCCGAGGGAAATAGAGCCCGATTGCAAGTGTCTACAAGCAATTGGAAGAGCGTAAGTATAATGCTTACCGATTATTAAATTCCATGCCAAAGAGTTAAAAATTTAACTTTAACTATATATTATTTTTAATGGTAGACTAATTGGGTAAATGAGTATGCATAATATGGTATATCTACTTAGGATAAATTTATCTACCATTGGACGAATAAAAACGCTAGGGCAAATGGTGACATATTGCGTTATAATTATATATGTGTGGTGTATGCCTAGGAGTGGATGTGAACATAGGGTCCGATGAACTCTAGAAGATAAGGAGCAACTCGACAAGTTGGTACAAGAGCTAGATGTCAAGAATCAAGGTGTGGACAACTAGGATAGACGAATAACATGATTGGACATTGAACCTAAGTCATTGAACATAGGTTTAATGTGGGATGGCAATAAACCTAGTGTCATTGAACATGGATGGAATGTGATTCATATTCAACAAAGGTTGGAAAATGTAGTGGTGAAGACCACTTGGATTGGTATGTCATTAAACCTAGAGTCGAGCGAACCTAGTGGGAAAGACCATAGGACCTAGTGTTGTTGAGAACCTAGGTGTGAAACAATAGTGGGTAGGATGACCACTTGGACTGAGACTATGAACTTCTAGAAAGGTTGACTTGGAAATGGAGAGTGTGCACATCAGTTATCTTGGTGATCTTGGTAACCAGGCTAAGCTGTGCGACGATTTCGCACCGAGGCATGATACCTAGGGCGTGTGCGCGACGATTTTCGCCGCCCGGTGACTTGAGCCTATTGTTCCGCGTGTGCGACGATTTTCCCCCGCCAGGTGGCTAAGTCAGAGTTGAGTGCGGTAGCCCGCTGATGATTGACTCAAAAGTGAGTCGGTTTGTCCTTGCTAAGGGAAGTAAACCTAGGCGAGAATTGGATAAGAAATGGATAGTGAAATAGAAAGTATAAGAGTATTACCTATTCATGGATTTCATATTGCATTTAGTTGAGGCATAAGCATAGATGATTTTATTACTTGCACATGATATTATGTTATAATAATAGGACTAACCTGCTTATGTTGCCTCCTTTGACCTGGTGGGTCGAGCACTTCCCCCTTGGGTGGGCCGTACCCACATGGGAAACTATATGTTATATAGTATCTCATCCACTGTTGTTTAGGTCCACACAGAGCGCGCGGCGGTGTGAGGAAAGGCGTAGCTCGATAGATAGCGCCCTATACCACTTGTGACTATCCTCAGAGATAGATGTACCCTGATTCCCAGCAATAGCTTAAGGGTATAGAAAAGAAAAGAATGAACGAAATGATCCCAAATGACTTGTATTTGGAAGAAAAAAGGCAAAAAAAATGTATATGTAAATGTGAATGCAAATGAATGCTTCGTAATAGCGTCGTTGTTTATGTCTTTCGATACCATTCCTTATGCGCAATTCCGTGTATGAATTATGTTCCTGTTTGGAACCTGTATCGTGAATTGTATAGATTGCCACCCTTGGAACGCGTACAGGGAAAACTCTGTCCGTTTCGGCGGTCTGTTGGCGTGCCGAAACCGACCAAAGAGGCGGTCTCGGGAAAGTCTCGCCGTCCAGAGGAATTCTCCGTTTTGGAGTTCGTGGGAATTAGAGCGAGTTGGGCTGGTAGCGTACAGGATTGCCCTTCCACCGTGACTTTTCGGAGTCCACGATGTGTTTCATGTCTCGGCCCTGAGGAGATATGTGTTCGATCCCTCCCACGTGATTGACTTCACCCCACTTGAGTTGGCTGAGGACCTGCAGTACGAGAGCGACCGGTGCTGATTCTTGCTCGCGAGACGAAAGAATTGCGCAACCGAGTCATACCGTACGTGAAAGTGCAGTGGAGTAATCACGAGGAGCGTGAGGCGACTTGGGAGCCGGAGACGGTGATGCGGGAATCCTATCCCTACCTTTTCGAGCTGCCTTCTTGAGGTATGAGTTTAAGTTTCGAGGACGAAACTTTTCGTAGGGGGGAAGGATGTAGTACCCCTGGGGCTTAACTGACGGAATGACTGCAGTATCCTAGACTGTTCGACACTTCTGGAGAAGGTCGAGACAAGTCGGAGTCGTTTCGGCGCCAAATAGACGCGAAAACGGACTCGGAGCACCGAAGTAAGCCAAAACTGATGTTTTGGGCGTTTGGAGGTTTAGGGCGCCCGAAAGTCGTGTTTTGGGCGCCCAGATGTTGAGTGCTCGTTTTCTGAAACTGCTAAGTCATTTTGGATCCAGGATCGGGCGCCCGGAAAGTGGGTCCGGAAATCTACCTCGTGAGTATCGATCCGTTTGACACGTGTGGGCTGGTTGGTGAACTCCGCCGGACCAGGTTAGGGCGCACCGGATCGCGGGCGGAGAGTCCGAAGTTCTGGACTTGTGCAGACTGAAGAACCGGGCGCCCACTTCTTGGGTTTCGGGCGCCCGAGTGTGGGTTTTCCTGCTGAGAAACAGGTTAAGTGTATTTCTGTTCTTGAGGTCAATTATACCGAAACCCCTTGTCTATAAAAGATGTGGACGACCTCCCCTGAGGTTCTTTTCTCCCCCTTCATGGTGAACCCAGGATTTTGCTTGGAAGCCCTCCAATTCCTCCCAAATTCTCCCTTTTTCCATTGAAGGCCTTGGATCCCTGCAGAACTGCAACGTCGACCTGTGGTGTTCTTGCTCGTATGCAGTGTGGGAGTGTCCAAATCCCACAAAACATCATTTGTTGGATAGAGGACGCGTAGAGGAAGACGTGGAATCCTTCCAATCACAATTTGGACAGGTATGTATGCTACAGTTGCTGTTTTACTGGACTCCTTGTGTTCTTGAGCTGAAACTTGGGTTTTCCTTTGATCTTTTGGATCCAAATCTCTTGGGAGCTGAAATTTCGAAGTGAAGATTGGTCCTTCCTCATTCCTTGCTGGTTTGGAGGTTCCTTCCACCTGATTTGAGGATTTAAAGGTGAGTTATAGCTCAGATTTTGAGTAATTAGCTTAAGTGCTGAATTCTTGGACATTTGATGGATTTCTTAGATTTTTTGCATCCAGATTTTTGTGAGGAACCTTGGAGAGGATTTGGTTTGTTCCATCACTATATTTGAGAGGTTTGTGACCCTTTTCCATGGGCTAGATTCGTTGGAATTCCAGAATTCATGCTAGAAGTGTTATTTGCTTAGTTGCTGGAATTTCTGGATGCATGTGAAGGAGGGTCCAGAAGTGGGTCCGAATCAGTGTGAGGACTTTTTGGACATCGAGTCGAGCTCCGTTTTAGCTGAAATTTGGAGGGTTTGTTCTTGAACCCCTGCTGGTGAGTTGGGCAAAGTTTCACTGCATTTGGACTTAAGATTTGGATTTTATCGCATGTTGAATCCATATTGGTCGTGCTTCCAGGCTGCAGTTCTGGGCTGATGTTCTGGGCGCCGAGAACTTGAGCAGGTGGGTCTGAATCTCGAGTTTGCAGTTTTGAGCCCGATTTCAACCGGTGTTGTTTGGAGGCCTTCCACTCGACTCCTAGCCTTTGTTGGATAGCGTTTGAGGTGGGTTAATGTTACCGAAATCGCCGAATTTTCTCCTAAGTTGTAGAGAGTGCAGCATACTGTTTTATTATCTGTTTAATCATGTTAGTAGCTCGAATTCATGAATTTGCATGTATTATTATGAAATCTGAATTTGGAGCATAAATTGATAATTTATAGACATGACTTTACATGCTGAACTGGGAATTGACTTAGGAGATAACTCGTGAACCTACAACCGTCACTTTTCGAACTATTATCAGATTTAGCTCTAGGAGCCGTTTCTGTTCTTGTATCACCGATGTTAGTGCGAGGTGGATACTTAGTTTGTTGTAGGACGAGTTTACGCTTGTGCTGGGATGCCGAGCGTGTATTTACAGTAGGGTTAGGCTGTTTTGTATTACCGGGTGCCGTCGGGGTTGACGGTGGACCCAGACTCTTGTTTTAGCTTCTGTTTGTGCTGAGGGCACGTGAGCTTGGAGTCTTTGACCCATTTTGACCCCTTTTCATTTGATTATAGCCTGCCGGAGCCTGTTTGTGCTCGACAGAGATACGCGTACTAACTCGGTTGGGTAGCTCCCCCGAGTGCCGCTCCGGAGTGAGGCCTCTCTTGCGTTGATGTCGCTGCGGATTAGTTGGATCTGATTTTGGACCGGCTACCCTTTTTGGTAGTGTGCGGTGTGGCTAGGCAGTTGGCTGGACGAGCCTGTTTGGGCAGTTCCGTTAGATTGGGTCAGGGGTGACTTTTCACTTTGGTGATAATTACTTGAGAGTTGGCTTGGATAGTGGTAGGGTAGTGGCATTACAGCTGTAGAGTTTATTCCAGCTTACTTTGTTGTTCTTTACCTACCAGCTATACTGTTACTCTCGTAGACTTAGTGGGTGGACCGTTGAGGTCGGTATTGGTACCCACTGAGGACTACTTCTTTTGATAGTAGTTCTCACACCCATTGTTGCCACCTTTTTCTTGCAGAGCCTTCGTCTGTTGCGGCTGCTGCTCTTGTTCCTGCGGATCGAGGTAAGGGAGTCGCGAGCTAGATTCCTACCTGTCCCTGTTGTTCCTAGAGGAGGACCCTACTGGAGATAGTCTCCTTTGAGTTGAGCCATGTACATATACAGTGAATTTGTTCCTATTTTGGTTTTGGAGGGACTGTTGTATTTTGGATTCTATATGTACAGGTGGCTTTGGTTCTATTAGTATGTTTTATTTCTGCTCTATATCTCTTGTAGTTGCTTGTATGTTTGTTTACAGGTTAGCTATCGCTTCGTATACATAGAAAAATCTATGTATACGGCGGATCTATTGGCGAGCTCGGGGAAACGAGTAATCCGGGGCGTGACAGAATTTCAGCATGCGATTATTTTTATTGTACTATCATGTTAGTAGCTCGAATTCATAGATTTGCATGTTTTCATATGAAATCTGAATTTGGAGCATGATCTAATGATTTTTAGATTAATTTTACATGCTGAACTGGGACTTCACTTAGGAGAAAATTTATTAAATCTATACCTGTCACTTTTCGAAAATGATAACAGATTTAGCTTCAGGAGTTGTTTTTACTTTTGTATCACCGCTGTTAGTGCGTCGTGGATATTTAGATTAGTGTAGGTTCAGATTACGCTCATGCTGGGATGCCGAGCCTACCTTTACAGCAGGGTTAGGCTGTTCCGGACTGTTGGGTGCCATCGGGGCTGACGGTGGACCTAGATCTTTGCTTCTTGCATCAGATTGTGCCGAGGGCACGTGAGCGTTAGTTGTTAGAACAGTTTGACCCATTTATGCTGATTATAGCTTGTGAGCTTACTTTCACAGCAAAGTTTAGGTTGTTCCGTACTGACGGTGGACCCAGATCTTTACTTTTGCATCGGATTGTGCCGAGGGCATGTGAGCTTTGATTGTTAGACCTGTTTGACCCATTTGTTATTGACTATAGCCTGTGAGCCTGCTTGAGCTCGACAGAGACACGCTTGCATACTCGTTTGGGTCGCGCCCATGAGTGCCGCTCCGTAGTGAGGCTTTCTTGCGTTGATGTCGTAGTAGTCCCGTTTGGGCAGCTTACATGGACCGGCCACCCCGTGGGTGGTGTGCGGTGTAGCGTTGGCGCAGGCGGGACTGGCCTGTGGCGGTCCCTATGGATTGGGTCAGTGATGGCTATCTTCTTAGCTAGTGATGCATGTGTTTACAGGGATTTTGATGTGCATAGTGGTAGGATAGTGGCACTGTAGCTGTAGAGTGTATTCCAGCTTATCTCATTGTTTTTTTACCTACTAGCTATATAGATAGTCTCGTAGACTTAGTGGGTAGGCTGTTGGGGTCGGTGACGGTACCCACTGAGGACTACTTTGTTTTATAGTAGTTCTCACACCCGCTGTTGCCACTTTTCTTGTAGAGCCGCCAGTTGCCGCTGCTGCTTCTGATCGTGGTGAGGGAGTTGCGAGCTAGATCCCTGTCTACCCCGGTCATCATGCTAGAGGAGTACCCCTGCTAGAGAGAGTTTCTTTTTGGGGAGTGGCCATGTATATACAGTTGTACTTTATATTTTGGATGGATAGAGATGTATTTTGGAAACTTGTGTGTACAGCTAGCTTTGTTTGTAGTTATATTTCTGCTTAGCAGCTCTGTTACTTTCTTGTAATTGTACTTACATATTTGTAGGTCTAGCTATCGCTTCGTGTACACGGCAAAATCCTGTGTATACGGCGGATCTGTTGGCGAGCTCGGGAAGGCAGGAACCCGGGGTGTGACACCTAGGGCATGTTTGTTTGGGTGGAAGTGGGGTGGAAGTGCAGAGGGGGGTAGTCGTTTTCGCAAAAAATGACCACTTCCGTCGTTTGGTTCGCCGTAAAAAAGTTATGATCGAAACTCGAGTTAACCTGAAACTGCGTAATTGACCCACCGTGGGCCGAAGTCAATTACGGTGAAGAGAGGTGAAGAAAACATATTATTTTTAATTATATAAAAATATAATTATATAATAATATTATTTAAAATATTATATAATTAAATTTTAATTAAATTTTAATTATATAATTATATTTTATATAATTAAATTTTAATTATATAATTAAAAATTATATTATATAAAAATATAATTATATAATTAAATAATATTATATAATTAAACTTTAGTTACATAATTAAATTTTAATTATATAAAAATATTTTATAATTAAATTATTTATTTTATAATTAAATTTTAATTATATAAAAAATATTATATAATTATTTTTTATATATATAATTAAATTTTAATTATATAATAATATAATTATATTTTTTATTTATTAAATTATTTATTATTTATACATAAATTATAGTTTTACATCAAACACCTCCTACCAAACAAACAACAGAACTAATAAACCTTTACTTCAATAACTATGAAACAAACAGCAGAAAAGAAGTAGTTTTCACCGAACTCCACTTCAACCCAAAGTCCACTTCAACCCAAAGTCCTGTTTCGACGAAACAAACATGCCCCTAATGTCAAAATTGAAATTCAAAATTTATATTCAAATTTCAAATTCAAATTCAAATTCAAATTTTGATTTTCATTTCAAATTTCTAACTCAATCTTGATTCCTAATGTCAAAATTGAAATTCGAAAATTATATTCACATTCCAAATTTAAAATTTACATTGAAATAACAAACTCAAATTCAAATTCAAAATTTGAATTTCAGTTGGAATTTCTAGTTAAAATTTAAATCACAAATTGAGGCTTGAAATTTGAATTCAAAGTGTAAATATTAGATTTTGAACTCAAAATTGAAATTGAAATCATGATTCAAAATTTGAATTCAGATTGTAAGTTCAAATTTAAAATTTTGTATTTCAATTCAACAAATTTAAAAGTATTTGAATTCAAATTATAATTTTAGATTTTTGACTTTAGTTTCAAATGCAAATTTTTATTTTAAAATTAAATATTTCAATTCTAAATAAAAATTAAACTTTGAATTGGATTTTAGGTTTATTTAAAAAATTTATTAAATAATCTAATCCAAACACGGTATTATGTTATATTTTTTTAATCCAACCCTAATATCAGTCCTATCATGTATCTTGTTCAGTTATTACCAAATATACCCCAAGTTCCGTAATAAATAATCAATTTTAGCTAAAAATTTCAACGATAATCAGTGAAACGGTTGACGCAAGAGTCATGCTCAAACAGCATTTTTGTATAGTCTCTGGTCACGCCAAAAGAAGACTAGCAATCTGAGTTTTGGCTTGTCCTTATTTAGAAGTAGTGGCAGGTCACAACTTTCTTTGTTATAATCAAACAAGGTGACTACTTTATATTCTGAAAAAATTGTATAATTCCGTAAAAAAGACTTTCTTGTATTAGAAACCTTACGAGTATCTATCTTTGTAGCTTTCTCAAAGATAATGCTTCGGATTAAAGCTTCCTTCTTACATCACATAATTTTTACCAAACTTTTGGGTGTCACTTTTAATAATTGAGAATTCTAGAAGACGTGCAAACTAAGCTAGGAGGTCTTCTGCTTAAGCATTCAACAACATTATCAGTTCTTAGATTTGGGTGTCATACAGTCTATCTCACCCTGGGGCCTAGATAAGATACTGTACAATTTGGGGTAAATCTTTGTTACTTTCATAGATAGTATGCTGTATTGTAGAAGACAATAATTAATTTTCCTTTTTATGTTTTTTTTAAAATTTCAAACTAAGAATAGGAAGCTTAAAGGATAGGGCTAATAAGCGTGAGTAGCACCGTTGCCTTTAGGTACCCTACAAGTGGCCGAGGACAGACTCAAAGGACGAACAGACACATGACCATAACAACCACCCGGGCACCTCTTGTCACTCTTCGAGATCGTCAATTGGACCCGCTTGGACACGTGCAATAGATCCGTTGAACGGGCAAGATTTTTCCCTCCGACGCGAAGTGGAATTACATATCAACCGGTACAATAACATGCACGATATGAATATAATAGAGTATCAGAGTGAATTATAATAAACTAAAACCAATACAACTTTAAACTTAAAAGTTTACAATTTTTAGTCCTTTTCAAAATATTAAAAGTCTCTTTTCTTATTATAAAAGGGAGTGCATCTAGACCTCTCTCTAGGTCCACTATTCTGCAACACTCTTACCGCGTTCACGCACCTCACCGACCATCGTAGGCTCTAAAAAAGGATAAACAACAAAAAGTTGAGAACTACAGTTAATTCCCAGTCGGTGCAACCCTTTGAAAGTTGCGCTTTACACTCATTCGATCCAAAGGATGCATTAATAGATAAATAACAATAACAACAAATATTTCTATAATAAAAATGCAATAATGGAAATACAAATACAATACCTCAAGTATACAACACCACCATACCATTGGTTTCATGTTTACCCAAATTACCTCATATTTCTAATTATCTAGTTGATTAGTTTCATTTCACACTACACCTCACGAAAAATCGATGGAGATCGTACTACTCTCCAATCGATAGGCATTTGGAGTTGAGGGTGATCGCCCGTCCAAGTACCACATGAGGAGTCGAGAGGATCGACACTCCAACGTAACGTGGGAGTCGATCGGCCTACCCAATGCATATGAGGGAATCGAGGGTGATCAGCACTCCCTATAGACACTTTCAGAAGGTCACGACAAACTCATTGTTCACCCTAAGTTTGTATGACTTTTAGGATTGTTAACCATGTCTAATACACATAACTTGTTCTCTAATTCATATTTAATCTAGAGTTCATATACCGCTATGTTTCACCTTAGGTTTCGACCTAAGTTAAATGCTACACTTATTTTACCTATACCACAAGGTTCTCAATACACATATATGCACATATCCATTTATCTCATTATCATACAAAGGGTCAAAATCCTAATTTTTCTAGCATGCAACTAGAATCCCATTTAGTTCAACTACCTCATGTAATACAAGCAAAAAAATTCAAGAAACTAAGAACAAAGAGGAGATCAAATCCTTTTCACTGGTATTCCCCACCTTTGTTGGATCTTCCACAAAGAGATGACCTAGCTCTCTTCAAAACTCCAAGAAAATCCTAGAAAATGGTTCTAACAGGTTAATATTCCCCACCTTTTTAAAAATATCAACTCACCTCTCCTCCTCTAGTAACCCAAATGTTGATGAGAAGAGCTCCTTCTCCCTCCTAAAGCTTTGTCTTGAGGTCTTAGACCCGCTCCAAGCTCCAAAGGAGATCAATCCCCAAGATTCAACAATGAGGAAATCGTTGTTTCCTTTTGAGGGAGAGAATAGGAGAGAGAGAGGAAGAGAGAGATTGAGAATGGTGAAGATGGCTGTGGATTAGGGTTCACAACGAGAAAACCCTATTTATAGTGTTGCTACAATAGCAACTTAACTCCTCAACAAAAATTATTTGCAACAGACAAAATAGAGCCTGCGCGCTAGGTCTAGGCCCGATTTTTTGGGCGCCCGAATCCATCAAAACTGTGTCCGGTCCAATTTCCTAACGCCCAATAGATTTGTCTGCTTTTCAGTTCGGGCGCCCGAAGGATATTTCGGACATCCGAATGATAATTCTCTCGTGCAACTAGCACTCTCGGGAAGAGGATCCGAATCCTATTCGGACGCCCACTTTGCACCATCCGAAAATGATTCCAGGCATCCTGGGGACAATTCCGGCATCTAATTAATTATTTCCAATGCCACTCGAGCTCTAGAGTTGGGTGGCCAATTTTTATCCAGGCGCCCGCAAGTGGGTTCCGAATCAACATCAGGGTGCCTATACGACATTCTGGGCATCTGAATCCTCTATTCCGCAAATTCAACTCTCTAGATAAGCGTCTCGAAGATCCATGCACTGCGAGGGACCCTCCGAAATATTTCTGAGCACCCGAACTCCTGTTATAGGCATCAGAATTGGTTTGGAACTGAGATTTCTAAGTTTTGAAGTACTGCTTCGATCCGAATTGATTCTACTTCAATCCAAACTTGGTCTAAACCTCTCAAATCCCATTTTAATCATGTCTAGCATGACTTAATCCAATTTAACCAAAATTTGGTACATTACACCTCTCCCGAACATATGCAATATAACTATATATATATATATATATATATATATATATATATATATATATATATATATATATATATATATATATATAGAGAGAGAGAGAGAGTTCGGCTACTATACTATCGATAGCACCAAGCACTTGGTGCTATTAAGTTTTCCACCGTTAGATCTACCTCGTTAATCATTTTCATCCGTTAGATCGTACTATTCAACCAACCACCCACTCAACCCTAGGGGACCACTATCATCCTAACCGTACATATACCTTCATCTAAGGGCCAATAACCTAATAGCACCAATGACTTGGTGCTATTAATAGTATAGTGGCCTAATTATATATATATATATATATATATATATATATATATATATATATATATATATATATATATATATATATATATATATAGTAGGTCTTGTGTGCTATTAGGAGCACAAAGGCCTCCGTGCTCCTAAGCCGTTTTTGATGATGAAACTTTCGAATCGACGATCGGCTCCGTTAGACATGATCTAGCGTATTTGAAGTATTTAGAAAATATTTTTTGCAGATTTTCGATATCATTTGCCTAGTGATCGAAAGGATTCAAAATCAACAATTTTTAATGGTTGATGTATGCCGTTTGCAAGTTTAACGGTGTAGAAGTATTCAAATCAGATAAAATTTTGATAGAAAATTCTTTAAACTATTTACAACAAGATCAATATCTCTTATAAAGAATTTTAGTGCTACATCATAACATTTTGTGAGATTTTTATTTTCAACCGTTGATTTTGAGTCCTTTCAATCACTAGGTAAATGATATAAAAAAATTGCAAAATTTATTTTCTAGATAGTTCAAATATGCTAGCTCAAGTTTAACGGAGCAGATCATCAATTCGGAAGTCTCATCATCGAAAACGGCTTAGCAGCACGGAGGCCTCCATGCTCCTAATAGCACACAAGACCTACTCTCTCTCTCTCTCTCTCTCTCTCTCTCTCTCTCTCTCTCTCTCTCTCTCTCTCTCTCTCTCTATATATATATATATATATATATATATATATATATATATATATATATATATATATATATATATATATTTATATTTATATAGTCCAGCTACAATGCTATCAATAACACCAAGCACTTGGTGCTACCAAGGTTTTCCGCCGTTAGATCTACTCCTTTGACCATTTCTACCACTTAGATCATACTATTCCACCAACCATCCACTCAATCCTAAGGGATCACTATCATCCTAACTACACATCGCTTAATCCAAGGGCAGAAAATCTAATAGCACTAATAACTTGTAGTACACTGAACTCCAGTGTGTTGTACCGAACTTCTACAAATTGTGGAGTTCTGGTGGAAAGTGTTTTCGGCGCAAGTGAGGAGCAGAAACGAACTTCGAAAAAAAAAGTCAAATCTGTCAAACTGTAGAATTCTGCGGCTTATTTCGGCATGGATGTGTTGATACCGGAATGGCGTGGTTGAGCTGAAAATCCAGCTCTCGGGTTCTGCGGAGTGGAAACCGGAATAAACTCACTTGATTCCGGTATGGATATGTTCATACCGGTATGGATGTAATTAGTTTCGGTATGGATTGTGAGATACCGGAATGCAGTGAGAAATCTGGAAATCCAGCTCTCGGGTCTTGCAGAATCCCTCGTGGCATACCGGAACGACCACCCATATTTCAGTATTCCAGCGCTCATACCGGAATGCAGAGCTGCGAAATGCCAGCTTTGGCTGGCTGTGTGTAGTGATATGTGTGGGGGGGGTAGTTTGGTCTTTTCACATGAGTGGGGGTGTATGAAAGGCTGAGACACCTTCCCCTTCTCATCTTCTTCATCCTCTACTTCTCCTCTCCCTCTCCTCACTTTCTCTCTCTAGAGATCTCTCCAAAGCTTGGAGAAAAGGGTGGATTGAGCTTGGAAAAGGTTTCCAAAGTGGAGAAGAAGCATCTTGGTGCAAGAAATTAAAAGCTTGGGGAACTCGTGGCTAAGGTGAGTTCCTCATGATTTGGGTTCAAACCTTAGAAATTATCTAGTATTTTGAGGTTTTTGGAGACCCTAGGCAATCTAATCCACAAAACGTAGAGATTGGCCAAGAAATTTCGGGGTTCTACATGCATGCATGTGAAACCTAGGTGAAATAAGGGCTTTTGCCATGGAAGGTTCTAAAAATATTTGGACCTTCGAGAATTGCAATTGAGGTCGTAATGAGTAACGAACCATTTTCTTGTAGAAGCTTGGGTTGAAGCAAGAACTCAAGGCTTAGTGACCTAGGAGCTCAAGGAATTCAAGACTTGGGAGCTCTTGAGGTGGGTTTGTGTTTACCGAAGTGATTAGGTCATTTTCATGTCTAGGGTAAATAACCATTTGAAATTAAAATGGTTTAGAAGTATGTAACCCTAGAATTTGCATGTTGGCAAAAATGAGACTCATGATGAATTGAGCCATGGGCTCATCTTGCATGTTGATGAATTCAAGTATTTCATTATTAATTATACTTGTTATGTGATTGTATATATGAATTAGAACCTAGTGTTGTGAGACATAGGTTGAAAAGTGCAAATGGAACCTGTGTCATTTAACATAGGTTGGAACATGAGATTGGAACCTAGTGTCATTGAACATAGGTTGGAACATGAAATTGGAACCTAGTGTCATGGAACCTAGGTTGAGAATGTAAAGTAAACCTAGTGTCATTGTGTTACGGATTTTATATTGGCATATTTCGTAAAGTGAGTCGGAGTCTTGAAGGTTCAAAGAAGAAAAGATGAAGATTGAAGACTCAAAGACTCAACGTATGAATTCACGATGCTTGGTAAGTTTAAATAATCTTGATGGTGATTTATGAACATTTACAAGTGTTTGGAAGACATTAGAATAGGTTTTTAATGATTTATAAACGAATCGGAAAAATTCATGCTACGGGGTCCGGACCTTGGGAGCTGCGGTTCGAAACCCGTAAGCCTGTCAGGCTGTTTCGTAAACCGGGTCCGGACCCTGATGGCTTCGGTCCGGACAATGAAAAGCTGAAACGTTTCAGAGTCCGGACCCTGCATCCAAGTTCCGGACCCTACATCCAAGGTCCGGACCCCGACCCGTCGTGTTTTTTCAAAAATATATTTTTCAATCCTACTCTGATTCTAATGTCTCCCAAACCTATAAATAAGATGGTAGATTTCTTAAAATCAGTTTTACAATTCTAGTTGGATTCTATTTGCTTCCAAACCTTTTTAAAATCAGTTTTGCAAATCCTAATTTGATTCCAAACATTTTTAAAATCAGTTTTCAATCCTAGTCTATCTCGGATTGGTTCTAAACCTATAAATAAAATGTGGGGGTATCTCTAAAACGTGGTTAAGCATAGAATACCTTTTAGAAACCCTAGAAGCTTGTAGGTAGCCGTTTTTCTCATCTTTTACATCAAGCTTCTCTCAAATTGATTCATGGTGCCCTAAATCTTTAATATTCTTTTAGAATCAATTTGAGGATTGCTTAGAGATAATTCTCACAGATCTTTCATGATACTCTAAGCAAGGAATCACCATCAATTTTATTGATCTTGCTCCGGACGGAGTGCGCTCGTGGATTCGGGTGGGCGTCGTGGATTCGACGTGTAGAAGGCTTCGTGGATTCGAAGTTGGGCGTTTCGTGGATTCGAGACGTGGCGTTCGTGGATTCGAACGTGGGGCGTGGACAACCCGGTGGTGTGCGCGAGATCCAAAGAAGATAAAAGAGAGGTTTGAGTCCGTGGAGTCGGTAATCACCTTGTAATCTTTTATTTCTTAGTGGATTGTTATCGCGTGTTGGTCCCGTGGGTTTTTTACTCCTAGTTGGAGTTTTCCCACGTAAATCTCGGTGTGCTATTTTTATTTCCGCACTTATTTTATTGCATCGAGATTTGTGGTTTGGCCATTATACCTATTCACCCCCCTCTAGGTATTGATAGTATCTAGATAGATCCTTAGGGCTCCCCCGTAACTTACAATTGGTATCATAGCGGGATCTAGATTTATCTATCATTATGGGTGAAGGTGGTAACATTAATCGACCTCCGTTCTTTGATGGCACAAACTATGCTTATTGGAAAGTTCGCATGAGAGCTTTTCTAATTGCCATCGACGAGCGTGTTTGGCAATCCATCGAATTTGGATGGAAACATCCTACCGAAAAGGTAGAGAATGTTGACAAGCCCAAACCTCGGAATAAGTGAAGTAAGGAAGAGATTGATTTATCTTCTTACAATGGTAGGGGAATTAATGCATTATTTAATGCTCTATCTCAAACCGAGTTTTCACGCGTCTCGGCGTGTGAAACGGCTAAGGAGATTTGGGATACTCTCCAAGTTACGCATGAGGGAACTAGCTTGGTAAAGGTCCAAAAACTTCAAATGCTTACAAGTAAATTTGATTCAATTTTCATGGACGATCATGAGACCTTTACCGAGTACTATACTCGTCTTCAAGACATAGTCAATACATGCGCAAACTTGGGAGAGAAAATCTCGGAATCTAAAGTTGTAAGAAAATTTTTGAGAACTCTTTCCGAAAGATTTCGTCCGAAGGTTGCGGCCATTGAGACTATAAAACACCCGGACGAGATGAAAGTCGAGGAATTAGTAGGCGGTTTACAAACGTATGAAATGACTTTTCCTACTAATGAATCTTCTTCCAAGTCTTCTTCTAAAAGTACAGGTATTGCACTCAAATCTACTAAGGAGGAGGACGATGACTCGGATTCCGATGAAGAGATTCGCTTGCCGACTTTGAACACCAATTGGCGCGTCTCACGAAGAAATTTCGTCAGAATTTTCGGAAGAACAAGAAAAAGCGATCTACATCCAAATCTTCTTCTAAAGGATCTTCAAATTCTAAATCCTCTAAAGAGAAGAAACTTGCAAAGTCATCTAAAGAAAAAGATGAGTTTGAAGGGGAAATTCGATGTTACAAATGTAAAGGCTACGGCCATATTTCTTCGGATTGTCCCACTAAGAAATCCTATAGAAAGAAGGCTTTGCAAGCAAGAACTTGGGACGATTCTAGTTCTGAAGAATCGACCTCAAGTGATGAAGAGAAAAATAATGTTGCTTTAAGTTCTCATACTCCTTTGCCTATAGCTACATATTTTTCATCTATTATTTCTGACTCTTCTCTTTCTCCTTCCTTGCATGAAACTTCGACGGACGATGGCGAGAGTGATGGGGAGTCGGATGATGAAGGCTTAGCTGAGGCGTATAATCAACTACTCATTGAATCGAGAAAAATGACTAAGCACAATAAAAAGCTGAGGAAACACTTACTTGAGCTAGAAGATGAGAACAATAAACTAAAGACTGATACTAAAGCTCTTGAGGAGGAAAATGAGTTGATCTTGAAGAACAATGGAATCCTCCAAGAGAAGCTAGACCAATCGGAGATAACGATCAAATTTCACCGAGAAAAGATTGGCTTTCTAGAAAAGCAATACAAGGAAATTCATGCTACCAACCAAGTTTTGACCAAACAAGTCCATCAACTCAAGTCCGACATACAAAAATTCTCCTCCGGTTCGAAAAAACTTGATAATATGCTCGGATTGGGTCAAACGGACAAACTTGGTGTTGGATATGAGAGAACATTTGTTGAGAAGGTAAAAAATTCTATTCCCAAAGTCTCAACAAGTGTAAAAGAAAAAACATGCCATAGATGCGGAAAGAAAGGACATATCAAGAAGACATGCCTTAAAAAGAAAACTCAAGTGGCATCTTCTAAACATCTATCGGCATCTTCCATCACTCGACAACCCCCACGGATTCAAAAGCAACATCAATCGAGCCGAGTAGCAAACATCAACCAAAAGTTGAAGCCACAACAACCGGTTTCTGTTACGGATTTTATATTGGCATATTTCGTGAAGTGAGTCGGAGTCTTGAAGGTTCAAAGAAAAAAAGATGAAGATTGAAGACACGAAGACTCACCGATTGAATTCACGATGCTTGGTAAGTTTAAATAATCTTGATGATGATTTATAAATATTTACAAGTGTTTGGAAGACATTAGAATGGATAAAAATTGTTTTAAATTATAAAAAATGAGTTTTCCAACTTCCAGGATCCAGACCCTGGACTGAGGTTCGGATCCCGTACGCCTCCCTGGTTGTCACGCAGGGAGGGTCCGGACCCTGAGGGCTGAGGTCCGGATCCCGTACGCCTCTCAGGCTATTTCGCAAAGAGGGTCCGGACCCTGTTGACTGCGGTCCGGACAATGAAACGCGGAAATGTTTCAGGGTCCGGACCCTGCAATCCACGGTCCGGACCCCGACCCGTCGCGAAGTTTTGGAAAGTTATTTTCTCAATCCTACTCTAATTCTAATATCCCCCAAACTTGTAAATAAGATAGGAGATTCCTTAAAATATCTTAGCAATCCTAATTTGGTTCTAAACCTTTCTAAAATCAGTTTTTCAATCCTAGTCGAAATCGGTTTGCTTCCAAACCTTTCTAAAAACTATTTTTAATCCTAATCTATTTCGGATTGCTTCTAAACCTATAAATAAGATGTGGGGGTGTCTCTAAAATGTGGTGAAGCATAGATTATCTTTTAGAAACCCTAGAAGCTTGTAGGTAACCGTTTTTCTCATCTTCTACATCAAGCTTCTCTCAAATTGATTCATGGTGCCCTAATTTCTAATATTCTTTTAGAATCAATTTGAGAATTGCTTAGAGATTATTCCCACAGATATTTCATGTTCTTCTAAGCAAGGAATCATCATCAACCTTATTTGTTTTGCTCCGGACGGAGTGGCGTCGTGGAGTCGGCGTGATCAAGACGGTTCGTGGATTCGGATCGTTGGTGCTCGAGGATTCGAGTGGCGTCCGTGGATTCGGACGTGGGGCGTGGACAACCCGTTGGTGCGCGTGATCCGCTGAAGAGAAGGGAGAGGTTAAGTCCGTGGAGTCGGTGATTGATATACTCTAGATAGATCCTAGGGCACCCCCTATCTCACAATTGGTATCAAAGAGGGATCTAGGCTTTATCTTTCATAATGGGTGAAGGAGGTAATATATTTTGGCCACCTTTATTTGATGGAACCAACTACGCTTATTGGAAAGTCCGGATGAGAGCCTTCCTCATCGCAATTGATGAGCGAGTATTGTAAACCGTTGAACTTGGATGGAAACATCCAACCGAAGTGGTTAATAACGCAACTGTACCTAAGCCACGGAATAAGTGGTCGAAGGATGAAATTGATTTATCCTCTTTTAATGGTAAGGGAATAAATGCTTTATTTAATGCCCTAACTCAAACCGAGTTTTCACGCGTCTCGGCGTGTGAAACGGCAAAAGAGATTTGGGATACCCTACAAGTTACACATGAGGGTACAAGTCTAGTAAAAGTTCAAAAGCTCCAGATGCTTACGAGTCAATTTGATTCTATTCGAATGGAGGAGCATGAATCTTTTATTGAGTATTTTACTAGACTCCAAGATATCATTAATACATGTGCTAACTTGGGAGAGAAGATCCCCGAATCTAAGGTTGTTAGAAAAATCCTTCGAACACTTCCGGAGCGCTTTAGGGCTAAAGTCGCGGCTATTGAAACGATCAATCATCCGGATGATATGAAAGTTGATGAATTAGTAGGCGCCTTACAAACTTATGAAATGACTTTTCCTACTAATCAATCTTCTTTCAAGTCTTTCTCTAAAAGTACAGGTGTTGCACTTAATTCAACAAAGGAGGAAGACGAGGATACCGAATCCGACGATGAAGTTTCTCTTGAAAAGTTTGAACGTCAAATGGCACTTCTTACTAAGAAGTTTCGTCAGAAGTTTAGGAAGAACCAAAACATTCAAGCTTCATCCTCCAACCGAAAGCCTTCTTCTAACGGATCGTCACATTCTAAATCCTCTAAAGAGAAGAAGCTTGGAAAGTCTTCTAAAGAAAATGATGAGTTTGTAGGGGAAATCCGGTGTTACAAATGCCGAGGCTATGGACATATCGCCACGGATTGTCCCTCTAAGAAATCCTACAATAAGAAGGCCTTACAAGTTAGAACTTGGGATGATTCTAGTTCCAATGATTCAAGTTCTAGTGAAGAAGAAACCAATGATGCAATTGCCTTTTCTTCACACGTTTCTCCTTCTCCTTCTACTTTTTGTTTATCATCTATTATTTCTAACCCCTTTGATTCTTTCTCTGTGCATGATACATCGAGCGACAATGGCACAAGTGAGGGGGAGTCGGATGATGATGACTTAGCCGAGGCGTACAATCAACTACTAATAGAATCGAAGAAGATGGCTAAGCACAACAAGAAGTTGAGGAACCGACTTTTGGAGCTTGAGGATGACAAAAAGACATTGAGTACTTCAAATAAAGCTCTTGCGGAGGAAAGGGAACATATGTTGACTAACAATAAGATCCTCCAAGAGAAGCTAGACCAATCGGAGATAACGATCAAATCGCATCAAGAAAAGGTTGGCTTTCTAGAACTACAATACAAGGAAATTCATGTTTCTAATCAAGTTTTGACCAAACAAGTCCATCAACTCAAGTCCGACATACAAAAATTCTCCTCCGGATCAAAGAAACTTGATGATATGCTCGGATTGGGTCAACAAGCAAACTTGGACTTGGATATGAGCGGACATTTGTTGAGAAGATAAAAAATTCTTTTCCCAAAGTCTCAACAAGTGTAAAAGAGAAAGTATGCCATAGATGCGGAAAGAAAGGACATATCAAGAAGACATGCCAAAAAAAGAAAACTCAAGTGGCATCTTCTAAGCATCTATCGGCATCTTTCATCACTCGACAACCCCCACGGTTTCAAAAGCAACATTAAAAAGGTCGAGTACCCAAGGTCAACCGAAAGTCAAAGCCACAACACTCAACTACTCCAAAGCGGAATGCGATGGTGAGACCAAAGGTTGATCAAAAGTCAAAACAATCGGTGCCCAAATGCAACAAAACAAGACAACCAACAATCCGACAAGTTTGGATTCGGAAAGGTGATATCTTTCCTTCTCTAAAGTCTTAATTTGTTTTGACTTTACGTAGTGCATTGATTGGTTCTTATTGCATATCTCTTGTTCATTGCATTCTACGTTTTAGTGCTTTCATTGTTACGATTTTTAGATTCTTTGAATGATTAGAACATTAAATAGTGCATTGAATATCAATAGGTTCACTTTCATTCACTCTTAATTAATCTCATATTAATTATCGGTTTTACTTTATTTTCATTATATTTGAAGATAATTTATTATGAGAATTCTTCATACTTATATTCATCAAATTTAGGCAATCATGTGTAATCTCTAGGAGCTTAACCTATCTCGGTTGTGTGTGTTGAATTTGATGAATAGTCATTCTCTTATGGACTAAAATTTGTCACATGTTCTTTCAACTAAGAGATTGCATAAGCAAGGGGAGTTATTATTATATAAAATAAAATGGTCATATGCTTTGAAAGATGTGGAAAGAGTTACATCCTTAAAGGAGTGTGAAAACTACCACCACATGGAGGAAAGAGCTACCACCCCGGTCGTCCGGTTAGTGTGTGCAGCTACCACATGAGAATTGAATTGCATATCCGAAAAATATATATATATAAGTGCAAAAGGATGCAAAAGAAAAATGTCATAAAATTTTATTTTTTCGGTGTTATAAGGTGGTCCACATACATAAAAGATGCTCAAAGAGCCACCCCCTGTGCGATATTGGTTTTATCTCAAATTTGAATGTTTATGCAACAAATTTCTGTCTCTTTGATGAATCCCTTAAGTCATCTTCATAATCCGTTTACATCTTGATAGCTTTTGAGCCTTTAGATTATTTTTGATGACTTGATTTTGAAGTTTATATGAATTAAGAAATCGTGTAATATTTTATCTACATTATGGTGATTGTGTAGTAAAGTTCTTAATTCTTATGAAATTAATAGGGATTGAAAGAAGTCAATGTGAACTTATACTCCTCATGCACTAACAATGTTGGACGTTTTTATCACAAGTGGTTTCAAAATTGAAAAAGCTTTAAACTTGTGTTTTGATTGATCTCTCTTTAAACTCTCTCTATTTTTGGGTGTTTTCTTTTGGCAATTTTTTGACAAAAAGGGGGAGAGAGGTAATGATGACTTAGACACATAAACAAAGGGGGAGAGATTGCATGAACAAAGGGGGAGCGATTTTGATATTTTTTCTAATAACTTTGTTCGTGGAGAATGCAAATTTTTGCAGGTCTTTAAAGACTTCAAGACTCCATGTTTGTCTAAGTCATAGAGTTTATTTTAGGAGTTACAAAATTGTAATTTTGAGTTTATTTTGGATCTTTCACGCGAGAAGTTCATTGTTTTGGTGATGGCAATGAATTTCATTTTTGGAGAGATGAGCATCGTGAATGTTTTATATATTTTTGAGTTTTGTCACGAAATTGCCAAAGGGGGAGATTGTTACGGATTTTATATTAGCATATTTCGTGAAGTGAGTCGGAGTCTTGAAGGTTCAAAGAAGAAAAGATGAAGATTGAAGACACGAAGACTCACCGATTGAATTCACGATGCTTGGTAAGTTTAAATAATCTTGATGATGATTTATAAATATTTACAAGTGTTTGGAAGACATTAGAATGGATAAAAATTGTTTTAAATTATAAAAAATGAGTTTTCCAACTTCCAGGATCCGGACCCTGGACTGAGGTCCGGATCCCGTACGCCTCCCTGGTTGTCACGCAGGGAGGGTCCGGACCCTGAGGGCTGAGGTCCGGATCCCGTACGCCTCTCAGGCTATTTCGCAGAGAGGGTCCGGACCCTGTTGACTGCGGTCCGGACAATGAAACGCGGAAATGTTTCAGGGTCCGGACCCTGCAATCCACGGTCCGGACCCCGACCCGTCGCGAAGTTTTGGAAAGTCATTTTCTCAATCCTACTCTAATTCTAATGTCCCCCAAACCTGTAAATAAGATAGGAGATTCCTTAAAATATCTTAGCAATCCTAATTTGGTTCCAAACCTTTCTAAAATTAGTTTTTCAATCCTAGTCGAAATCGGTTTGCTTCCAAACCTTTCTAAAAACTGTTTTTAATCCTAATCTATTTCAGATTGCTTCTAAACCTATAAATAAGATGTGGGGGTGTCTCTAAAACGTGGTGAAGCATAGATTATCTTTTAGAAACCCTAGAAGCTTGTAGGTAACCGTTTTCCTCATCTTCTACATCAAGCTTCTCTCAAATTGATTCATGGTGCCCTAATTTCTAATATTCTTTTAGAATCAATTTGAGAATTGCTTAGAGATTATTCCCACAGATATTTCATGTTCTTCTAAGCAAGGAATCATCATCAACCTTATTTGTTTTGCTCCGGACGGAGTGGCGTCGTGGATTCGGCGTGATCAAGACGGTTCGTGGATTCGGATCGTTGGTGCTCGAGGATTCGAGTGGCGTCCGTGGATTCGGACGTGGGGCGTGGACAACCCGTTGGTGCGCGTGATCCGCTGAAGAGAAGGGAGAGGTTAAGTCCGTGGAGTCGGTGATTGATATACTCTAGATAGATCCTAGGGCACCCCCTATCTCACAGTTTCTATAAAGCCAAATGCGACGTGGAGACCCACGGTTGATCGGAAGTCAAAACAAACGGTGCCCAATGTCAACAAACCAAGACAACCAACAATCCGACAAGTTTGGGTTCGAAAAGGTGATATCTTTCCTTGTCTTAAATCTTAACTTATTTTTAACTTTGTGTAGTGCGTTGATTGGTTCTTATTACATATCTCTTGATCATTGCATTACACGTTTTGGTGTTTTTATTGTTACGATTTTCGAAGATCATTGAATGGTTAAATATTAAATAGTGCTTGCAATGTCAATACTTCACTTTCATTCATTTCTAATTAATTTCACATTAATTATCGATTTTACTTTATTTTCATTATTTATGAAGATAATTTATTATGAGAATTCTTAATACTTATATTCATCAAATTTAGGTAATCATGTGTAATCTCTAAGAGACTTAACCCTACTTAGTGTAAGCAATTTCCATCAGAAAGAATCGGACTGAAGCAGGTCATGAACTACGTTCCTTTGACCCTGACTTCAACTACCACATATGTGAGAATTCGAATTTTAAAATTTTATCGTGAAATTTGAATTCTGTGTTCCTCTCCCCTTTACTGTGTTTTTTATCTGTATTTGTATATATATACATGTATAGGTATATATATATGTATATATATTGTATTATTTTAGTATTTTGTTGTTTTATGTTTTTGGTTGCGGAGAGAGGATGGTTTATGGCGCAATTCGGAGTCTGTTTCTGACGATCCAAAATGGTAGATTCGATGTCTTGGCAGTTCTGAACGCGATGGTGCAATCCGTTTGCACATGCGACAGACGGATCGAGATATATCGTGAGTTCTTCACTGAGGGGTCGTAGTGTATATTTTATTGTTTCGCGATCTGGACCCTGTTTCATGCACCGTTTTGCGTGAGATCGAATGTGGAGGGGTGTCTGGGCATTTTGTTCCTGCTGTGAGGGACTTGGGGCTAAATTGCAGTGTTTGAGGGGCCTTTTTGCATTTATACATGTGTGTATATGTGTGTGTGTGTGTGTGTGAGTGGAGAGAGAGTGAGCTCCTCTCTTCTTCTCTCCTCCCTCAGCTCCCAGCACTGAGACACCCTTCTCCTCAGCTCCCCTGCCCTCTCCCCGAGTGCCGCCGGCCGCCGCCGACCTCCCCTGACCGGCGCAAACTCCGGCCACTCTCCCTCTCTCCCTTTTCTTCTTCTTCTCCTTCTTCTTCTTCTTCTTCTTCTTCTTCTTCTTCTTCTTCTTTTTCTCCTCCTTCCCTGCAGTGTGCACCCAGGGTAAACCCACGCCTCGGGTCCCCCTGAGGTGGCACGACTGCCGGCGACCAGCCCCGCCGCCGGGAGCCGCCGCCGAGCTGCTGCCACCTGCTGCTAGGACAGCTGCGGGCCGAGGTTGCTGCACCCGAGCCGTCGCCGCCTCCCGCCGGCGCAGCACCCTCCGGCCAACTCCGGGAGGACCTCCGGCACCGTCGCCTTCCTCCCCGGCCGCCCCCGTGCCGTCAAAGCGCCGCCGCAGCCGCCGCAGCCGCCGCGGGCTTAGCCTGGGCCGCTAGGGCAGCCGCGGCCGAGCACCCTCCGCCGCCGCCGCCGCCGGGTTTTGTTGTCGCGGTCACCTCCCACCCGACGTCCGGCGACCCCCTCTTGCCGGTGCTCACGTCGCCGCCGGCCGCTGTCGTCGTTTGTTGTCGGCGCCGCCGTGCCCTAGCCACCCGAGAGTGAGCTTTCTCCCCGCACCGCCGCCGCCGCTTCCTGCCGCCGGTTGAGGTGAGCATCCTCTTCCTCACCTTCCCCGCATCCAACCCTGGCAGCCGCGCGCCTTGTATGTTGGCCGGCAGCCGGCCGGAGCTAGTTACTCCGGCCAGGGTGTGTTTTTAGCTTGGTTTTGGCCGCATGCTTGCCCTCTTGCTCTTTGTTGCCTCCCGAAGCTCGGGAAGGTGAGCACGATGATCGCAGTGACGCGCTGATCATCATGCTCACCTTGGTTTTCTGTTTGGGTGAGCCGTTTCGCTGTTTGGCCTTTGTCGAGCAATGTTATCGCATGTGAGCACTGTTCTTATGGGTTTACTGTGCATGTGACTATTCTGTCGCAGTGGGTTGTGAGCACGGCCTCCGTTACGTCGTTACCTATCCGCTGGTGCTTGCGGAAGGTCGTGCGGACGAACGGAGTGCTCAAACGGCCTTAATTATGCTTACTTTTTGTGTATATGTTGCTTGTTTAGGGTTCTTTGTGATTGTGGCAGCGTTGTGACGCTGCGGGCAGCAAGGGCATGATCCTTGAGGCCCTGTGGACTGGTTGTCCAACCCCTTCGCCCTTCGCGGAGATCCGGATTTATTTCCAGTGCATTTTTCGATGAAATAGTCGGCGAAACGCGTGTTTTTAGTCGTGCGATTCACTTGCTGATTTCACGAGCGACTTGGCTTCGTCATTTAGCCTCGTTGGCTGTTCCTCATCGCTGTCCCGAAGCCTCGAGGACAGCGGATGAGTGACGAAGGGTTCCGGTGCCAAATCGGCATTTTTCGGGAACCCGGAAAGCCGTTTCGGGTGCGTTTGTGTTCGTGGCACCCCGAACTTGTGCTCGCTGTCCCGTCACTTTGTTTTGTGTGTTTGGGGACAGCGGAGGACTTGGTTTGGTTGTTGGTACCCCTTTGGGGCTTAGCGTGGTTTCGGGAACGTCCCGGTGGGTTTTCCGGACGATCCGTCGGTTTCGGGATGTGAGAACTATGTGTTTAGTGTCGACTTGGTGGACCTTGACCCTGTGAGTCTATCGTAGGTCCTGTCGCGGTTCCCGAGAGCCATCGGTGTTAGGCTCGATCATTCCTACAGGTGGGTACTTCGATCCAGAGTCGGTTCAGTGGACTACGGTGATACATTTCTATCCCTTCTCTTGCATTTCGTTATTAGTTCACTTGACTCCTGTTGACTCTACTTATGTGTGCTTACCTTAGTAGAGTAGTTGTTGGTTGCATGATTATTGAGACGACCTCGTTGGTCGGTGTTGATCGCCTGTTGTTTCGAGCGATCCTCGTATATTGGCTTATCAGTTGCTTCACGGCTCGTTGCCATTCTGTGGATTGAGCATTCGCATCGGTCGTCACAGCTCTTCTAGCACTTCACATACGCCAGCGGTCTGATCCACCGCCTGGGGGCGTTCTTTTCCGACAAAGGGTCGTGTGTGTGACCGACCTGTGAGCCTCGACGCAGTGGGTCCGGTAGGTTTTTGTGCCGAGAGATGTGCAGGTTGTGACAGTGCCAGGGTTTCGTTCATGTGGCCTAGTGGAGATTTGGTCTCTTTATCTATCTACCGTTGATGCATATACTATTTGCTTGCAGTAGCATAGTTGTTCAGTTGTATGTCAGCCTCATACTTATTTATGCTACTGTTTACCTTATCTATCTTTTTGTTGACCCTCGTGCCGGTGTGTACACCTCGCCTTCGTCGGCTTGCGGTACCCACTGGGAGGGGAGACATGTTTACATGTTCTCACCCCCCGCCATCGTTGTTGTTTTCCGGTGAGCAGGGTGGTGGGAGTCGGGACACAGCGAGGCACGCGTAGTTAGTGGTACTAGAGGTCCCGACCTGTGAGGCTTCTATCTCCAGATTTGTTTATCACCCTTATCCTTCATCAGTTAGTTGTGGATGTGGTTCAGTTACACTTTGCTTGTTTTGTCTAGAATGTTTTGGATTTGGTAAAGTTTTTATGTGTTGATTGCATGCTTAGACATTATGGATGACGTTGCTTACTAGACTTCTATTTATGGCTCATTATGGTGTATCTTGAATTTCTACCACTCGTGGTAGCGGTTTTCAAATAAAGGTTTCCGTGTGGGAAACAGTTTTCAAATCGTTTTCGATTGATCGACTTTTGGGATTTCAAAAGAGAGTTCTCGTGTGGAGAACGGTTTTCAAAGGATCTTTAAATGTTTGAGATTAGGGTTTCAAAATAAAGCTTCTGGGTAAGGAGCAGTTTTATAGAATGATCTGTTGTTTGTGCATCGCATCATCCTTCGCCTAAGGATCTGCTTAGATTCATAAAGGTTTAAGGACTGTTAGCTGTATGAATCTTATTGTGTTGTTGTGGTTTATTTGATGAATGAATGGTGGTTGTGATCCTGTTTGTATGTTGTGTACGCCGTGCAAATACAGGGGAGGCTCTGTCCGTGTGGACAGTGGACCCTGTATTTGTGGCGGGTCTGTACGTGGCGCGGGCTAGGCTTTCAAAAAAAAAAAAATTTACACGTTTTTTCTGCTTAAAATGCTAGCCCGGGGCGTGACAGATTGAGATGGTATCAGAGCGTAAAGGGTACAAACACTCATTCATTCATAAACTCGTAACTGAACCATTGGTTAGGCTGACCCATAGAAAGACCTAAGATGTATAGGTGCGCGAGTTCGAGGGGTTTATTTTCGGCTTGTGTTTTGGGGGAGTTGCCGACCCCTTTCTCTTGCGCGGTTTCTGTGTTTTGCAGATGGCTCGTGGTCGTGGTAGACCTCCCCATCCTGGTCGTGGTGGTAGGCGTGCACCTGCAGAGCCGTCTGCTGGTGTTCAGACTCGAGCTTTTGCGGCTGGTTCGAGCAAGGAGCCGGCAGGACGCGAGCAGCCTGTTGTTGATCGTACCCTGTTGCTTGAGGCCGAGGTGAGAGGTCAGCTGACGGCCCTCTCCGGCATGTTCCGGCAGTTTTTGCAGCAGCAGGCTACGGCGACTGCCGCTCCAGCCCCTCCTCCTCCTCCGCCGAGTGCCCCGATGACTGCAGACCCTCCTGTGGCACCCACGCCGTCGTGGCCACGACCGCGACGACGACAGCGACTACGTCGGCTGTTCCGCGTGTGGACGCCGACCCCGTGATTGGGGGTGGTGGCCATATCCGAGCACGATTGGCAGATTTTCTGAGGTTCGATCCGCCCTTGTTCGCAGACTCGTGCTTCTATTAGAAGTGGTGGTGGAATACCAGGCAGATACCAAGTGGCAGGGTGTGTTTTCCCCTTTTGTGTAACCACTCGTTGGCAGGTGGTGGCCCTATCGGGCTAGGTGACGTCACTTGGTGGATCTGTGTTGTCGTTTGGGCTATTCTTGCCCTGGCCCCACTTTTTGTGTAGAGCACGAGGGCCACTGCGAGCGTCTCTACGGAGACGGTACTTTGAGCGGTTTCAATCGCGACTTCCGTGGGGACTACTAGAGTGTAGCCCAGGGTCTTGGTAGCGGTTTTGGACGACCGCAACTTTGGTGTTACCTTTCTGTTTTGTTGGGTAGGGCGGTGAAGCCTACCCCTCTGACGTTTTGCTGGTGGAATCGTTAGTGTTGGTCTTTCGACCTTTAGCTAGTTCTTGCGTCAAATTGACGTGTACTAGATTGAGTGGACACTGTTCGGTGTCAGATTTTTGTTGGTGCCTACATCGTATGCGGCTATCCTAACGCCTAAATTGGTGTGTTATGGGATTTCTGGTGGTATTTGTAGGCTTTCGTGTTGTCGCGAGATCTTCCAGGTTGTTGTTGGAGGTCTCACAGCGTTTGACGTTGGTTAATCAACGCTGGATTTTGTTTTTCTTCGCTTTGGTTCGTGTGGTTGGCGACCCTACGTCGCGTGTAGTCGTCGGTTTGTCGTTGGAAGCCGAAGACTCCTAGAGAGTTGGCTCAGGACAGACCTTATTTTGTGGGACGGTTTGCTTTTTTCCCGTTAATTCGGTGATTCTTTCGTGAATTTGGTCCAGCTGTTGAGTTGAGTTGGCCTGGTACCTTTGTGGTGTTGACAACTTATTGTTGGCATTTGATCTTCGGATATTTCGTTTTTCTTTTGATAAGTACGTTGGCTGCAGACAACGTAGTGTCAAAAGTTAGGATGGAATACCCTTTCCCTTTTGGGACTTTCAGGATTGGGTCGGTGCTTTCTCTTGCAAGACAATCTCTACGTCGTCTTGAGGGAAAGCTATGTGGTGGTCATCCTTGATCACGTATTGAGCCTTGAGCTAATCCTTGATTGGTTTTGCGCAGTTGATTTGCCATCACTGTGGTTGGTTTGACTCCGGGTTGAGTCTGGTTGCCTTTTAACTCTGTAGCTGTGCCTTCTCAGCTAAAAAGGCTTGTTTTGTGTGGTGATCTCGGTTCTGCCAGGAGATTTGATGCCTTGGTGATCGAATGTCGGGAGCGCCTGGTTGTTGGCTCCGAGGTCTCTGTGCGTGCGTTTGCGTACAAGGTTTTCGTCACGGCTTTCGTGCAGTCTTGGTTTGGAATGCGTGTCTGATCACTTGGAGACAGGTGTTTGGCATCACTGGTGATTTTATCGCTTGTTGCGATTGGCAACCCTGTGCACCAGAGTGATGGACTCGTAAGGTTTTACGTTGGTTTGATCGTGAGTTCGAGCTCAACGAGATGACGGTGAAGATTAAGTACCCTCTACCGCGGATCGACGATCTCTTCGACCGGCTTCAGGGAGCCTCGGTATTCTCGAAGATTGATCTGCAGTCCGGATATCATCAGCTGAAGATCAAGACCGAGGACGTTGCGAAGACAGCCTTTCGGACTCGTTATGGGCATTACGAGTTCACAGTGATGCCGTTCGGTTTGACGAACGCCCCGGCAGCTTTCATGGATTTGATGAACAGAGTTTTTCGGCAGTTCTTGGATCAATTTGTCGTGGTCTTCTTTGACGACATACTGATCTATTCGAGGAGCGACGTGGAGCTTGAGGATCACCTTCAGCGAGTCCTCCTTACGCTTTGAGAGCATGGGCTTTACGCTAAGCTTAAGAAGTGTGAGTTTTGGCTTCGGGAAGTTTCCTTCTTGGGTCACATCGTGACGCAGTCTGGTATTGCGGTGGACCCAAAGAATGTGGACTCTGTGGTGGACTGGCCTGTCCAGACTTCTGTGACGGAGATCAGGAGCTTCCTCGGCTTGGCAGGTTATTACCGGCGATTTGTTGAGGGTTTCTCAAAGATCGCCGCCCCTTTGAGCAAGCTGACGAGGAAGGGCGAGAAGTTTCTGTGGAATCCAGCTTGTCAGATGAGCTTCCAGGAGCTGAAGGACAGACTGACTCGTGCCCCTATCTTAGCATTGCCGCAGCCTGGTGAGGTTTTTTGTGGTCTACTGCGATGCGTCTCGGATAGGATTGGGGTGCGTACTCATATGGTAGGAGAAGGTCATCGTGTATGCTTCGCGCCAGCTGAAGGACTATAAGAAGGACTATCCGACGCACGATCTCAAGCTAGCAGCGGTGGTGTTCGCTCTCAAGCTTTGGAGGCACTACCTGTACGGAGCGCATTGCGAGATGTTCACGGATCATCAGAGTCTGAAGTATCTCTTCACCCAGAAGGAGCTGAACCTCAGACAGAGACGGTGGCTTGAGCTTTTGAAGGATTACGACATCTCCATCCAGTATCACCCGGGCAAGGCAAACGTTGTGGCGGACGCCTTGAGCCGGAGGCAGCCTTCGGCGGAGCTGTCTCTCATGATCACCGACCAGGAGCGCTTGGTGGAGGAGTTTCGTCGACTAGAATTGAAGATCCTACCTTTTGGAGCTACCGCACAGCTGTTGACCTTGGTGGTGCAGCCCACCTTGGCAAATCGGATTGCTAGTGGACAGCTGATGGACCCGCACTTGCAGAGTGTGCGAGCAGAGGCCGAGCAGGGCAGAGATGGTGACTTCACAATCAACGCAGATGGTTCTTTTCGCTTTCGAGGACGGAGGTGTGTGCCCAGTGATCCGGAGTTGAGGCGAGAGATTTTGACTGAGGCACACCGGTCGCCGTACACCGTTCATCCTGGAGGGACGAAGATGTACCGCGACTTGAAGCAAAGTTTCTGGTGGCCTGGCATGAAGATGGACGTGGCTCAGCATGTGACTCAGTGTTTGAATTGTCAGCAGGTGAAGGCTGAGCATCAGCGACCAGCAGGGAAGCTTCAACCGTTGCCTATACCAGTGTGGAAGTGGGAGCAGATCACCATGGATTTCGTCACCGGGTTGCCTCATTCACAGCGAGGTCATGTTGCGATCTGGGTTTTTGTGGACCGATTGACGAAAGCAGCTCACTTCCTACCGGTACACACGACTTGGTCCCGGGATCGACTGGCGCAGCTCTACTTGGATGAGATCGTCAGGCTGCATGGAGTGCCAGTGTCGATCGTCTTTGATCGAGATTCTCGCTTCGTATTCCAGTTCTGGAGGAGCTTGCAGCAGGCACTGGGAACGAAGCTCAACTTCAGCTCAACTTACCACCTTCAGAGTGATGGGCAGTCGGAGCGAGTCATCCAGACTCTCGAGGATATGCTCCGAGCATGCGTTTTGGACTTTGGTGAGGATTGGTTCAAGTACCTTTCTTTGGTGGAGTTCGCCTACAACAACAGCTTCCAGGCGAGCATTGGGATGGCACCGTACGAGGGTTGTATGGACGTCGTTGTCGATCTCCGATCTGTTGGGATGACGTGGGTGAGCGTCGAGTGATCGGGTCTGACCTGTTGGAGGACGCAGAGGCCAGGATTCACAGTGCGGGGCAGCGGCTGCGGACTACGCAGAGCCGGCAGAAAAGCTACGCGGAACAGCGACGACGTGACCTAGTCTTTCGGGTCGGTAAGCATGTGCTGCTCAGGGTGTCGCCGTCTCAAGGGATCAAGCGGTTCGGATTGCGGAGCAAGCTTAGTCCGCATTTTGTGAGACCGTTCAAGATCCTTGAGCGTGTGGGTCCGGTGGCTTATCGGTTGGCTCTTCCTCCTAGTTTTGCTCGGGTGCACAATGTCTTCCATGTGTCCATGCTTCGGAAGTACATCCCCTACCCTTCCCACATGATCAGCCCGACGACGGTTCAGCTGAGGGAGGATCTCAGCTACGAACAAAATTCACACCGTTTGTAATAACTACCCTATTACATTCAATAACTAACTTAAACCTTGCTGAACTAAAAAAGAACTGCTAATCAGATTCTTCCTAATATCGGGAACATGGTGGACTCCGTGCAAGGTTAGGGTCTTCCTAGAGGTCAGCTTCAAATCTACTCAACCGGTTTCAAGCACGCGGGAAGAGGCTACATTCCCCATGTTCACCGATCCTCCACATGAGTCCTGATAAGTGGAAAACCAAGAACGGTCAGAGCAAGCATGAATGGTTGCTCCAGTATCTATCCACCAATCAGAAAAACTAAAGGCAAGGTTAACTTCAGGTTAACTAGATCCTAACCTGATAGTGGAGTCAGAATGATCAGGCCCAGCAGTCAACATATTCATCTGACGCTCAGGTGGAGCTCCCTTCTTCTTCTTTGGTGCGGAAGGCCGAGTCTTGCAGAAATAACAGTCCTTCGCAAAATGGTTGGTCTTCCCGCACACAAAGCAACCAGAGTTGCCTCCACTCCCCTCAGGTTTAGGTTTCTTAAAGTTTGGGTTGAACTTTCTATGGTGGAAAGGCTTCTTCTTAAATTTCTTATGAGGCTGAAAGTTTCTACCCTTATTTTTGGGATTCTCTACTAGGTTGGCTTGGGTGGCAGGTTCACTAGGCTTCTTATCCCTAGCTCGGTTCGACTCTTCTATCCTAATAGATCTTAGGACATAATTCAGGGAAAGCTCTATTTGATTATGGTTAAGATCATTTGCATGGTTAGACCAAGAGGGTGGCAACTTATCCACAAGGGTGGTAACTAAGAAACTCTCATCTAGATCTACTCCACTAGATTTAAGCTGCTCAACTATGTATTCAAAATCATAAAGCTAATCAGACATGGACTTATTATCTACCAACTTAAATTTAATCAAATCAGAAGCTTGGTATCTCTTTTGGGTAGGATCAACCTGACCATACTTGTTTTCTAAGGATGTCCAAAGTTTCCTAGTTGTTTTAGCACTAGAGTATATGTCATACAGTTTATCAGATAGGGTACTAAGAATCCGGTTCAAGCAGTGATAGTTGATCATGTTAGGGTCAATAGGAGGTACAGTTGTAGATGTAGGTGCAATTTCAGGTACAGGAGGAGTGGATCCAGCTTGGGCTTGACTTCGAGTATAAGGTCTGTTGACCGCAGTCTGGATTGCACCTTCAGGTGCAGTTCCAGTGCTATTCTCGGTAGGATCCGAGATAGCAGAAACAAGCCCAAGTGTGGTGAGCCAGAACCTCATTTGGTTCTGCCACCTCTTAAAATTACGACCGTCAAAAGTAAAAGATTTTGCCGAATACGAATCCTCCATCCTGAAAGATTTATGAGTCATTAAACTACACTAATGTCACAAAATTGTTCTAAACTTTAGACAGACAACAGTAAAATATTATGTTCAGCGACAGTATATTATCTATGGTGGCAACAGTAAAATACTGTAAAATTCATTATCAGTGTTGTTAATAACAGTATATATAAATTTAGGATTATAGCAATATCTACCACATGATATATTATTCTATAGCAAGTTAATATTATATGCACTGTACTAAAAGAAATGGAGAGATAAAATTAATCTCGCTTCTAGAATGTTTGAAAATATTTTTTCTAAATATTTTAGCAAAATATCCTTTTAAATCATTTTAAAAGAAAACAATTAAAACTCAGTTTTGAAAACTGCAAGCAAGAGTCAACAAATAAATATTATAGAGATGAAGAGAATAGATGAGGCCTGTGACTTGAGGCGTGCGAAAGCACTGTCCTAGAAGCGAGATTGCCCCTCCACGTGCGAGGCCCCGGCAATCACTCCTAGCGATACAACGACCACTGTCCACCCCGTCGGCACGTCTTCAGGATAGCGCAACACGAACCCAAATAGGCTTAAAGAGATCCAACTAAGTATGGAAGTACAGGGTAAAAAAAAAAGTAGAAGGGGGAGAAAGGGTGAAGTTCAGTGTACAGGGAGAAGAGGAGGTGAAAATCAGGTTAAGACTACCCCTGTATAGCACCCTCTCCTCTGTAATATAGCCAAGAGCCCAACGGCTCTAAGCCGTTGGCCCTTACCGAGGTCAGACCAAATCTGTACAAGATCTGGTTTCGCCCCTTACCAAGATAAGGGATTTGAGCCCTTACCGAGGTAAGCAAATCATGAAGTTTAATAATATTAAAACCCAATAAAAAATAAAATAAAATAAAAGGTGTAAGTGAACCGAGTTCACGCGCGCCGCCCGCCGGCCCGGCCCGACTCGGGCTCGTGCCGTGCGTGCGTGCGTGTGTTTAGTCGAGAGCTCCACTCTCATATTCTCCCAAGTAACTAACTTGAGTATGAATGAGTATATAAAGAGCAACTACAAGCCTTTGGTTTCCAATGTGGACTAAACCTCACATGTGGAGACCTAAGCACGAGCTCCCTGGCAAGGCCAATGAAGAGTTGGGCTGCCCAGGAAGCCCATGGGCTAAATTGAAGTTTTAAATCACTATTTTTAATATTAATACTAACATTCCCCCACGTGATTTAAAACTTCAAATAAAGAAAGTAAATAAAACTGAAATTCAAAACAACTCAAAAGAATGCTGGATCTCTTATACCACGTATTCGGTGAAGGTACCTTTCGGGTTTGAACCTTCACTTAGTACATGTCTATGTACATCCGAGGGCACAATGGTGGACTACGCCTTGAACCAAGGCCGGTGAATCGGATTTCCACAAACCGCACACATGGTACAGCCGTTTAGGTTCTAAGCGGGTGAGCGCTATTATGGCCATGCGCCAATATCGCTTCATGTGTATTTTAGGGAACCGCCCTCTTCCCATAGTCGCGGCCTCACGACTCCACACACATAGTAGGTCCTCGGAAGGGTGTCTGCAAGGTCACACCCTGCCTCATGGGTCTCGAAACCATTCAAGGCCAAAGCCCTTCCTATCTACTCGCAGATATGAGCACTGTCACCATAGGGAAGAGGATACAAAAGCAGTGCTCCTTACAGCTACATGTTCGACTTGTTTCTACCCGTTGAACCAGCAACAAGTTGGGTTGCCGTCGCCGGTAACTTCTATTGTGGGCTAAGCCCCATCCTCCTCGACGATTCTAGGATCACAGTCCTAGATAATCCCTTCGTAAGCTAATCAGCCAAGTTTCTCGCAGATCTCACAAATTCTAATGCAATCACATTTTCCTTCATATTCTGCCGAATGAACTTATGTCTAACTTTCATGAATCTATTCATCTTAGTCTCCACATTCTCTTGGGCACATTTATTAATTGCAAATCTACAATCACAATGAATACACACAGGTGCTAAAGGTCGCTCCATCAGTGGCAGATCATAAAAAAAACTCTCTAATCCACTTAGCCTCTGCTACAGTGCTATCTAAAGCCATAAGTTCAGATTTCATTATACTTCTAGCAATCAAAGATTCTTTGGTTGACTTCCAAGAAACAGCTGCAAATCTTAGAAGAAAAACAAATCCAGTAGTCGACTTCACATCAGCTGTATCACTAATCCAATTGGCATCACTATATCCTTCCAATACTGCTGGAAAACCACTGAAATGCAATCCATAAGATACAGTCCCCTTCAGATATCTTAAAACTCTTTCTAAAGCATTCCAATGCTCTCTATTTGGATTATGGGTATATCTTCTCAATCTGTTCCCAGCATAAGTCAAATCATGTCTAGTGTAATCTACTAGGTATCCTAAGGATCCTATAATCTGAGCATATCTATTCCGACCTATTGGATCTCCTCTATTCTTCTTAAGATACACACTAGGATCGTAAGGTGTCACTACAAGTCTAATATCAAAATATCCAAACTTCTTTAACAACTGTTCACCATAATAAGATTGGCTCATAATAATTTCATTCGATTTTCTAATAATCTTCATGTTGAGAATTACATCTGCTTGTCCAAGATCTTTCATATCAAAATTCTCATTAAGTAATTTCTTCACATCATATATCACATTCATATTGGTACCAAAAATTAAAATATCATCAACATACAAATATAAGATCACAATCTGTCCATCATATTTCTTTGAATATACATATTCATCAGACATGTTCACATGGAAGCCATTTGATACAACTAATGAATCAAATTTTAAGTGCCACTGCTTAGGAGCTTGCTTAAGTCCATATAAAGATCTAGTCAATTTGCAAACTTTGTTCTCATGTCCAGAAACTACAAAACCTTCAGGTTGCTTCATATAGATCTCTTCATCTAAATCACCATTCAGAAAAGCTGTCTTAACATCATCCATTTAATAGACAATCAAATCATGGACAGAAGCTAACGCTATCAATACTCTAATAGAAGTAATCCTAGCAATAGGTGCATACACATCAAAGTAATCTACACCAAACTTCTGTGCAAAGCCTTATGCTACTAGTCTAGCCTTATACTTATCTACATATCCATCAAGTCTCAACTTCTTCTTAAAGATCCATCTACAGCCTACAGGCTTACATTCTAGAGGTAAATCAGTCAACTCCCAAGTATGATTCTGTAGAATAGACTGCATCTCAAGATTAATTGCCTCTTTCCAAAATGATACATCTACAGACTTCATAGCTTGGTCAAAGGTAGATGGAGTATCTTCTACAAGTAGGACACAAAAATCATCTCCAAAGTTTTTCTCTACTCTAGGACGCTTACTTCTCCTAGGTTCAACCTTTCCTATAGGTTCACTAACTCTAGGTCTGTTAGAGCTACCTACAGGCTCAGCTGGAGTAGGTCTATCTACTCTAGTCCTAAAGGGAAAGACATCCTCAAAGTATACTGTATCTCTAGCCCCAATAATAGTATTGTTAGAAATCTCACTAATCTCAGAATTCATCACTAAAATTCTGTTGGCATTGCTATCTAATGCATAACCTATAAAAACTGTATCTATAGTCTTAGGTCTAATCTTCCTCTTCTTGTTCTCAGGTATCTTAACTTTAGCTAAGCACCCCCACACTTTAAAATAACTCAGATTGGGCTTCTTACCTTTCCAAAGTTCATAGGGAGACACATTAGAAATCTTGTGGAGAAATCTATTTAAAATCACACATGTAGAAATCAAAGCTTCCCCCCACAAGTTCTCGGGTGCACCTGAACTAATAATCATCGAGTTCACCATATCCATCAAAGTTCTATTCTTACGTTCAGCAATTCCATTAGATTGAGGTGTGTAAGGTGCAGTCACTTGATGTATAATTCTAAATTCTTGACAGAAAGCAGTCATCTCATTTGAAGTATATTCACCACCTCGATCATATCTCAAAATCTGATTTTCTTATCTAATTGATTTTCTACCTCAGCTTTATAAATTTTGAATCTGCTTAAAACCTCATCTTTTGACTTGATAAATAAACATAACAATATTTTGAATGATCATCTATAAAAGTCACAAAATATTTGTTTCCACCTCTAGTAGATCTACTTTCATCCCAAACATCACTATGTACAAGTTCTAGAAGATCACAATCTCTATCCACTGATTTAAAAAGTTTTCTAGGCTTCTTAGCTTGCACACATATTTCACATCTATGATCAGGTAAATTAGATTTAGGAATCAAATCAAGATGCATCAATCTTTTAACAGTGTTATAATTCACATGTCCCAATCTTTCATGCCAAATATTAGTAGAAACAACATTCAAAACAAGCGCATTATCATTAATAGAAGGAGAAGATACATATAGTTTAAATAAACCATCACTCAAAAATCCCTTTCCTTCAAAATTCACACCGTTTGTAATAACTACCCTATTACATTCAATAACTAACTTAAACCTTGCTGAACTAAAAAAGAACTGCTAATCAGATTCTTCCTAATATCGGGAACATGGTGGAATCCATGCAAGGTTAGGGTCTTCCCAGAGGTCAGCTTCAAATCTACTCGACCGGTTCCAAGCACGGGGGAAGAGGCTACATTCCCCATGTTCACCGATCCTCCACATGAGTCCCGATAAGTGAAAAACCAAGAACGGTCAGAGCAAGCATGAATGTTTGCTCCAGTATCTATCCACCAATCAGTAAAACTAAAGGCAAGGTTAACTTCAGGTAAACTAGATTCTAACCTGATAGTGGAGTCAGAAGGGTCAGGCCCAGCAGTCAACATATTCATCTGGCGCTCAGGTGGAGCTCCCTTCTTCTTCTTTGGTGCGGAAGGCCGAGTCTTGCGGAAATAACAGTCCTTCGCAAAATGGTTGGTCTTCCCGCACACAAAGCAACCAGAGTTACCTCCACTCCCCTCATGTTTAGGTTTCTTAAAGTTTGGGTTGAACTTTCTATGGTGGAAAGGCTTCTTCTTAAAGTTCCTATGAGGCTGAAAGTTTCTACCTTTATTTTTAGGATTCTCTACTAGGTTGGCTTGGGTGGCAGGTTCACTAGGCTTCTTATCCCTAGCTCGGTTCGACTCTTCTATCCTAATGGATCTTAGGACATAATTCAGGGTAAGCTCTCTTTGATTATGGTTAAGATCATTTGCATGGTTAGACCAAGAAGGTGGCAACTTATCTATAAGGGTGGTAACTAAGAAACTCTAATCTAGATCTACTCCACTAGATTTAAGCTGCTCAACTATGTATTCAAAATCATGAAGCTAATTAGACATGGACTTATTATCTACCAACTTAAATTTAATCAAATCAGAAGCTTGGTATCTCTTTTGGGTAGGATCAACCTGACCATACTTGTTTTCTAAGGATGTCCAAAGTTTCCTAGCTGTTTTAGCACTACAGTATATGTCATACAGTTTATCAGATAGGGTACTAAGAATTCGGTTCAAGCAGTGATAGTTGATCATATTAGGGTCAATAGGAGGTACAGTTGCAGATGTAGGTGCAATTTCAGTTACAGGAGGAGTGGATCCAGCTTGGGCTTGACTTCGAGTATAATGTCTGTTGACCGCAGTCTGGATTGCACCTTCAAGTGCAGTTCCAGTGCAATTCTCGGTAGGATCCGAGATAGCAGTAACAAGCCCAAGTGTGGTGAGCCAGAACCTCATTTAGTTCTGCCACCTCTTAAAATTACGACCATCAAAAGTAAAAGATTTTGCCGAATACGAATCCTCCATCATGAAAGATTTGTGAGTCATTAAACTACACTAATGTCACAAGATTTTTCTAAACTTTAGACAGACAACAGTAAAATATTATGTTCAGCGACAGTATATTATCTATGGTGGCAACAGTAAAATACTATAAAATTAATTATCAGTGTTGTTAATAACAGTATATATATATTCATGATTATAGCAATATCTACCACATTATATATTATTCTTTAGCAAGTTAATATTATATGCACTGTACTAAAGAAATGGAGAGATAAAATTAATCTCGCTTCTAGAATGTTGGAAAATATTCTTTCTAAATCTTTTAGCAAAATATCCTTTTAAATCATTTTAAAAGTAAACAATTAAAACTCAATTTTGAAAACCGCAAGCAAGAGTCAACAAATAAATATTATAGAGATGAAGAGAATAGATGAGGCCTGTGAGTCGAGGCATGCGAAAGCACTGTCCTAGAAGCGAGATTGCCTCTCCACGTGCGAGGCTCCGACAATCACTCATAGCGATGCAACGATCACTATCCACCCCGTCGGCACGTCTTCAGGATGGCTGTGACACCCCAGATAGTTCTATATAAAAGATATAATAGGGCTAACCTCTCAACCCGGCTTAAGCATTTTGGGTGGTGGCTAGGCCCAAGACGTTGAGAGAGTTGAGCGTGCTAGGACGGGAGTAGTCCTAGGATCGGTGACTCCCTGGGAAGTCTGGGGCGTCATAGTTGGTATCAGAGCCAATTACCAGCCGGAAGTGTGCGATGAGTCTCGGCTGAGCCAGGTGTAGTTATGGGTAGAGTATGGCTCCCCAGGGTTTATGGGTAGAGCGCGGCTCCGCCGGTTTAGGCTAGCGAGATGAGTCTCACACCGCCTGGTACTTGTGAGTCGGAGCCTGATGTGGACGTCAGGGCTTAAAGGGGGGGAGATTGTGACACCCCAGGTAGTCCTATATAAAAGATATAATAGGGCTAACCTCTCAACCCGGCTTAAGCATTTTGGGCGGTGGCTAGTCCCAAGAGGTTGAGAGAGTTGAGCGTGCTAGGACGGGAGTAGTCCTAGGATGGGTGACTCCCTGGGAAGTCCGGGGCGTCACAGTTGGTATCAGAGCCAATTACTAGCCGGAAGTGTGCGATGAGTCTCGGCTGAGCCAGGTGTAGTTATGGGTAGAGTATGGCTCCTCAGGGTTTATGGGTAGAGCGCGGCTCCCCCGGTTTAGGCTAGCGAGATGAGTCTCACACCGCCTGGTACTTGTGAGTCGGAGCCTGACGTGGACGTCAGGGCTTAAAGGGGAGGAGATTGTGACACCCCAGGTAGTCCTATATAAAAGATATAATAGGGCTAACCTCTCAACCCGGCTTAAGCATTTTGGGTGGTGGCTAGGTCCAAGAGGTTGAGAGAGTTGAGCGTGCTAGGACAGGAGTAGTCCTAGGATGGGTGACCCCCTGGGAAGTTTGGGGCGTTACAATGGCGCAACACAAACCCAAATAGGCTTAAAGAGATGTAGCTAAGTATGGAAGTACAGGGTAAAAAAAAATAGATGTATAGCACCCTCTCCTCTGTAATATAGCCAAGAGCCCAACGACTCTAAGTCGTTGGCCCATACCGAGGTCAGACCAAATCTGTACAAGATCTGGTTTGGCCCCTTACCGAGATAAAGGATTTGAGCCCTTACCGAGGTAAGCAAATCATGAAGTTTAATAATATTAAAACCCAATAAAAAATAAAATAAAATAAAAAGTGTAAGTGAACCGGGTTCACGCAAGCCGCCGCCCACCTGTCCCGGCTCTTGCCATTTGTGCATGTATTTAGTCAAGAGCTCCATTCTCATATTCTCCCATGTAACTAAGTTGAGGATGAATGAGTATATAAAGAGCAACTACAAGCCTTTGGTTTTCAATATGGGACTAAACCTCACATGTGGAGACCTAAGCACGGGCTCCCTGGTAAGGCCAATGAAGAGTTGGGCTGCCCAGGAAGCCCATGGGCTAAATTGAAGTTTTAAATCACTATTTTTAATATTAATACTAACAAAGGATTCATAAGCCTTAACCAAAATGACCAGCTCTTACATTAAATTAACTTAGCAACTGGAGTCAAGTGGATCCTGAGAGAAAAAAAAAAAAAAAAAAGTTTAACACATCGGCTTGAGCTAAAAGCTTTTTCTTTAATTTTTTATTGGAAAGAAAGATAGCTAATCATCTAATTCGTTTTTTTTCTTAGAAATAAATATAGCTAGAAGTATAAATCAACTAGGCTTTGAATTTGGGGCCCATCAAGTTCTTAACCAACTTCGGTGGCTTCAGGCAAAATTTTCAATTATTCCTTTACTTTTTATTATTATTATTATTATGTTCCGGAGTGCTAAATCAGTTTGCTGAATCAGCTACAGTTTCTCCTAAATGCTTGTCTTAATACATGGTTCCTGCTTTCGGACCATGATGCCAAGAGATTTGATTGATAATTTGATTGTTGCAAGAACTTCGAAACTACTATATTGCACATTTTATTGACAAGATATGAAAATTATGTAAGAGAAAATTCTAGAGGATCTAAAGCATTTTCCAATTATTAAATGGCCATATAGCTGAATGCCTCGACAACCATTACTATATATGAAGTAAATAAGTTTGTGAGCCTTATCACAATTATGTTCCAAGAAGTATCGATCGGGTGCTGCTTCAAAACGTTATTTAGCTCAAGAAAATAAAACTTGATGGGACGAATACTTAACATATATTAGGGAAGCCAACCGCAATCCTATTATCTAATTTAAAAAGCCTCCATCATGTAAAAGCCCTTTTGTTACAAGCTCCTTAACTGATCATTTATTTAATTTTTCTTTTCTATTGACGCCTCTGAAACTTTCTTTTTTTTCCCCCTAATGTTCAATTATTTTAGCTAATTATGTTAAAAGTTTATTCCAATTAATAGCTGTGTTCGTTATTTGTTAGTTTTCAGTTTTATTTGCTGCTTAAACTTGAAATCGAATATCAAGAAACATGATTTTGAGAGAGAAAGGTAGCATGTATCCAGAAAATAAAATAATTTTGTCGTATCCAGAATAATATCAATCCAATCCATTTCATGAATAAAATGTGACCAATTAATCAACCAACAAAACTAGCTACTTGATATAAATAACATTTTATTGTTGCATCAAAACATATAAATGGGATGGCCTGTATCAATCTTAGAGAATTAATAGCACTTACAAATGATGAAAATAGCACTATGTCATCTAAATGCACGAATCTCACAAAATTACTAAAATAACCTGGGAACGGTCTTGACGAGGCCAACTATGATATTGGTATGTAGCTGTACTACGTCTCATGTAATTGGACTTTCAGAAGTGGAGGACTATGTCAGACTCGATCCCGTACGTAACTTCGGGATGTTATGCAATGAACGTGCAATTAATGGTCTAACATGCACCATACAAGAGATGCATGGCATTTCCCCCCAACAAATTTTCTGACTCAAAAATATATATACTTGGACAAATCATGCCGTCGGTAACTGAACTTAGGGCATGTTTGGTTCGCGATTGGAATAGGAATGGGAAATAGAATTGGATTGCTTTGGAATGAGAAATGGAATGACGAATCATCTCAAGACGTTTGGTTCATTAATGGAATGGGTATCGGAATGAAAATCTAGAATTTTTTAGAGTGTGTTTTGATTAAGAGAGAGGAAAGTGATGAAGGGAGAGGAGGGGAGGTGTTGGTGGAAGACAATTTTTAGTAGTTTACTTGGGAATGGGCCAATCCGGTATTCAAGGCCGGATTGGACCATCAATAGATTTAGTCATTCACATTCCAAAGTGGAATGGGAGTTGGAATCCGATTCCTTTAAAACAAACAACAATCATTGAAATCAATGAATCTCATTCCGATTCCATAGTCTAAAATAGGTGAACCAAACATGCCCTTATTGTGAAACTTGTCCCATAAAAAAACAAAGTGAAGTATCATTTCGGTCTCTAACTCGCAGAAAGTGAATCACCGAAGTTCAATGTCTCTCTCAACTAGGCCGTTTTGTACTATTTTACTTAACTTATTCGTATAAAGAGATGACATGATAGTTGACAACTAATTCCGCGACCACAACAGTTTTAAATTTGAACCATAGTAGTCATGAAATGTCACGTCGTCACTCAATAACCTACATGCAAATTGATAATCTGATTTTTTTTTTTTTTTTTTTTTGGGAGAGAAAAATTGATCATTTGTTGGTAATGAAGTCATACCTCAATCAGCTGCCATATAATTTCCCTATTAAAATGTTGGGGATATACCACACGAAAATCTAATTGTGATTTTAATCTAACTAATTTTGTGATAAAATAACTTACCGGTCAGCGCTAACATCCAAAAATAAATTGTAGAAGAAGAAAACTAAATAATTGATAAATCCGGAAGCGTGCGAGGCACTACCCTATGGCGTATTCCCGTCCTTACGTGCGGGATTAATAGAGAATAACACCCCAAGGTACGACCGGAATTTCTCCTTCCTACGAGCACGATCGTGGAGAAGGTTGACGGAGCTTCTTTCAACACCCGGTGATAAAGAGATCAAACAAAATGAAAATAGAAATTAAAAAGAGAAGAAACTCCTCTCTCTACCATGTTCCTCTCCATGAACAGTAGAGGAGGCATTTAAAAAGGAGTAATGGAACGTTGGAGTGCCCCCCAACGTTGCACTCCATTAATCCACTTAATGCCGTACGTTACAAACTATTAATTAAAATAACAAATGATAATCAATACTAATAAATGATAATCAAAGAATTAATAAATTAAAATTAAAATAAATGTAATTAGAAAATTTTGGATTTTCTCCAACAATCCCCCACAAAATTCAAAATTTTAAATATAAGAATTAAACTCAAAATAAATAAACAAATCATCAGGTGTTTATACTATGCAATAGGCGAGGTGTCTTTAAAAGACTTAACCTCACTTAGTGTTAGCAGTTTCCATCAGAAGGAATCGGAGTGAAACAGGTCTTGAACTACGTTACTTTGACCCTGACTTCAACTACCATACACATAGTACAGAATTCTCCGTCGCGGGTCTGTGCTTTAATGGCCATGCACAGTACCTTGATTTTTTCATAAGAACTTCTATGGACAGCCCACATCACATAGCCGCGGCCACATACGGATACTCTTATATAGGTGGTCTCCTCCGGGGATATGTGTAGAGTCACATCTCGCGAAAATTATCGCATTGGATCCCATTAAGAGCTATCAGCTCAACCTCAACAACTACACAGAGCACTACTCACCATAGGGATGGGATTGGAGCTAAAGCTCCTCTATATAAACTGTAGACAGTGCTCTTTGGCCAACCTGACAGCTTGTTTTTACCACATTAAACCTTCTTCAAGGGATCTCCTATCACAAAGGTTGGGTTCCCACTGCAGGAAGGCCCTTTACGGGCAAAGTCCCATCCCCCTCGATGACTCCAGGAACTTAGTCCTATTCAGGCCTTTCCTCAAACAATCTGCAAGATTCTGATCAGATCTGATAAAACTCAAATAGATAATATCATAAAAAGTTAGTCATCTAACAAAATTTTGTCTCAATTTAACATGTCTGCTAATGTTAGAATTTACCAATTTTGTTACAAACTAAACACTGTAAATAAAATAAGTTAGAACATGAGAACAATCATAATATCTAAATTATCCAGTTCTTAAAAGAATCTCCCTCCATAAATTCTGAGGTATATCAGAATTTAAAAACGTGACATTGACTATATCAAATAGGGTTCAGTTTAACAGAAAACAAATGGCCCAAATAATTTTAAAAGTTTGATTTCAATGAGGTAACATTGAGTAAATTATATATGCAATAAATATATGCTGCAGACATATTCTAACTAAGACTGAAATAGTAAAACTCAAATCTTAACTTAAGTGTTGCCGGTTAGAGGAGGATCTTTTAAAGATTTTGAGTACACAAGTTGCAGGTTCGAATCCCACTAAAGCCAAGAATTGGTAGCAGCCATATCTAATATTCATTCTTAAAAAAAAAAAATTGAAGAATTCTAAAGCTGGATTTAAGAGAACAAAATAAAAAACATGAATTACATTAATCAGCAAAGCAAAACTAGGTCAAAAACTCTCATCGTAATGGCTACAAGACAGCAAGGTCTAGAGGGTTTAGAATAGTATTCAGTGTGCACAGAGGTGTCCTGTCCTCGTTGTATCCATGACAACTATGTTGCAATTAAGCAACACACCATTAAGTAAATCTACCGTAGTATGTAGACAAGTCCACATGAGTATGTTGTATGTTGTACATATGACTACAAAATCAAATCTATTTGTTATAATAAAATTTACATCATGCAGATCATACAAATTTTCAAATGCACTTTGCAACCACAAGTCAGCAAGATTAAAAGGGCTTTTTTTGCATTTGGCCCCCTCAAGAATTTTTTTTTCGCAAATGGCCCTATCAATTTTGTAATTGCGGAAATGGCCCTATCCCCGCCACGTAGGCGCCACCTCAGCGCCACGCAAGCAGGCTGAGCTCGGTTGGAATAAGTTGAACACGGTGAACCATTCACCGTGTCTAAACACGGTGAACGGTTCACCGTGTTTAGTCACTTATACCCCCTTGCCTGTGGAAATAAAAACACTAAACACGGTGAATGGATAACCGTGTTTAGACGCGGTGAATGGTTCACCGCGTCTAAACACGGTAATCCATTTACCGTGTTCTCTAGAATCACAGCAAGTGCAAAATTCAGCACATTAATATAAAAAATTCAACATCAACAACACAACAAATTCAACATCAACAATACAACAACACAACAAATTCAGCACATCAATACAACAAATTCAGCGCAACAATACAACAACAAATTCAACGCAACAATACAACAACAAATTCAACACAACAATACAACAACAAATCCAACACTAGAGCAAGTTTTTCAATAATATAGAAAGTTCTGTCTAATTTAAAATTTACAAAAATGTAATGTCATGTTCTCCTCCTAGTCCCTCGACCACGTCTACCTACACGTTCCCTACCACGACCGCGACCACGATCAACACCATGCTCATCAAAGGGCTCTATGACATCCAACTGGTCGAGATGTTCGATAGAAGCACCCTCAACAACTGGCTGAGTGTCCTGCGTCTCCATCACCCGTCTGATCTCGTGCTCAACCATAGCAGGTGTCGGTAGTATGTCTCGCTGTGGAGGAGCTGAAGATGAGGGCTGATCTACGTGGAGAGACTGCAACTGCCGTCGGCGCCTACGATAAACAACATCAGCTGGTCGAGGTGGATCCTCTGGTACTGGTACTAGTACTGGTACTGGTACTGGTACTGGTACACTGGCATAATGTGTCTGGATGATAAGGTGACTCCTCTATCGGTGAAGATGGCCTCGGCGGACTATACAGTGGTACATGGCCCGACGTCGATGGTCCACCATGTTCGGCTGGCCGTGGAGCTACAGACACTGGAAGCGTAGGTAGAGTCTCCAAAACTGCTTCCATTTGATCGGCAACTTGCGACAGGGCTTCTAATACTCCGCCATATGGAATATCTGGCAGGACACGTCTAATCGTATAATGTGATCTCTGCACAACATCGACCTGAAATAAAAGCACCATTATAAAAATAACACTAAACTTTCTTTATATATAAAAATAAATATAAAGAAATATTATATCTTAAAATCATACCAATACTCTCTCGACATGTCCACGTGGCTGATACGCGAGAAGTGGGCGCTGTACTGGCCTAAATATCCATCTCCTGGTGATCCTCCAATACCACTGCATGTAAACAGTGCTAGCTCGTATAGGATCTGGATCTACTTCAGGGTCCACCTCTACTATGTCCCTCAATCTATCATCCCAACGCTGAATATAAGAAGCATGAAACGCCGCCCAATTCTCATCTGCTCTACCTCGTGAAGTGATGCGAGGTATGGCAACCACTGCTTCAGGTATATGCTGTCGAAGACCAAACTGCCGAAGCACACGATCTGGAAGATGCAGCTCAATAATATGGAAGCAGACTAAGGTGGTCCTAGATCGCCAAATCTGGGACCCCGCTACACAGAAAGGTGGAAGTGTCTCTAATACTGCATCGGTATAAGGCCTCCATGTAATCTATTGTGAAAAATACATAGGGTTACTTACCCTCTCGTTTTTAAATATAATTTACAGTTATAATAAGATTGAGTTACTTTCATTTACCTGAGACTCTAGCTGCTGATCAAGCTGATCACGATAAAACTCAATGTCAGTAGTCCTGACATTATCTCGAAAAGCCAGCCTAGTATTCCACCTGATTCATTTATATCATATTAGGCATGATTAAATAGTATATAGAAAACTGAAAATTATGTTGAAAAAAACAAAACTTACCTAGAACCTAGTGGCATGTCGACAAGCTCAGGCTGCGGTCCAACAATCTCAAGGCGACCAATGTGCAGGTGGTCCCATGCCCATATCTATACAAAAAGATAGTTAGAAATTACAGCAAAAGTCATGACTTATAAAAAGCTAGTAAGGCAATGTACCTGAAGTAATGTCCCAAAGCAACAACACTCCACCTTCCCCCTCATGCAAGCATTTCCTAATGCCCGATAGAGATGAGCTAGCGTAGCTGCACCCCATGCCAACTCACCACATACGTCAAAATCCTCTAACAGTGGCAACCACTTCAAATGCACTCTATTCCCGCTTGGATTTGGAAACAAACTACATCCTATCTGAAACAATATATATGCTCTAGCTGTAGCTCGTACAATAGCGGGAGGTGCATCTAGGGCGATATCATGAAAATGATAGTATAACCAATCTATCTTTATCTCACCGCCCTTAATATCCTCAGGAACCACCCCGAGAAGTAGCTCGCAGAGCTGTGGCCACTGATATGACGCCCCTCCGGTCACAGCCCCACCATGGACGCAGAGTCCTGTAATAACAGCGACATCCATCAAAGTAATAGTCATCTCCCCGTGTCGCATATGGAAAGTCTGCGTCTCCCTCCGCCACCTCTCGACTAATGATCCCAATAAGGACTGATCTAGCTGTAGGCGCCGCAATCGTGATACATAAAAAAATCCTGCTCGTCGCAACAGGTCCAAAACTGCAGGATGCTCAACTTGCCATCGGTTCAATTTACGGCCATGCTCCGTAAATTGAACAAGAGAATAACCCTGCATGATTATGAATGTTAGTTCAATATTAGTACATAGTTTACCAGTAAATTTGAAATGTTTAAAAAACATCACCTCCTCTCTAATCAAAGTGGATCTATGGTGTGGCTGCTCAGTCAGCACAGATGTATCAATCGGTCCCGGCTCCTCGTGATCGTCCATCTGAAATAGTGAAATAAAATCAGTGAGAAACATTGTGGCTGTAATATGAGTACATTAACATAAAATAATAATTAAAAAAGGCAACAACAATTTTCATATCAAATAACCTAGCGACGACGTCTCTCGCTTCTTTGCTGATTTTCAGGACATGTGCTTTTATAATGGCCGTATTGTTTACACATACTACACTTGCCCCTCCTGTTCCCAACGCCTTCATCCATAACATTGCGAATGCGAGTAGATTTTGGTCGTCCCTTTTTCCTTCTCTCGCGTGGTGGAAGTATAGGTGAACCATATGTCTCGACCCAATAACGACGATCGGGAACGGGATGGAACTGCGGTTCATAAGCCTTATGATAGGATGTGGTAGAATACCAATCTGAACATAAGGCATAGTAATCTATGTTCATGTGTGAAGAACTACAACATGACAAAATATGTGAACAAGGAATTCCTGTGAGTTGCAAACACAAACATGAACAACTAGAATCTCTTCCATTGATAACCACTTGATATTGCAAATCCCCCCCAGTAAATACCTGGAACTCCTGAACTCCAAATCGCCGAACTGTATATGCTCTAGCACATGTCATCCGGCTATTGATGATTTTATCAACAGTCGATACAAACTGTGTAGACATTGCGACTCCTTCCTTACGATGCGTTAGAAAAAATTCAACCAGTCGATGAAATGTTGCCATCACAAAAAGCTGTAATTGGTAAGGCACGAACCCCCCTCAACACCCCATTTAAACTTTCTGATCGGTTCGTTGTCATAATACCGAATCGTCGACCACCATCGAAAGCTTTAGCCCAGTATGTCCTATCGGCATGAAGTTTGTCAACCCAAAGCCAAGCATCTTCATCCATAGCCTTCAATTCTTCCTTTAATGCGTAATATTCTCGTTCTTCTGATGCACTCCCAATTCTCCAAAATTTCGTAAGCAAGTGTTTTGCTTTGAAATGAATATTCATATTAGCCTTCATATGTCGCAAACACCATCGATGAACATGACCTTCTGATCGTGGGTATACAAGTGCAACAAGATTTGCTAGCCCTTTAAAACGATCCGAAATGAGTGTAATAACTCGAGATCGTGTTATGTACCTTCGTAGGCAACTTAGAAACCACTCCCAACTCGAGCTATTCTCCCCCCCCTCACAAATTGCGAACGCTAGCGGATACAGGTGTCCATCGGCATCGACACCTGTGGCAATTAATGCGTGGCCTCCGTATTTTCCATACAAATGGGTAGCATCGATACTAAGTAATGGGCGGCAATACTCCCAACCATGAATCGAAGGTCCAAAAGCCCAAAAGGCTCGTGAAAACATTCTTGTAGTACTTGTCACACTAATGAAATCAATCTTCGTAATAGTTCCGGGGTTTGTTGCTTCTAACATGGAAAAGTATCGAGGAAGGTCACAATATGATTGCTCCCAACTACCGTATATAATTTGTAGTGCTTTATTCTGTGCCCGCCAAGCCTTACTATATGATATGCTAACGTGCTTCTCACTCTGAACTCGAGATTGAATTTCCATAGGACTCATAGTAAGCCTTGCCTTCAATGTAGGTAGTATAAATTGACATATGAAAGAAGATGTACAGTTTCGATGCATTGTATTCAAAATTGGAACCATGCATGTGTGCGGACCTCTATAAGTCTTTACTTTAAAAAATGGACTACCTTTCGGTTGAGAGGCATGTAATCTCCAAGGGCAAGAATTGACCACACATCTCACAGTGTATCTAGTTGTATTTGACTTAACAACTTTAAGCTGCACATTATGTTCAATTGCCAAGCTTCTAAAGCATTCACCAAGGATGATTTATCAGAAAATGTTCGATTAGCCCATGACTCATCATTTGGAGGACCCTGATCAATATTTTGTTCAGTATATGCATCAACAACGTTTTGATGAATTAATTCATTACCCATGAGAAACCGTTGTCGTTGATCTTCAAATTCCTCGAATTCCACCGGGTCCGGTACATCATCGTTGTTGACATTTGAATTTTCAATCCATTCAACACCTTCATCTCGAATGGCGCATGCGAGTGTGTTCAAACCACCGTCATGATCAGGATCCAAAGAATGCGGAACAAAGGATTCCTCGTCATCACTAGACTCATCATTAATTCGCCTTAGATTCTCTTCATCACTTTCAATAACATACTCCTCATCACTTCCAATTATTTCCTCATTATCAATTGTAGTTCTCACTTCCCAATCGGTGCATTCACGAATACTAGACGATGGACCTTCACCTTGATTATGAGGGATAGTCATCCTGCAAAGATATTTAAGATTAACTATTCGTATTGGTCCAATTTTTATATAACTAAATCAAACAATCACCTACCGCTTATTTTGACGAACCGATGGAGACGGATCCATCATAGTAGATGGCAATGATGCACTAACTGGCACACATGGGAGTTCAAATTCTCTGTAGCACTTACAATATAAAGTTAATAATTTCGCGCACCTAAACTAATTGAGGAATTATGTAAAATATTTTTAAAGATCATTACTCTATACCTTGACGTAGGAACTCGTTCGCAATTGACGTAATTCCTTTGATAATCACTAGGTAGCATTTCCGTATAGTTAACGGTACTTGGACGGTCTTGTGTCGTCAACACATATTTCTCTACGTATAACTTTATACATCCATGGAACGGAAATAAACTCATCACTCCAAATAGTGCATTGTCACTTGATATGTTAAGTAATTCCCATTCGTTGGCTCCCATTGGACATCGAACCGTTATGCGGAGACGGTCTTCCACTCGATCATAGTTAGTAACCTTGTATATTTCCATCTCAAATTCCCGAAATGTGATATCGCGTCGGATACCAACCAATTCTTTACGACCACCAATGTATCGTGGTACATTATCATTCACGACTAAATTTCCGTCCCAATGGATACAAAAAGGAACACCTTCGCCGGACATAGAGTTCTAAAGTAAACAATATTATCAAAATATACGTGAGTTGTCCTCTCTATACAAAATCTCTAAAAACTATATAAATATTAGGAATTTGTATGAAATAATATAATAAAATTAACAAAAGCACTACATTCATGATATATTAACATAGGCATTCTCTAACATACAACAAAGGGAAGGGTGAGAGATGAAATTACCATTTTGCGAACACGTTCGAACGAGAGTGATCTGTGAGAGAGAGAGAGTGCGAACACGGTCGGAGGAGAGTGATCTGTGAGAAAGAGAGAGATATGAGAGAGAGAGATCTGTGTGAGAGAGAGTGAGAGAGAGAGAGTGATCTGTGAGTGTGAGAGAGAGAGAGTGATCACAGAGAGAGAGGGGGGGGGGGGGGGTTCACAGAGAGAGAGAGGGGGGGTTCACAGAGAGAGAGAGAGAGGGGGGGTCACAGAGAGAGAGAGGGGGGTTTCACAGAGAGAGAGGGGGGGGGTTCACAGAGAGAGAGAGGGGGGGGGGTTCTGTGAGGGGGCTGATGGGGGTAAAGAGAGAGAGTGAGAGGGAGAGAGAAAGGCTGCGGCGGCGGGGAGGCGGCGGCGGGGGGGAGGCGGCGACGGGGATGCGGCGGCGGGGATGCGGCGGCGGGGCCACAGAGAGAGAGAGAGCGACGTGGAGGGGTTCACAGAGAGAGAGAGAGGGGGTTTCTGTGGGGAGGGGAGGCGGCGGGTGGGCAACAGAGAGAGAGAGAGAGAGAGGGAGAGAGATAGCGACCGAGTGAGAGTGGGGAAGACTCGGGCATATATTTCAAACAAACACGGTAAATGGATTACCGTGTTTAGACACGGTTATCTATTCACCGTGTTTAGACGCGGTGAACCATTCACCGCTTCTAAACGCGGTAAATGGTTCACCGCGTCTAAACACGGTGAATGGATAACCGTGTCTAAACACGGTAATCCATTTACCGTGTTTAGTGTTTTTATTTCCTGCCTGTGGGTATAAGTGACTAAACACGGTGAACCGTTCACCGTGTTTAGACACGGTGAATGGTTCACCGTGTTCAACTTATTCCACCCGAGCTCAGCCTGCTTGCGTGGCGCTGAGGTGGCGCCTACGTGGCGGGGATAGGGCCATTTCCGCAATTACAAAATTGATAGGGCCATTTGCGAAAAAAAAATTCTTGAGGGGGCCAAATGCAAAAAAAGCCCAGATTAAAATGATGTAATAAAATTACATAATGTGTATATGAATAATAGTTTTTTTTAAATAATAAACAGTACACTAAAATTATTCTTACAGTAGCAAAACACAGTATTTTTTTTTAATCACCAAAAATAAAATAGTAAATTTCAACAACTAGAATAGACAATGAATTAGATAAAATGCAATTACATGTTAAAGTGCAAATCCCGAAAATTTATGTTTGAATGCCAATCATACAAACAGATCAACAAAAAAAAATTATATGCGGGATAAAATTAAATTATTACAGACAAGCACCCGTTAGACTGGTAATCACAATCAGATAGGGATACGCCTTAGACTGTTGGGGATATACACACGAAAATCTAATTGTGATTTTAATCTAACTAATTTTGTGATAAAATAACTTACCGGTCAGCGCTAACATCCAAAAATAAATTGTAGAATAAGAAAATTAAATAATTGATAAATCCGGAAGCGTGCGAGGCACTGCCCTAAGACGTATTCCCGTCCTTACGTGCGGGATTAATCGAGAATAACACCCCAAGGTACGACCGGAATTCCTCCTTCCTACGAGCACGATCGTGGAGGAGGTTGACGGAGCTTCTTTCAACACCCGGTGATAAAGAGATCAAACAAAATGAAAATAGAAATTAAAAAGAGAAGAAACTCCTCTCTCTACCATGTTCCTCTCCATGAACAGTAGAGGGGGCATTTAAAAAGGAGTAATGGAACGTTGGAGTGCCCCCCAACGTTGCACTCCATTAATCCACTTAATGTCGTACGTTACAAACTATTAATTAAAATAACAAATGATAATCAATACTAATAAATGATAATCAAAGAATTAATAAATTAAAATTAAAATAAATGTAATTAGGAAATTTTGGATTTTCTCCAACAATCCCCCACAAAATTCAAAATTTCAAAGATAAGAATTAAACTCAAAATAAATAAATAAATCATCAGGTGTTTATACTATGCAATAGGCGAGGTGTCTTTAAAAGACTTAACCTCACTTAGTGTGTAGCACTCTGAATTTCGGTGCGTTGTATCGAACTTTACTAAATTTGATAGAGTTCGATGGAAGACGATAATGGCTGGTGTGGAATTGGGTTCCGAAGGTTTCGGAACATTATGGGTACGAGTGGAAATCCGAAAATCGAAAAAATTATGAAAAAGGGACCAAGTGGAGCAAAACTGCTTACGGGGTCCGGACCCTTGAAGCTGGGGTCCTGACAATGAAGTCCGCGGGCAGCCACGGTCCGGACCCGGATGTTACGGTCCGGACCCGGATGTTACGGTCCGGACCCGAGCTGGTTTTCGAGTTGGGGTGCGTACCGGTTCCGGACCCGGACACCAAGGTCCGGACCCGGCCTGCGCGCTGGTCAGTTATCAGTGCGGGGTCCGGACCCCACTTGCAAGGTCTGGACCCGGCTGAGGCATAATGCCCAGTGAGGGTTATTTTGGTAATTTCGCGGTGAATAGGTTATGTAGGGGGGGCTGAGGTCTTTCCCCTCATTCCTCTTCACTTTCCTCTCATTCCCTCTCCCTCTCCCTCACTTTCTCTCTCTAGAGATCTCTCCAAAGCTTGGAGAAGTGGTGGATTGGAGCTTGGAAAAGGACTTCCAAGGTGCAAAGAAGCTTCATGGTGCAAGAAGAAGCTTGGGAGCTAGGGCTTCGAGGTGAGTTCTTGTGATTTAGGGTTTAAACCTTGGATTTAATCCTTCAATAAGAGGTTTTTGGAAATCCTAGGCAATCTTAACCACAAAAGGTGGAAGATTGGCCATGAAATCTAGGGTTTGGCTTGCATGCATGCAAACCTTAGGTAAATTTGGGGCTTTTGTCATGGGAGGTTCTAAAAATATTTGGACCTTCGGGAATTGCAATTGAGGCATAGGAAATCATGTTAGAACACTTGATTTCAAGTATTGAGTTGATTTATGGGTTCGTAACGAGTAACGAACTATTTTCTTGTTGAAGCTTGGGTTGAAGCAAGAACTCAAGGCTTGGACACTTTAGGGGCTTGAAGAATACAAGAATTCGGAAGCTCTTGAGGTGGGTTTGTGTTTACCGAAGTGATTAGGTCACTTCCATGTCTAGGGTAAATATCCATTTAAAGATAAAATGGTATGTGTTGTGAACCCGAGAACTTGCATGTTGGCAAAGGTAAAATCATGATAGGTAGAGCAATGAGCTCCTATTGCATGATATAGAATTCAAGTATAATTCAATTATCTATACTTGTTGCATGGTTGCATGTATGATTGGAACCTAGTGTTATTGAACATATGTTGGAACATGTGAGAATAGAACCTAGTGTTATTGAACATAGGTTGGAACATGTGAGAATGGAACCTAGTGTCATTGAACATAGGTTGGACATGAGATTGGAACCTAGAGTCATGGAACCTAGGTTGAGAATGAGAAAGTAAACCTAGTGTCATTGAACATAGGTGAGACTTAGTGACTTGAACCTAAGGTCATGAGACTTAGGTTGGCAAGTGAAAAATGTGAACAACGGGATGTGCGACGATTTTGCTATCCCGGGTAGGCGACGATTTCGCTACCATGCCATGAGTTGGCGGTGTTGAAACGGGATGTGCGACGATTTTGCTATCCCGGATAGGCGACGATTTCGCTACCATGCCATGAGTTGGCGGTGTTGACACGGGATGTGCGACGATTTTGCTATCTCGGGTATGCGACGATTTCGCTACCACGCCATGAGTTGGCGGTGTCGAGATGGGATGTGCGACGAGGTTGCTATCCCGGGTATGCGACGAGTTCGCTACCCATGCCATGTGATGGTGGTGTTGAGATGGGGTATGCGACGATTTTGCTATCCCGAGTATGCGACGAGTTCGTTACTCGAACTAGGAGGTGACGAGTTCACTCCTTGAATGTTGGAACCCTTATGGTAAGACGGCGATTCCGAAACCATAAGTAAATGATAAGTAATTGAACTTAGTCAATGTGAAATATGGGATGAACCTAGGAGAGAATGATAATTTACATTTCATTTGGTTGCATCCTTTATGTTTATTTACAAGCATGTAAATAATTGTTGCATAGTTATTTGTGATCTAACTTATGCATATGGTGTTTCTTTGGACCTGGTGGGTCGAGCTTCTCTCTTGGGTGGCCTTACCCACTGGGAACTATGTTTATAGTTCTCACCCCACGTTTTCCAGGTCCTTCCGCGAGTGAGGCGGCGGAGCGAGGCAAGGGTTTGGCTCTCTAGATAGCGGCCCTTCCATTTTGGTGATACATAGAGTTGTGCCCCTAGTCTTGGACTTTGATAGTATAGGGGATTTCCATTACATGTATGAAATTTATGTATTCCATAGTTTTGGAACATGGTGTATGGAATGAAAAGAAAGAAAAGAAAATTTTGGGCATGTATAAATGTGCAATGTGATGTAATAGAAGTAGAACTTCTTTATGTTGATGCTTTCCTTGTGCAACTCTTGTACTCAGTTCCTAGTTGGAACCTCGTGGATAAGCTTGTGTTGTGATGCCTTGGGCGGGTAGAAGAGGCTCTATCCGTTCGGCGGGTCTGGGGCATGTGCCCGTGCGGTTATCCTTTCCACCTAGTTGGTGTTAAAGGCCCGGCAGGGCGTGACAGATTGAGGTGGTATCAGAGGGTAGAAACGGTCTAGGTGGACCTAAGAAAACCCTAGGATGGAAAAGACCCTAGGAGTGTAGGCTCGTGAGTGACGAGATCTTTGATGTGGCGAAAGATAAGTGATTGGGTTATCTCCTTATGCCTCTAGTTGGAAATAGAGGTAGATTCGAGGTGTGTCTTATTCTTCGCCAAGTGTGTTCGTGTTGGCGGCCGACAACATGAAACCAATTGAGGGGAATAAGGACCCTCGTGTGACTTTCGCCTAGATTGGGATCACGTTTATTTTCGTGAAGTATAGTGTTGCGAATGACTTTGAAGGTCATGAAATGACCAAAGTCGTTGTGTTTTCAGGAGAAAATGGTAGGTGGACGGCCTCCTACGAGGGCTGGGCTCGGAGAATCGAGCGCGGCTCCCGAACAACTCGGGGAGGGCGAGAACTCGGGTCTTCGTAATGAGTTGACCGAGTTGATGGGCGTGGTTCGGCGATAGGCCGAAGCCATGCAGCGACAGGAGGAGCAGATTCAAAAGCTCCAAGACGAGATGGCGTAGCAAGCGGCTGCGATTAGGGAGGAGAGGTTGGGAGTACCTCTGGCCTCTGCTTCGGCACCGGCTGAGGAGGTGACACCGGCGCCGGCTGTGGCGCCACCGGCATCACCGATTGTAGCCGGTGGGCCGGGTACTCTTATGCCCGACTCCGAGATGGAGGATGCGGAGCGAGAGCGCGCACTGGCGGCTCTCATGAGGTTTAAAAAGTTCAACCCGCCTATCTTTAACGGGGAGAACGTGGATCCATAGGATGTAGAGACATGGATCGATGCCTTGGAGACACTCTTCGAGGATCTATATACCTTGGAGAGGGACAAAGTGCACCTCGCCGCTCATTGTTTAGAGCGATCGGCGAAGGTATGGTGGAAGGGAGTCCGGCATGATCGACTCCCTAGCCTTCCGCCACCGACGTGGGAGGAGTTTCGGGGTATGGTATTTGCCGCCTACTTCCCCGATAGCGAGAAAAGAAAACTTCAAGAAAGGTTCCGGAAGTTGAAGCAAGGGAACCGCACCGTGCGCGAGTACGAGAGGGAGTTCTCGTACATTATTAATTGCGTACCGCACGTTGTCCACGGAGAGTTGCACAAGGTCGACTATTTCGTGCGCGGACTTCGACCGGAGATCTTTCGGGCGGTGCTCGCCCTCAAGCTAAAGACCTTTGCGGAGGTCTTGGACCGTGCTCTTTGGGTAGAGCACGGGGATGCTTGCGCGCGCGAGGAGCGTGAATCTTGGGAAAGAGAGAAGGAGAAGGATAAGGAAAAAGGAAAGAAGCGAACGGAGGGTGGCTCGGGTGGGCAATCTAGCTCAAAGCGACCCTCGAAGCACTCGCAGTCGCAAAACCAATCGCGAGGGTTCCGGCGGAACCGACCCTCAACCCAGTGCCCGATTTGTAGCGGCCCCCATGACCCTCAGCAATGTGATTATCGTGAGGGCAGGTGCTACAAGTGCGGACAACCGGGACATATGCGATACAATTGCCCGATGGATGATGGCCGAGCACCGTCATCGGCATCGGCATTTGCATCGCAGAGACAGCTCGCGGGCATCCCACCCGCGGCGATGTCGGCAGGCCGTACTCAGCCGCCGAGACCAGCCGAGGGCCAGCGACCAGCGCCCAGTGGACGGGTATTCGCCTCACAGGTGGAGGAGCCTTCTGCCAAGGATGATGTCGTGGCAGGTATTGTGTTAATTAAAGGCATTCGATGTAGAGCTTTGTTTGATACTGGTGCATCGCATTCATTCATTGCTCGATCATTTGCTATTGCACACGGAATAGAAATTGTAGATGCCACACATGCAAGAACTGTGCAAGTACCTGAACACACCTTGTGTGTACATCACGCGTGTGTAGGTTGTCCAGTGATGGTTGAAAACTGGATCATGCCAGCTGATTTGTGGTGTTAAGTCGAATGAATGAGTATGACTTAATCCTAGGAATGGATTGGCTCTCGAAATATCACGCTACTATTGATTGTGAGAGCCGGATAGTGAGGTTTAGAGAACCCGGGCACAAAGAGTTTGTGTACCGTGGTTGCAAGAGTTCGCTCTTTGCGTCAATGGTGTCCACGTCGCAAGCAAGGAAGCTTATTGCTAGTGGTTGCATTGCCTACTTGGCGACGGTAGTGGATGACCGAAAAGAAGTGTTGGGGCTCGAGGACATTCTGATAGTCCAAGAGTTCCCGGATGTATTTCCGACGGAGTTGCCCGGAATGCCACCGGACCGGGAAATAGAATTTGTGATCGATTTGCTCCCGGGTACGGCGCCGATTTTTAAGGCCCCGTACAGGATGGCACCCGCGGAACTGAAGGAATTGAAAGCACAATTGCAAGATTTAATGGACAAGGGTTTCGTAAAGCCAAGTGTGTCACCTTGGGGAGCCCCTGTTCTATTTGTGCGGAAAAAGGACGGTTCGCTGCGGTTATGTATAGATTACCGCGAGTTGAATAAAGTGACCGTCAAGAATAAGTACCCGTTACCCCGAATTGATTACTTGTTCGATCAGTTGCAAGGGTCTCGGGTGTATTCAAAGATTGATTTGCAATCCGGTTATCACCAATTGAAGATCAAACCGGAGGATGTGCATAAGACCGCATTTAGGACGCGGTATGGACACTATGAATTCACGGTTATGCCTTTCGGGCTTACCAATGCCCCGGCAGCGTTCATGGATTTAATGAACCGTGTGTTCAAACCACTATTGGATCAATTTGTGGTTGTGTTCATAGATGATATTCTTGTCTACTCTCGGAGTGAAGAGGAACATAAAGAGCACCTAAGGATTGTGCTTCAAGTTCTTCGAGAGAACAAGTTGTTCGCCAAGTTAAAGAAGTGCGAATTTTGGATTCGTGAGGTCGCTTTCTTGGGTCATGTGATCTCCGCGGAAGGAGTATCAGTAGACTCTATAAAAGTTGAGGCAATCAAGGATTGGCCTCGCCCGACCAATGTCACGAAAATACGAAGCTTTTTGGGTCTTGCGGGGTACTATCGGCGGTTCGTGTAGGGATTTTCAAAAATCTCCGGTCCACTAACGCGTCTTACCCGCAAGGGAGCCAAATATGTTTGGAGCGAGAAATGCGACCAAAGCTTTAAGGAGCTAAAAGAAAGGTTGACTTCGGCTCCGGTTCTCGCCTTGCCGATTGCGGGGGAGGGCTTTGTGGTGTATAGTGATGCATCACGGCGTGGTCTTGGGTGTGGGCTTATGCAAAGAGGACAAGTAATAGCATATGCCTCTCGACAGCTAAAGAGCTATGAGCAAAATTATCCAACCCACGACTTAGAGCTTGCAGCGGTGATCTTCGCGCTTAAATTGTGGAGACACTATTTATATGGGGAACATTGTGAGGTTTACACGGATCATAAAAGCTTAAAGTACTTATTCACTCAAAAGGAGTTGAATTTGAGGCAGCGGAGATGGTTGGAGTTGATAAAGGATTACGACTTAACCATCTTGTACCACCCCGGTAGAGCCAATGTGGTGGCCGATGCGCTCAGTAGAAAATCCGTGGAGAACTTCGCAATTGAGATGACGGGACAAATGCCGTTAATCAAGAAAATGGGCCGGTTTGACTTGGAAGTCGTGGCCCCGGGCGTCCCCGCTAAACTCATGAGTCTCGAGGTGTGGCCGACCTTGTTGGAGCAAATAAAAGAAAAGCAATCCGGTGACCCGGAACTCCAAAAGGTGCGGAGTACTATCGAGAGTGGGCGCGCCGGTGATTTTCATGTAGACTCGAAGGGCGCAATTCGATTTCGAAATCGATTGTGCGTGCCAAAAGTCGAGGATATTCGTGGGGAGATCTTGAAAGAAGCTCACACTTCTCCCTATGCGATTCACCCGGGCGGCACCAAAATGTACAAGGATCTTAAATTACATTATTGGTGGCCGGGGATGAAACTTGATGTTGGACGCTTTGTGGCACAATGCTTAGTATGCCAACAGGTGAAGGCCGAGCGTCGCTTTCCGGCGGAAAAATTGCAAGGATTGCCCATTCCAGTTTGGAAGTGGGAGAACATAGCAATGGACTTCGTTGTGGGCCTACCTCGATCGCAAGGTGGCCACGACGCGATTTGGGTGGTGGTGGATCGTTTGTGATAGTCGGCACACTTTTTGCCAATTCACACCACTTGGTCGGGAGACAAGTTGGCACAAGTCTACCTGGACGAGATTATGCGGTTGCACGGGGTCCCGACCTCGATAGTTTCAGATCGAGATCCCCGGTTCACATCGCATTTTTGGAAAAGCTTGCAAGAAGCTTTAGGTACACGGCTCGATTTCAGTTCAGCATTTCATCCTCAAACTGACGGTCAATCGGAAAGGACAATTCAGATTTTGGAGGATATGCTGCGAGCGTGTGTGACGGACTTCAAGGGTGCATGGCCTACACATTTGCCGATGGCTGAGTTCGCTTATAATAATAGCTATCAATCTAGCGTCAGTATGGCACCGTTTGAAGCCTTGTATGGAAGAAAATGCCGCTCTCCTATTCATTGGAGTGAGGTCGGCGAGAGAAGGGTCTTAGGACCTGATGTGTTGCGTGAAGCAGAGGAAAAGGTCCGCTTGGCACGCGAACGCTTATCGACGGCGCAATCTCGACAAAAGAGTTATGCGGATCGACGTCGATGAGATTTGGAATTCGCGGTAGGTGACCGCGTCTTCTTGAAAGTTTCACCCATGAGAGGGGTGAAACGATTTGGTGTTCGGTGTGGGATCCGTGGCATATCGGCTAGCTTTGCCGCCAAAACTTGCGGGGATACACAATGTGTTCCATGTATCGACGCTCCGCAAGTACATGTATGATCCGGCGCACGTCCTCGAGTATGTGCCTATGGAGCTACATGAGGATATGACTTATGAGGAATTTCCCTTGTGTATCATGGATCGCGAGGTGAAAAGTTTGAGGAACCGTGAAATTCCTTATGTAAAGGTACAATGGACGAATCACGGTGAGCGCGAAGCTACGTGGGAATTGGAAAGCTCAATGAGGGAGCGATTTCCTTACCTCTTCGCTGAGTCCAGCTGAGGTATGATTTAGTTTCGCGGCCGAAACTCTCTTTAAGGGGGGAGGAATGTAGCACTCTGAATTTCGGTGCGTTGTATCGAACTTTACTAAATTTGATAAAGTTCGATGGAAGACGATAATGGCTGGTGTGGAATTGGGTTCCGAAGGTTTCGGAACATTATGGGTACGAGTGGAAACCCGAAAATCGAAAAAATTATGAAAAAGGGACCAAGTGGAGCAAAACTACTCACGGGGTCCGGACCCTGGAAGCTGGGGTCCGGACAATGAAGTCCGCGGGCAGCCACGGTCCGGACCCGGATGTTACGGTCCGGACCCGAGCTGGTTTCCGAGTTGAGGTGCGTACGGGTTCCGGACCCGGATACCAAGGTCCGGACCCGGCCTGCGCGCTGGTCAGTTATCAGTGCGGGGTCCGGACCTCACTTGCAAGGTCCGGACCCGGCTGAGGCAGAATGCCCAGTGAGGGGTATTTTGGTAATTTCGCTGTGAATAGGTTATGTAGGGGGGGCTGAGGTCTTTCCCCTCATTCCTCTTCACTTTCCTCTCATTCCCTCTCCCTCTCCCTCACTTTCTCTCTCTAGAGATCTCTCCAAAGCTTGGAGAAGTGGTGGATTGGAGCTTGGAAAAGGACTTCCAAGGTGCAAAGAAGCTTCTTGGTGCAAGAAAAAGCTTGGGAGCTAGGGCTTCGAGGTGAGTTCTTGTGATTTAGGGTTTAAACATTGGATATAATCGTTCAAGAAGAGGTTTTTGGAAACCCTAGGCAATCTTAACCACAAAAGGTGGAAGATTGGCCATGAAATCTAGGGTTTGGCTTGCATGCATGCAAACCCTAAGTAGATTTGGGACTTTTGTCATGGGAGGTTCTAAAAATATTTGGACCTTCGGGAATTGCAATTGAGGCATAGGAAATCATGTTAGAACACTTGATTTCAAGTATTGCGTTGATTTATGGGTTTGTAACGAGTAACGAACCATTTTCTTGTAGAAGCTTGGGTTGAAGCAAGAACTCAAGGCTTGGACACTTAGGGGCTTGAAGAATACAAGAATTCGGAAGCTCTTGAGGTGGGTTTGTGTTTACCGAAGTGATTAGGTCACTTCCATGTCTAGGGTAAATATCCATTTAAAGATAAAATGGTATGTGTTGTGAACCCTAGAACTTGCATGTTGGCAAAGGTAAAATCATGATAGGTAGAGCAATGAGCTCCTATTGCATGATATAGAATTCAAGTATAATTCAATTATCTATACTTGTTGCATGGTTGCATGTATGATTGGAACCTAGTGTTATTGAACATAGGTTGGAACATGTGAGAATAGAACCTAGTGTTATTGAACATAGGTTGGAACATGTGAGAATGGAACCTAGTGTCATTGAACATAGGTTGGACATGAGATTGGAACCTAGAGTCATGGAACCTAGGTTGAGAATGAGAAAGTAAACCTAGTGTCATTGAACATAGGTGAGACTTAGTGACTTGAACCTAAGGTCGTGAGACTTAGGTTGGCAAGTGAAAAATGTGAACAACGGGATGTGCGACGATTTTGCTATCCCGGGTAGGCGACGATTTTGCTACCATGCCATGAGTTGGCGGTGTTGAAACGGGATGTGCGACGATTTTGCTATCCCGGGTAGGCGACGATTTCGCTACCATGCCATGAGTTGGCGGTGTTGACACGAGATATGCGACGATTTTGCTATCCCGGGTATGCGACGATTTCGCTACCACGCCATGAGTTGGCGGTGTCGAGATGGTATGTGCGACGAGGTTGCTATCCCGGGTATGCGACAAGTTCGCTACCCATGCCATGTGATGGCGGTGTTGAGATGGGGTATGCGACGATTTTGCTATCCCGAGTATGCGACGAGTTCGCTACTCGAACTAGGAGGTGACGAGTTCACTCCTTGAATGTTGGAACCCTTATGGTAAGACGGCGATTCCGAAACCATAAGTAAATGACAAGTAATTGAACTTAGTCAATGTGAAATATAGGATGAACCTAGGAGAGAATGATAATTTACATTTCATTTGGTTGCATCCTTTATGTTTATTTACAAGCATGTAAATAATTGTTGCATAGTTTTTTGTGATCTAACTTATGCATATGGTGTTTCTTTGGACCTGGTGGGTCGAGCTTCTCTCTTGGGTGGCCTTACCCACTGGGAACTATGTTTATAGTTCTCACCCCACGTTTTACAGGTCCTTCCGCGAGTGAGGCGGCGGAGCGAGGCAAGGGTTTGGCTCTCTAGATAGCGGCCCTTCTATTTTGGTGATACATAGAGTTGTACCCCTAGTCTTTGACTTTGATAGTATAGGGGATTTCCATTACATGTATGAAACTTATGTATTTCATAGTTTTGGAACATGGTGTATGGAATGAAAAGAAAGAAAAGAAAATTTTGGGCATGTATAAATGTGCAATGTGATGTAATAGAAGTAGAACTTCTTTATGTTGATGCTTTCCTTGTGCAACTATTGTACTCCGTTCCTAGTTGGAACCTCGTGGATAAGCTTGTGTTGTTACGCCTTGGGCGGGTAGAAGAGGCTCTATCCGTTCGGCGGGTCTGGGGCATGCGCCCGTGCGGTTATCCTTTCCACCTAGTTGGTGTTAAAGGCCCGGCGGGGCGTGACATAGTGTTAGCAGTTTCCATCAGAAGGAATCGGAGTGAACCAGGTCTTGAACTACGTTCCTTTGACCCTGACTTCAACTACCACACACATAGTACAGAATTCTCCGTCGCGGGTCTGTGCGTTAATGGCCATGCACAGTTCCTTGATTTTTCATAAGAACTTCTATGGACAACCCACATCACATAGCCGCGGCCACATACGGATACTCTTATATAGGTGGTCTCCTCCGGGGATGTGTGTAGAGTCACATCTCGCGAAAATTATCGCCTTGGATCCCATTAAGAGCTATCAGCTCAACCTCAACCACTACACAGAGCACTACTCACCATAGGGATGGGATTGGAGCTAAAGCTCCTCTATATAAACTGTAGGCAGTGCTCTTTGGCCAACCTGACAGCTTGTTTTTACCACATTGAACCTTCTTCAAGGGATCTCCTATCACAAAGGTTGGGTTCCCACTGCAGGAAGGCCCTTTACGGGCAAAGTCCCATCCCTCTCGATGACTCCAGGAACTTAGTCCTATTCAGGCCTTTCGTCAAACAATCTGCAAGATTCTGATTAGATCTGATAAAACTCAAATAGATAATATCATAAAAAGTTAGTCATCTAACAAAATTTTGTCTCAATTTAACATGTCTGCTAATGTTAGAATTTACCAATTTTGTTACAAACTAAACACTGTAAATGAAATAAGTTAGAACATGAGAACAATCATAATATCTAAATTATCCAGTTCTTAAAAGAATCTCCCTCCATAAATTCTGAGGTATATCAGAATTTAAAAACGTGACATTGACTATATCAAATAGGGTTCAGTTTAACAGAAAACAAATGGCCCAAATAATTTTAAAAGTTTGATTTCAATGAGGTAACATTGAGTAAATTATATATGCAATAAATATATGCTGCAGACATATTCTAACTAAGACTGAAATAGTAAAACTCAAATCTTAAATTAAGTGTTGCCGGTTAGAGGAGGATCTTTTAAAGATTTTGAGTACACAAGTTGCAGGTTCGAATCCCACTAAAGCCAAGAATTGGTAGCAGCCATATCTAATATTCATTCTTAAAAAAAAAAAAATTGAAGAATTCTAAAGCTGGATTTAAGAGAACAAAATAAAAAACATGAATTACATTAATCAGCAAAGCAAAACTAGGTCAAAAACTCTCATCGTAATGGCTACAAGACAGCAAGGTCTAGAGGGTTTAGAATAGTATTCAGTGTGCACAGAGGTGTCCTGTCCTCGTTGTATCCATGACAACTATGTTGCAATTAAGCAACACACCATTAAGTAAATCTACCGTAGTATGTAGACAAGTCCACATGAGTATGTTGTATGTTGTACATATGACTACAAAATCAAATCTATTTGTTATAATAAAATTTACATCATGCAGATCATACAAATTTTCAAATGCACTTTGCAACAACAAGTCAGCAAGATTAAAATGATGTAATAAAATTACAGATTGTGTATATGAATAATAGTTTTTTTTTTAAATAATAAACAGTACACTAAAATTATTCTTACAGTAGCAAAACACAGTATTTTTTTTAATCACCAAAAATAAAATAGTAAATTTCAACAACTAGAATAGACAATGAATTAGATAAAATGCAATTACATGTTAAAGTGCAAATCCCGAAAATTTATGTTTGAATGCCAATCATACAAACAGATCAACAAAAAAAAATTATATGCGGGATAAAATTAAATTATTACATACAAGCACCCGTTAGACTGGTAATCACAATCAGATAGGGATACGCCTTAGATTGTTGGGGATATACCACACGAAAATCTAATTGTGATTTTAATCTAACTAATTTTGTGATAAAATAACTTACCGGTCAGCGCTAACATCCAAAAATAAATTGTAGAAGAAGAAAACTAAATAATTGATAAATCCGGAAGCGTGCGAGGCACTGCCCTAAGGCGTATTCCCGTCCTTACGTGCGGGATTAATCGAGAATAACACCCCAAGGTACGACCGGAATTTCTCCTTCCTACGAGCACGATCGTGGAGGAGGTTGACGGAGCTTCTTTCAACACCCGGTGATAAAGAGATCAAACAAAATGAAAATAGAAATTAAAAAGAGAAGAAACTCCTCTCTCTACCATGTTCCTCTCCATGAACAGTAGAGGGGGCATTTAAAAAGGAGTAATGGAACGTTGGAGTGCCCCCCAACGTTGCACTCCATTAATCCACTTAATGCCGTACGTTACAAACTATTAATTAAAATAACAAATGATAATCAATACTAATAAATGATAATCAAAGAATTAATAAATTAAAATTAAAATAAATGTAATTAGGAAATTTTGGATTTTCTCCAACATAAAAAACTAAATAAAGGTTGAGTAAATGATCAAACTAAAATTAATTGAAGTTCGATAGCTCATGCGGCAAGCCAATTAAAGGTTAGCATTCTACATACATAAAACTTTGTCGGAAGTTTAATGACCAATAGTTTAATTCACCCAAAATACCTGGTAAGAACTAGAAACTATGCTCTACTACTTTGGTCTAGTTTGGTAATAGAATGACTAAAAGTATCATTTTTATGCTACGAATGACCTAAAAAAATTAAAAATACTTATAATCTTTCCTCCTCCAATGCTATAAAATTGCGGTTGCAACCGCCACCAGAAAAGCCTACATGCTTCTATGGTGTTGGTTGCAGCTGCAATTTTATAATATAAAAAAAAATAGTTGAAAGCACTTTTAAAATATTTAGCTCTTCTATAGTATAAAAATAATACATTTTGATCACCACATTACCAAACTAAGTCTTAATTACTAGTGTTGCATATATATCTTATAGAAGTTTCACGGTATGGGTTGTGCCATATGTGGAGGAGCACAAAGAAGCATCAAATGTGATGGAAAGAGGCACAATAAGACTTGTCTCCTGCTTCCAGATCCTCCACCTGCTAAATTCTCTACGTTTGCGCGCTCAAATTGAATAAGTTAGTGCGTTATAATTAAGATTCCTCTGTAGTCCCTCATGCGCTGTTAGTGTGTCTATTTCTCATGCCCCCACTGTTCAAAGAATATTTACTTTACCAAGCTTTTGTCACTTTCCTATCCAGGTTGTGGCTTCTGATGCATTCCTCAATGGTGTCATTATATCAGAGATGGAGCCCCTAAGGTAATGGGATAAGCAAAAAACGGAGGAAAAGTGTAGGGACCGGCCATTTCTACATTTTACATTCCTTTCCTTTGTTTCAATCATTTTGCCCTCAGCATGCGCTCAAGGGAGAGAGGCCCTCTGAGGGTTAATGCAGTTGGTCAATTCCCCACTTATATTGTTGCAACAACGCGCTCTCTTCTACTGTACCAGATGATTTTTCTCTACTCTGCTGTACCCTTTTTTTTATGTTTTTCTCATCTTCTTCTTTTTCTTTTCTTTTTTTTATCTCCTTTTTGCCTACTTAAAATACTTTTGTTTTCTGGATGTTATTTCTTTTTTGGATAAATTATAAAAAATCTCCTATAAATATCCATTTACTCTCTCATTTTTTTAAAAAAAATCTGTATTTTGTTCTCTTAACATTTAAAGTTGTTGCACTTAATTCAGCACTATTATAATTTCAGCTAAATAGGCGGATATCTCTTTCGCAAAATTACCTAATTTGAGAAAAAAATATAAGATTATTACACATTAAAATCATTTTTAAGGATATAATAGGCATCTCAATAAGTTTCTCTACTGTACCATATCATTTATGTTGGAATAAACCGTACTAAAAATCTAATTGTGATTTTATCTAACAACTTTGTGAATAAATAAAATAACAAACTTATAACTAAACGCTACAGAAATTTCAAAAATTGATGAAGAAAGAAGATATTATATCGATCCGAAAGCGTGTATAGCACTGCCCTTAGGTGTATTTCCGTCCTTCGTGCCGGATTAACCGGAAACACCGCCTCAAAATACAATCGGAACTCCTCCTCCTACGAGAACGAATGCGGAAGAGGTTGACGGAGAAACTTTCAACACCCGGCGATAAAGAGATCAAGAGAAGTAAAATAAAATAAAATTGGAATTGAAATAAAATTTCTTTTTTTCTTTTTTTTTTCGCTTATCTCTCTACAATGCTCATGTCACATGAAAAGTAGAAAAGCTAGTATAAATAGGGGTAAGAATGGAATGTTGGAAGCACCCAAGGTTCCACTCCATTGCTTTTAATCGCGTACGTTGCAATCTAATTAATTAAAATAAAAATAATAATAAATAATAACAAATGAGAATAAAAAATATTTTAAAAAATAAAAATAATAATTGAGAGATTTTGAATTTTTCACCAACAATTTATACACGAATTAGTAACTAATTTGTAACAATGTTGAGTAAAGTGTTAGTGTTACAATTCTAAATTTTAAGGAGGTAAAATAGAGATATTTTAAAGGAGGAGGATAGGTATAAAATCAAATATTTATAAGGAATTTTCTACATTTTAACCTTTCGTTTTTGCTGTAAAAAACATTCTTTGTATGATACAAACGTGATTAAGAAAATTAGTATTACTATATTCTTGTAATACTAGCTACTCATAAGTAGGGATGTCAACAGGTCGGATTCGGAACGGATTTTCAAAAATCCGAACCCGAACCCGACTACCAAACCCAAAACCCGAATCTGAATCCAAATCCGGCGGATTTTAAAAATCCATATCCAAACCCGAACCCGACGGAAAATCCAAAACCCGCCGAGTCCGAACCCAAAAATTCGAACCCGAAACAATTATTTCTCTTTATAATATTTCAAAATATATTACATTTATCTAAATTTTTAAAATAAAAAATCAAGATATAACATCAAACATTTCTATATATAGAGTCCGGCTACTATCCTCTTAAGAGGATAGAAGTCTTTGTCCTATCAAATTTTTGACCGTTAGATCTAACTTTTAATTATTTTCAACCGTTAGATTATACTATTCAACCAACCACCCACTCAACCCTAGGGGGCCCACTATCAACCTAACCGTAACCACTCTCATCCTAGCCGCACATCTTTTCATCCGAACGGTAGAAAATTTAGGAGGACGAAGACTCCCATCCTCCTAAAAGGATAGTAGCTGGATTCTCTATATATATTATATATAATGTAAAATAATTTCAGGTTTGGGTCGGGTTCGGGTTCGGATCAAATACAATAAAAATCCATACCTGAATCCAAATTCGTCGGCTTTCTGTTTTTGATATCCATATCCGAAACTATATCCATCTAGAATTAGATAAATCCACTCCGGTCAGATTCAGATTCGGATAAAATTTCGGGTATCCGTATCCATTGACATCCATAGTCATGAGATGGGATCATGAGATGGGATCTGATGAGTGACATATGGCATGCACAGTGACTTTAAGCCATGAGAAGTTAAGAGCTTAATGGATTCAAAATTGTTTATTGTTGGACCCACTAAGAGAGGAATAAAATAGCGTGCATCCTATGTGTCACTCATGGGAGTCCATCTCATAGAGAGTACATGTAGGGGTGTCAACGAGCCGAACACGAGCGAGTTGGGGTCGGCTCGTGTTCGGCTCGTTTCATAAACGAGCCGAACATGAGCTGGCTCGTTTAAGTATCGAGCTAAAAAATTCGGCTCGTGTTCGGCTCGTTAATAAACGAGCTGAACACGAGCTGGCTCAGAAACAATAAATTAAAATGATTAGAAAGGATATATATATATATATATATATATAATAAATTTATGAGATCTTATCCATTAGACTTTGATCTAATGGTTGAAACTTTACGTATAAATTGGCTTTTTATAATTGAGTTGGGCTTTAATTTAGGTTGGGCTAAATATCAAATAATAAAAAATTATATCTATATATAATTATTTATTTATATAAATATAAATTATATAAATATTAAATATATATATTCGAGCTGTTATCGAGCCGAACACGAGCGAGCTGACCTCAGCTCGTGTTCGGCTCATTTATTAAACGAGCTGAAAAATTCAGCTCGTGTTCGGCTCGTTTACTAAACGAGCGAGTCGATCTCGAGCTCATTTCGAGCCGAACACGAGCTGGCTCGCGAACAGCGAGCTGGATTGCCACCCTTATATTATTGTATACATCTGATGTTAATTTGGGAACTCCAAAACGATGTTGCATTCATTTGAGGTTGTAGGCCAAGCAAACAGGTGGCTAGACAGTGTGTTGGAGATATCTTTTATTTATTTCTAGACATCATAACCAAACGCATAGATTATACCTCCTCAATCATGATATGATTTCCAATGGAAAATTCAAAAGCATATCTCGTCGTTACATACTGCCGCGTGCCAATTTTCTAGACCGTTGACTCGGTCAAAGATCCTCCCTCGGGAAGCGAGCAAGGATGTAAAGCGGCTTCTAACGATGACCCTCGAAGTTTGCGCCCACAGCAAATCAAGCGATTCGGTTGATGAGGGATTGGATCAGCCGGGTTCAGCAACTACACAGTACTTTTTGGTTCGGTTGAATAACCGAATGAAATTTATATGTATTGCAAAGTAGATTAAAACTGTTTACAGGATAGGGTACACCGTTAAGGTATACGATCTCGAGCGAAGTTCTAACTTAAAACTACTCCTAGGAAAATAGTAAATGCGAAGAAAAAAGAGAAAGATTACAAGTAGACTATTCCTAGAAAGCGGAGGAAAATGCGTAGAATTGAAGTGGTCTTCTCGTTCTCAGGAAAAAAAGACCCTTCTATCAAGCGTCTTCTGTTTATTTATAGTTCCGCATGTTGCTTATTCAGTTATTCTCCACCATCGGCCACATTCCTGAATCTGCGGACCACTTTCGGCCGAGTAACAGAGTCGGTTGTAACTGCTTTTCGATTTCAGGTGTACTTTTCCCAATTCCTGGCGCACCACCTGCAACCTAATTACTAGCTTCGGAGGAGGCTGTCTTTATGGTACATCCGGTCCACCACATGGCACGATTTTTGTGGCACCAACAATTGCCCCCTCGGCAGCTTTTGAACAATAGTTCGATAGCTGGCGTAATCCTCTTTTTCTCCTATAACTCAGATTCCGAAGCGGTCGTTTAAAATCAACTCGTACTGCTTCTTAGCCGTCCTTTTACTTTCGACGACCACGATCTCCCACATTCCTTTTGTCTCTTCTGTGTATTAATTAGATCATTTATGACCGCCGTCTTTTCGTCATTATGGCCTTTTTTCAAAATTCCCCCTCTCGACGGTTTCGCTATCTTCGCGTTTCATCTTCTTTTCTCCTTCTTCTCCGTCTGAGGTTCCTTTCATTTTTCGTCTTTTTCTTAGCCTTCAAGCTTCTCTGCCATGGCTCTAATTCCTCCTCTTCCTTCATCTCCTTTTCTTGACTATAACTTCTTTTGACAATACGTCGAATCAGACCCTTCTCAATTTGTGCTTGTTCCTTCATTTGTAGATTTCCTGTTCCTGAAGATCTCCCCTTCTCCGCTGATGGTCTCCCTTTGCTGGCCGATACCATTCACCTGCAATCTTGGTACGCCTCAAAATCGTCTGGGAAGAGTCTCCGAACTTGGCCTAGCGTTTCAGACGCTTACTTGAACTGGTTGACCGAGTTGAAGCATCTTACACTGACCTCTGGCTTGAAGTTGGAATTTATGAAGCTATCCAACTTTCAAGAGCTCTTCCTCAAGCCGACAATCTCCTTCTAGCTACGGCTTTATGTTTCTGGTCCCCTGCCTCCAACGCTTTTCTCTTTAGACTGGGACCCTTCACACCAACTCTTCTTGATGTGGCAGCAATAGTTGGTCTCCGCCCTCACGGTGTCACTCTTTCGATGGCCTACAATCATGATGAGGTAGAAGATTTTGAGGCTCATCTTGACCCGAAAGCGGACCTTGCCTACACCAAGTTTATCCGTCGGTTCGCAGGTCAATCTCCTGATCCAGTTACTAAGAAGGAGCACACCGCCTTCCTCCTTTACTGGCTTTGTCACAACCTCTTCTACACCCGCTCGTAGAAGATTAATCAAGATTTTGTCCCGATCGTCGTTGCTTTAGCTAACAGCGAGAAGTTAGCGTTAGGTACATATTTCCTTGCTTTTGTATATGGGGAGATTTTTGAATCCATCAAACCACTGCCGTCGGGGAAAGGCTTGGCAATCGGCTCTGCCTGCGGTGTTTTGTGGTTCCTACAAATATGTTTACAGATTTATTTTCCGTACTTATGCCGAACTCCCCTAAACTTGAATTCGGGTCCTCTCTCCGACACCTACGGTTTGGCACTCGGTTGTCTGGAACCTTTGACTCCAGGTCAACCGACAGAGTTTGCCACATATTTTTAAAAAAATTTATGAAAGAGACCAGCGCCTTATCATCAAGTGGGCGCCATTTGGGAAACGAATTACTGGCCCATCTTGGCTTCTTACTCGCTATGAAGAAGCTATCAAAGATCAGTTAGCTTCTTCTCGGGCCAACGAATATTCAGATGTTTGGTATTCTCTATTGGCCCCTCGGGACTTACACATCGGCTTGAAAACCCGCTCTAAATTGACGACGAGCACTGAAGTATATTCGCCTCAATACGTGGCGCGTCAATTCGGATTTGTTCAAGCAATTCCAGCCCCAGCTAGATTTTTTACGGCTAACACTGCTAGCAACCGTCCCCCTACAAAAAGTGCAGCCAAAGCTGATCGGCTCTCGGCCATGGGGATCGCCTCCGACGCTTTTTTAAGCTCGTGGGTTTCCGGTCGAACCATTCCGGGGTGGTGGACTTTTGCTTCACCAAAGCTTGGGATGCTTTTTGCGAGCCAATCCTTTCCAAGTCCATACTCTATGCCACTCGTAAAATTCATCATATAGGAGGTATGTTATTTCACAGTCGACCTATACCTCTTCCTTTTCTTCTCCATGAATCTTTTTTTTTTATGTCATTTTATTTTTCTAGCACCTCCTATGGTTAAAGAAATCTTTCCTGATTCCCCAAGGCAAGAGGATTCGGGAGAAAATTCTGATGAAGATCCTGAGGTAAATCCTATCTCCTAATGTGTTTTTTCTTTTTTATAAAAGGAGTTTTCGGCTAACATATTCTTTTCAGCCGATTACGGCTTCTGCCTCATCGGCCCACCGTCCTGACAAGCGGCCGATAGAGTCTGATCAACTGATCCAATCGCCGCGGCATAAGCGGTGCAAAACTTTCGCAATCAGGATTCATTCTTTCCCTCCCCCTGTGCCGACTAAAGATATATCCTCAGCAAAAATTCCACCGGCTGACACCATAACCGAGGAGGTTGATCCTGTTCAATCGACTCCTGCCGACCCAATATCTACTGAGGTAAATCCTCAGCCCATCCTGATTGATTATTCATCTTCTCATTCCTCACTCAGATCACCTCCAATATCCTCTTCGGTTGAGCAGACACCTTCAAAAAAGGTTCTACACACTCGCTTTACCTCAGCGCTGGAGAAAGCACTTTCTGACGTTGAGAGGCAGGCTCGCTGGGAGGCTCATCTTGACAAAAAATAGGAGGAGAGAATACGAGTAGAGAAAGAGAAAAGAGTTGAGGGAGAGAAGAAAAAAGAAAAGAGAGACAAGACACAAAGAGATACCCAGAAAAAGAAAGAAGATGAGAAGAGAAAAAAAGATAAATAGAAAAAAGAAGATGAACAAAGACACAAACAAGGAGAACAAAAAAGAAAAGAAGAAGAAGAAAAAGAAGAGGACAGAAGAAAGAAAGAGAAATAAAGAGAAGAGAGGAAGAAGAGAAAAAAAAGGAGAAAAAGAGAGAGAAGAGATTAGAATAGAGGAAGAAGTAGGTGTAAGCTTTCCTACCGAACTTCCAGCCGAAGTTTCTGCATCGGCTCCTTCACAAGCGTCTCAATCTTTAAACGCATTGGCTATCTCTCTTCAAGACTTAGCCGCTTCCGGCCCCAAATCCGATGAAGGAGAGGATCTTTCGACTACTATTTCGGCTGAAACTCAATAGAAATTGGACGAATGTTTAAAATTGTACAGTAGTGGTCTTCCTACTCTGGCTCGAAACTTGGAGCAATTTGATCGGCTTGGAGCACTTCTCCTCGATCTCTTAGACAAACCTGATTTTCTTTCCTCAGGTAAATGCTTTGTAGAGACCTTATCTGTTCGCCTTTCTTCTTTCTTAACTTGGTAACAAACGCTTTCCACCGCGTATCTTGCTTTGGAACATCATTTCTCACGGGTCGGCTTCTTCAAAACTAAAGCTCCTGATGTAGCAACTCCAATAACCGACTTAACCAAGCAAGATGATCTTTTAAAAGATCAAGAGTTGGCTCTTCGGCATTGTATTGCTAGTCTTAAAGAAGAACTCGTTGCAGCCGAAACAGCCTTGACCCATGCCTCTGAACAACGTGCCATTATGCAAGCTCAATTATAGGCCAAAAAAGAGAAAGGGGTGGCGCTACATGACCAACTCTTCCAACTCTACAAACTCCATCCCATGATGAAGCGAAGAAAGCGAGTAGCCGATCTTGCTCAATCCAATCTGGAAATTGAGTGGAATCAACTCAGAGACTTCTTATCTTGATTCTCTCTGTTTTTCCATTCTTAAATCGGCTGTAATATATTTTAACTTTTGTCTGTATTTTTGTCTTTGACTTTTTATACAATTTCCTACATGAATGGGTAGTACTTCCTTAAATATTTTTCATTGATTGGTTTGTCATTTTCCGATCCACCCAATATCTTTAGGAAATATGCGTTGCCTCTAACAAGTTTATATATTTGGAATGGTCCTTTCCAATTTGGGGACCATTTTTCATACACTCGATCTCTTCGACCGATCGGTAATACTAGTTTTAAGACTAGATCCCCAACAGAGAAGGATTTAGCCTTAACTCTTTTATTATATGCACTCCTCACTCGGCTCTGATAAGCTTGTAAATGATCAAGCGCTAACAACCGAATCTCATCTATTTCACCTAACTTTTTGCTCATCAAACTCTCGTATTCTTTTGCCATCAATTCCTTCTGTCCCTCAACTCGTAAAAAAAGGACCATTATCTCGGCTGGCACTACGGCCTCGTGGCCGTATACCAATCGAAACGGCGTAACTCATGTGCTGTTTTTACAGTTGTTCGACATGCCCATAATACTTCGGAGAGCTTTTCACTCCACTTCTTTAGGTGTTTTCCAATATGCCATTTCATAAGGTTTATAATAATTTTGTTTGCTATCTCGGCTTGTCCATTGGCCTGAGCATAGTAGGCGATGAATGAAGTAACTTAATTTTTCTCGACTTTACAAACCTTGAGAACTGTTCCCCTGTGAACATCGTTCCTTGTCGGTTGTAATCGTCTCGAAAATCCCAAAACGATGAATAATAGAGTCTTCCGTGAAATCTATCATGTCTCTCTGAGTGGCCAATCTAGTAGGTTTTTCTTCTACCCATTTGGTAAAATAATTTACGGCCACTATCAGGAACTTATGTCCAGCCGAAGAATTCGGCTGAATCTCTCCAATTAAATCCATAGCCCACCATCGGAAAGCCACGACTTAATAATTGCATGCATTTCGGAAGCTGGGACCCTATGTATGGAGCTGTGGAACTGGCATTCCTGACATCCTCTAGCGTATTTTATAAAATCTTCTTGCATAGTCGGCCAATAATATCCTAAGTGTCGAACGGTCCATCTCAATTTTTTTCTAGTTAAGTGTGCTCCACATAAGCCTTCATGAGCTTCACCCATAACTATTAAAGCTTCCTCAGGTCCTAAGCATTTTAACAACACTTCTTCGGCTATTCTCTTGTAGAGTTGTCCATTTAGTAGACAATAACTGAGCGCATTCTTTCATAAGTGATAATCGACCTGCATATTAGGATTGTTAAGGAATTCCACTAAAGTTTCCTCCAATCCTCTTGTATTTCGATTGGAGCAATCATCGGCTCTCGTATAAAAACCGATGGTAACAACCTTCTTTCTATCTCGACTCGATTCTCTTTCGGCTCTCTATACCCTGAAGCCGACTGAGCTAAGTCATTAGCTTTATTATTTTCTTCTCTTGATATATGCATAAACTCTACTTCTCCGAACTGGCTATGTAGTTCTATTGTTCGATTTAAATAATTTTGCAAATTTCAATTTTCGCATCGGTATTCTTCATTCACTTGTTTTATCACTAACTGTGAATCACTGATGACTTTTACACAGCGTGCCCCTAACTCTTGTAAGATCTCTAGACCAATTATCAAGGCCTCATATTCGGCTTGATTGTTGGAACAGCCGAAATCTAATTCAAAGGCAAATTGATAAATATAGCCTTCAGGAGATTGTATAAATATTTCGGCTCCCGCTGATTCGGTTGTTTTGGACCCGTCAAAATAGAGTGTCGAAGGCCGACAACCGACCAGATTTTGCATCGGCTCTTTAATCTCGACACATGGATGGCTGGCTAAAAAGTCAGCTATTGCTTGTCCTTTAACCGCCTTTGCCGGGACGTAATTAAGAGAGAACTCAGACAAAGCTAACATCCATCGTCCGATTCTTCCTCTTAATACTGGTTTATATAACATATACTTAATTAAGTCGGTTTTACAAACAACCGATACCTCCACTAGCAAAATGTAATATCTTAGTTTAGTACAGGCATAGTATAATGCTAAACATAACTTTTCTATAGCCGAATATCATCGCTCGATATCTGGCAAGCGTCGGCTGAGATAATAAATTGCATGTTCTTCTTTCAAGTCATTTTCTTGGGCCAATAAACATCCTAAGTTCTCTTCTGCAACCGATATATACAATTTCCTCGGCTGTCCTTGTCGTGGGGGCATGAGAACTAAAGGATTTACCAAATATCGTTTAATATTCTCAAATACCACCTGATATTCCTCGGTCCAGATAAATTCTTCTTGGTTCTTGGGCCGAAGCAATGGAGTAAATACTCCTATTCTACCGGCTAAGTTTGATATAAATCGCCTTAAATAATTTATTTTTTTCAGAAGACTTTGTAATTCTTTTTTATTTTTCGGCGGAGGTAAATCAATAATCGCCTTTGCCTTATTTCTATCTATCTCGATTCCTTTTTGGTGTACTAGGAATCCAAGAAAATTTTCAGCCGATACTCCAAATGCGCATTTCAAAGAATTCATTTTTAAATTATATTTTCTCATGCGTTCAAAGGCTAGTTCTAGATCGGCCCAATGATCGGTTTGTGATTTGGATTTTACAACGATATCATCGATGTAAACTTCCAACATTTTACCGATCAAATTATGAAAGATGAAATTCATTGCTCTCTTGATAAGTGTCTTCGGTGTTCTTCAAACTGAAGGGCATCACTATCGATTCGAAGCTCCCAATGGATCCTGGGCATCTAAAAGCCGTTTTCGATACATCTTTTTCAGCAATAAAAATCCGTTTGTAACCGGCATGTCCATCCATAAAAGACAAAATTTTATGTCCGGCTGCCGCGTCCACTAGCATGTCAGCTATGGGTATCGGATATTCATCCTTGGGTATAGCCAGATTTAAATTTCTAAAATCAATGCAAACTCTAAGTTTGCCATTCTTTTTTCGTACTGGTATTATGTTAGACACCCAATCAACATAACGAGCCGCTCTAATAAATTCGGCTCTTAAAAAAAATTTATTTTTATTTTTAATTTGCAATACAATACTCGGCTCAAACCTATGAGCCGGCTGCTTGTAAGGCTTATACCCTTTCTTTGTAGGGAGTCTATGTTCTACAATTTCTCGGCTCAGTCCTAGCATATCTTCATAACTCCAGGCGAAGCAATTCTTGTATTTTATCAGCAACCTTGTTAACTCCTCCCGTTGTTGAGCTGAAAGCCTTGTGCTAATATACGTCGGCAATTTGTCTTTATCCGACCCTAAGTTCACCTCTTTTAGTGGATCTTGAGTCTCCAGCTTTTTCTCGCCAACCTTGATCAGCGATTCTTCCATATGCTTCGACTAGATCTTTTCACAAATTTTAGTGCAATTCTGATCAGGCATTTTTTGTAGCCTCTGCACCTTGAGCCGCATTATTTTTGTTTAGACCGGCTTCCAAACTTAGAATTTTATCGTATAAATTTTTGTCGGCTGGCTCGGTCGATCTGATGCATGATCCTTCCTCGGCTGACTCGGCTGATTTCGTACATAACTCTTTATCGGCTAATTTGGCCGATCTTATACACAGTTTTTCATCGGCCGATTCGGCCGAATTGATAGAGTAACCGATTTCTTGAATCGGCTTTTTATGTCGAAGCCCGTCTAGAGCTTCGGTTCCCAACCTTTGACGTTCTATTTCAGCCATTCTGGTTACTCTTCTGCAGCCACCAATTGTAGTACCCCTGGGGCCTAACTGACGGAATGACTGTAGTATTCTAGACTGTCCGACACTTCTGGAGAAGGTCGAGACAAGTCGGAGTCGTTTCGGCGTCAAATAGACGCGAAAACGGACTCGGAGCACCGAAGCGAGCCAAAACTGAAGTTTTGGGCTTTTGGAGTTTCGGGCGCCCGGATGCTCTGTTTTGGGCGCCCAGTTGTTCAGTGCCCCTTTTCTGAAAATTACTAAGTCATTTCGGATCCATGTTTCGGGCGCCCGGAAAGTGAGTCCGGAAATCCTGCCTCGTGAGTATCGAACGGCTCGACATGTGTTGATCGGTTGGTGAGATCCGCCGGACCAGGCTTGGGTGCACCGGACCGCGGCGGAGAGTCCGATGGTCGAGTTAGGCTGAAGAACCGGGCGCCCACTTCATGAGTTTCGGGCGCCCGGAAGTGTGGTTTTCTGCTGAGGACAGGTTAGTTGTAATTCTGTTCTTGAGGCTCATTGCACTGAAACTAGTGGTCTATAAAAGCAATGGACGACCTCCCCTGAGGCTCTTTTCTCCCCTCTTCAAGGTGAACTCGGAGCTTGCAAGGGGAAACCCTCTCTTCTCTCCCAATTTTATCTTCCTCCATTGATGATCTTGGTTTCCTGCTGAAACTGCAACGTCGACCTGGAGTGTTCGTGCTCGTGTGCAGTGTAGGAGTATCCAAATCCAACGAAACTTGGTTTGTTAGATAGAGGACTCGCAGAGGAAGAAGTGGAATCTTTCCAATCGCGATTTGGACAGGTATGTAAGCTACAGTTGATGTTTTACTGGACCCCTAGTGTTCTTGAGCTGAACTTGGGTTTTTCCTTTGATCTTTTGGATCCAATCTCTTGGGAGCTGGAATTACGAAGTGAAGATTGATCCTTCCACTTTCCTTGCTGGTTTGGAGGTTCTTCCCACTTGAATTGAGGATTCAAAGGTGAGTTCTAGCTCAGATTTTGAGTAATTGCTTAAGTGCTGAATTTTTGGGTCATTGATGGAATTTCTTGGATTTTTAGATCCAGATCTTTGTGAGGATCTTTGGAGAGGTTTTGGATTGTTCCATCACTGTTTTTGTGAGGTTTGTGACCCCTTTCTATGAGCTAGAATCGTTGGAATCCTTGAATTCTTGCTGTTTTTGGGTTTTGCTTAAGTGCTGGAACTTCTGGATCCATGTGCAGGAGGGTCCAGATGTTGACCTGATTCAGTGTTTAGGCTTTTTGGACATCGAGTCGAACTCCGATTTGGCTGAAATTTAGAGGGTTTGTTCTTGAACCTCTGCTGGTGAGTTGAGCCAAATTTCACTGCATTTGGACTTAGGATTTGGATTTTATCGCATGTTGATCACATGTGGGTTGTGCTGCCAGGCTGCAGTTCTGGGCTGATGTTCTGGGCGCCCAGAACAGTGAGCATGTGGGTCCGAATCTCGAGGTTGCAGATTTGAGCTCGATTTCGGCCGGTGTTGCTTGGAGGCCTTCCTCTCGACTCCTAGCCGTTGTTTGGTAGCTTTCGAGGTGGGTTGATGTTACCGAAATCGCCGGATTTCCTCCTAAGTATAGAGAGTGCAGCATGCTGTTTTATTATCTGCTAAATCATGTTAGTAGCTCGAATTCGTGAATTTGCATGTGTTTATATGAAATCTGAATTTGGAGCATAAATTGATAATTTATCGACATGACTTTACATGCTGAATTGGGAATTGACTTAGGAGAAAACTTGCGAACATACAACCGTCACTTTTCGAACTGTTATCAGATTTAGCTCTAGGAGCCGTTTCTGTTCCTGTATCACCGCTGTTAGTGCGAGGTGGATACTTAGTTCGTTATAGGACGAGTTTACGCTCGTGCTGGGATGCCGAGCTTGTATTTACAGCAGGGTTAGACTGTTCTGTATTACCGGGTGCCGTCGGGGTTGACGGTGGACCCAGACTCTTGTTTTAGCTTCTGGTTGTGCTGAGGGCACGTGAGCTTAGAGTCTTTGACCCCTTTTGACCCCTTGTTCTTTGACTATAGCCTGCCGGAGCCTGTTTGTGCTCGACAGAGATACGCGTACTAACTCGGCTGGGTAGCTCCCCCGAGTGCCGCTCCGGAGTGAGGCCTCTTTTGCGTTGTTGTCGCTACAGATTGTGGATCTGTTTTGGACCGGCTACCCTATTTGGTAGTGTGCGGTGTGGCTAGGCAGTTGGCTGGACGAGCCCGTTTGGGCGGTTCCGATAGATTGGGTCAGGGATGATTTCTCACTTGGGTGATGCTTACTTGAGAGTTGACTGAGATAGTGGTAGGGTAGTGGCATGATAGCTGTAGAGTTTATTCCAGCTTACTTTGTTTTTCTTTACCTACCAGCTATACTGTTAGTCTCGTAGACTTAGTGGGTGGACCGTTGAGGTCGGTATCGGTACCCACTGAGGACTACTTCTTTCGATAGTAGTTCTCACACCCTTTGTTGCCACCTTTTTGCAAAGCCTTCTTCTGTTGCGGCTGCTGCGCCTGTTTCCGCGGATCGAGGTAAGGGAGTCGCGAGCTAGATCCCTACCTGTCCCTGTTGTCCCTAGAGGAGGACCCTACTGGAGATAGTTTATTTTTGAGTTGTGCCATGTACATATACTGTGGATTTGTACCTATTTTGGTTGTGGTGGACCTGTTGTATTTTGGACTCTATATGTACAGGTGGCTTTTGTTGTTAGTATGTTTTATTTCAGCTCTATATATCTCTTGTAGTGGCTTGTATGTTTGTTTACAGGTTAGCTATCGTTTCGTATACATAGAAAGATCTGTGTATACGGCGGATCTGTTGGCGAGCCCGGGGAAACGAGTAATCCGGAGCGTGACAGATTAAGTGGTATCAGAGCTTAGGAATAGGTCGTTGGTACTTAGTAAACCCTAGGCTATGACAGACCTTAGGAATGCAAGACGTGAGAGACGTGACTTGCCGCGAAAGTCATCGATTTGACTGTTGAACTCATCCTTAAGTGGAGGGAGTGATCGAAGGCGTGTGTCCTTTCCTGTCGCGAACTTGCGTTGGCTGCAGACGACGTCAAGCAGCGAGGGAAAAGAGACGACCTTCTGGACTTTCGCTTGATTGGGTCTTGAGTTGTTTTGTGGTTGTTGACTGATCTGTGTGTTGCGCAGGTGAGCATGGCACCTCCCCGACACCGAGGTCGACCCCCGACGCGGGCTACCCCCGCGCCTTCTGTGGTGCCTGAGCAGGCGGGACCTAGTGCACCCCCTGATGTGTGTGAGCAGTTGAATGCGCTAGCCGAGTCAGCTAGGCAGCAGAGTGCACTTTTGCGGAGGATGTGTGATACCATTACTCACACGTGGAGTGCAGCACCTAGAGCGACGGAGTCACAGGAGCCACCTCCTGCTGTTCCAGTGGACGTTCCAGCTGCAGCCGTACCCCCAGCAGCGGCAGTTTCGGCCGCACCGGTTGACGACACTTCCCGGTCAGGTGGACAGATGTCGGAGGCTGAGCAGGAGCGGATGACCGAGAGACTGGCTCGTTTTTGTCGGTTTGATCCACCCCGTTTTGATGGTAGCCACACCGAGCCATGGGTGGTGGAGGCCTGGGTAGGCGAGATGGAGAAGTTATTCGAGGATCTCTTCGTGCCAGAGCGGGAGCGGGTTCACTTGGCAGTTCACTGCCTGACAGGTGATGCACGCATCTGGTGGACGAGGACGAGATCGAGCAGGTCGCTGGATGCGCTGCATTTGAGTTGGACCGAGTTCTGCGGGATGCTGTATGGGTCCTATTTCCCTAACAGCGTAAAGCAGAAACTCGAGGAGGATTTGAAGAGTCTACTCCAGGGAGATCGCACAGTGCAGGAGTATACTCAGGAGTTTACCAGACTCCTGAACTGTGTTCCTTTTGCTGCGAGAGATGAGGCTCACAGAGTTTATTTGTTCGAGCGAGGATTGAGACATGAGATATTTGTCTTAGTTCAGGCGCAGAGGTTGCAGACCTTGGACGCGTCGATCGAGCAGGCGCTATGGGTGGAGCGAGGAGCCTTGACGGCGAGTGAGCGGGCAGCCACTCTGAGTCAGGGTTTGGATAGGAAGCGCCCGACTCCGGAGGACGGGGGACAGACCAGCGGCAGACGCCCGCCGAGACCTCCACGATCACGTTCTCAGGGTCGTGGGTTTTCGGGGCGACAGAGGTCTGGTGGATCCCGTCAGCAGGGACGTCAGCAGAGGGCAGCACCGAGATGTGTCATCTGCGGAGGACCACATTGGCCTAGGCAGTGCGAGCAGCGAGAGGGCCGGTGTTTTGGGTGTGGTCAGTCCGGACATCTGCGGGCAGCTTGTCCCCGAGCAGCGTCGCCTGTACCATCGATCGCATCGGCACTCCCAGTTCATCAGCAGGCCTATGGAGCTCCACCGAGTCACAGCCAGATGGATCGGGCTTCTGTACCACGCCTGGGCGAGCGACGGCAGCAGGCGCAGAGCGGCAGAGTCTTTGCGGCTCAACTGGAGGACTCCACGGCGGCGGATCATGTGGTGGCAGGTATCATTTTAATTTCAGGCATTAGAGCTCGTGCATTATTTGATACCGGTGCATCACATTCTTTTATTAGTCGATCATTTGCATCCTTGCATGGGCTAGTGATAGGGCCGTTACCTTGTGCACGAGAGGTGCAGATTCCCGAGCACGTTTTGCGTGTGGAGGACTGTTGTCGAGCTTGCCCTGTGCAGCTTGGACCTTGGGTGATGCCCGCAGACCTGTTGGTCTTGGGGCGATTGCAGGATTTTGATGTAGTGCTCGGCATGGATTGGCTGACGCGCTACTTCGCGACGATCGACTGTGGCGAGAGGACCGTGACGTTTCGCGAGCCAGGCCAGGAGGAGTACGTGTATCGAGGCTGCAGGAGCACGTTGTTTGCGACGTGGATTTCGTCGGCACGAGCGAGACAGGTGATGAGTCGAGGATGTACCGCGTTTCTGGCGACTGTTGTGGAGGTATCTGCAGTGGCACCGGAGCTCGAGGACATCTCTGTAGTCCGCGAGTTCCCGGATGTGTTTCCCCCGGAGTTGACTGAGATGCCACCAGACAGGGAGGTCGAGTTTGTGATTGACGTAGTTCCAGGAACTGCACCAATCTCAAAGACACCATACCGAATGGCACCGGCTGAGCTGAGAGAGCTTAAGGCGCAGCTTCAGGATTTGATGGATAAAGGGTTTGTGAGACCCAGTGTATCTCCTTGGGGAGCGCCGGTGTTATTCGTGAAGAAGAAGGATGGTTCACTTAGACTTTGTGTGGATTATCGAGAGTTGAATAAAGTGACCATCAAGAACAGGTATCCTTTGCCGCGCATTGATGATCTGTTTGATCAGCTGCAAGGATCTTGTGTCTTCTCGAAGATTGACTTGCAGTCTGGTTACCACCAATTGAAGGTGAAGGCCGAGGATATTCCCAAGACGGCTTTTAGGACCCGGTACGGGCATTATGAGTTTACGGTGATGCCGTTTGGATTGACTAATGCCCCTGCCGCGTTTATGGATTTGATGAATCGAGTGTTTAAGCCGTTCTTGGACCGGTTTGTGGTGGTGTTTATTGATGACATCTTGATCTACTCTCGGAGCGATGCTGAGCATGAGGAGCACTTGAGGCTTGTGCTGCAACTTCTGAGAGAGAAGAAGTTGTATGCTAAGCTGAAGAAGTGCGAGTTCTGGCTTCGAGAGGTAGCTTTCTTGGGCCATGTGATTTCGGCCACTGGAGTAGCGGTGGACCCGCAGAAGATTGAGACTGTGCGGGATTGGCCCAGACCGACGACGGTTACCGAGGTGAGGAGCTTCCTCGGGTTAGCTGGATATTACCGTCGATTTGTGGAAGGCTTTGCGAAGCTCTCCACACCCCTCACTCGTCTGACGAGGAAAGGGATTAGATTTGTTTGGAGTGCTGAGTGCCAGCGTAGCTTTGAGGAGCTGAAGGAGAGACTGATGTCTGCTCCCATCCTTACCCTTCCTGTGATGGGGGAAGGATTTGTGATTTATAGTGATGCATCACACAGTGGCTTGGGATGTGTGTTGATGCAGCATGGTAGGGTAATTGCCTATGCCTCCCGGCAATTGAAGGATTATGAGAAGAATTATCCTACGCATGATTTGGAGCTGGCAGCTGTAGTGTTTGCACTGAAGCTGTGACGGCACTATCTGTATGGTGAGCACTGTGAGATTTTCATAGATCACAAAAGTCTCAAGTATCTGTTCACTCAGAAGGAATTGAATCTAAGGCAACGCCGGTGGTTGGAACTGTTGAAGGATTATGATATTACCATCCAGTATCATCCCGGCAAGGCGAATGTAGTGGCAGATGCGTTGAGCAGGAGATCAGTGCAGAGCCTTAGTATGATGATCACTCAGCAGGCGCCGTTACTTGAGGAGTTGAGGCGGCTTGAGCTTGAGGTGGTATCCCCTGGGGTTACTGCAAAACTTATGTCTTTGGTTTTGCAACCCACTCTGTTGGATAGGATCCGAGAGAAACAGAGTGTGGACCCCTACTTGATGAGGATTCGAGATCAGATTGCCAGCGGGCAGACAGGGGATTTTTGTGTTGACAGTTCGGGAGTACTGCGGTACAGGGACCGACTGTGTGTGCCTATGGATTCTGAGATCCGAGAGGAGATTTTGAGAGAGGCTCATTACTCACCTTATACGGTTCACCCCGGTGGAACCAAGATGTATAAGGACTTGAAGGCACACTTCTGGTGGAATGGAATGAAGCGCCATATTGGGAGATTTGTGGCTCAGTGTTTGACTTGTCAACAGGTAAAGGCGGAGCACCGAGTACCTGCTGGCAAGCTTCAGAGTCTCCCAATACCCGAGTGGAAGTGGGACCAGATCGCCATGGACTTTGTCGTGGGATTACCGAGGGCGTAGGCTGGTTTTGACGCTATTTGGGTGATAGTGGACAGACTGACCAAGTCTGCCCACTTCTTACCAGTGCAGACTACTTGGTCCAGGGACAGACTCGCTCAGTTATACTTGGACGAGATAGTGAGACTGCATGGAGTGCCTACCTCGATTGTGTCTGATCGAGACACACGATTCGTCTCACAGTTTTGGAGGAGTCTACAGACAGCACTGGGTACTCAGCTGCGGTTCAATACGGCTTTTCATCCACAGACAGATGGTCAGTCTGAGCGGACCATTCAGACTCTGGAGGACATGTTGAGGGCATGTGTCCTAGACTTTGGTGGAGGGTGGCATCGACACTTAGGACTGGTTGAGTTTGCGTACAACAATAGCTATCAAGCGAGCATCCAGATGGCTCCGTTTGAGGCATTGTATGGACGCAGGTGTCATTCGCCCTTGCATTGGAGCGATGTGGGTGAGAGGAAGACTTTGGGTCCCGATATCCTATTGGAAGCGGAAGAGAAGGTCAAGATGGTTCGACGACGTCTTGAGACCGCCCAGAGTCGACAGAGGAGCTATGCGGATACTAGGAGACGAGACTTGGAGTTCCAGATTGGAGATCATGTGTTTCTGAAAGTCTCGCCGTCCAGAGGAATTCGCCGTTTTGGAGTTCGTGGAAAGCTCAGTCCACGGTTTGTTGGCCCGTTCGAGGTGTTAGAGCGAGTGGGGCCGGTAGCGTACAGGATTGCCCTACCACCGCGACTTTCTGGAGTCCATGATGTGTTTCATGTCTCGGCCCTGAGGAGATATGTGTTCGACCCCTCCCACGTGATTGACTTCACCCCACTTGAGTTGGCTGAGGACCTGCAGTACGAGGAGCGACCGGTGCGGATTCTTGCTCGCGAGACGAAAGAATTGCGCAACCGAGTCATACCGTACGTGAAAGTGTAGTGGAGTAATCACGAGGAGCGTGAGGCGACTTGGGAGCCGGAGACGGTGATGCGGGAATCCTATCCCTACCTTTTCGAGCTGTCTTCTTGAGGTATGAGTTTGAGTTTGAGTTTCGAGGACGAAACTTTCCGTAGGGGGGAAGGATGTAGTACCCCTGGGGCCTAACTGACGGAATGACTATAGTATTCTAGACTGTCCGACACTTCTGGAGAAGGTCGAGACAAGTCGGAGTCGTTTCGGCGTCAAATAGACGCGAAAACGGACTCGGAGCACCGAAGCGAGCCAAAACTGAAGTTTTGGGCTTTTGGAGTTTCGGGCGCCCGGATGCTCTATTTTGGGCACCCAGTTGTTCAGTGCCCCTTTTCTGAATATTACTAAGTCATTTCGGATCCATGTTTCGGGCGCCCGGAAAGTGAGTCCGGAAATCCTGCCTCGTGAGTATCGAACGGCTCGACACGTGTTGATCGGTTGGTGAGATCCGCCGGACCAGGTTTGGGCGCACCGGACCGCGGCGGAGAGTCCGATGGTCGAGTTGGTGCAGGCTGAAGAACCGGGCGCCCACTTCATGAGTTTCGGGCGCCCGGAAATGTGGTTTTCTGCTGAGGACAGGTTAGTTGTAATTCTGTTCTTGAGGCTCATTGCACCGAAACTAGTGGTCTATAAAAGCAATGGACGACCTCCCCTGAGGCTCTTTTCTCTTCTCTTCAAGGTGAACTTGGAGCTTGCAAGGGGAAACCCTCTCTTCTCTCCCAATTTCATCTTCCTCTATTGATGATCTTGGTTTCCTGCTGAAACTGCAACGTCGACCTGGAGTGTTCGTGCTCGTGTGCAGTGTAGGAGTATCCAAATCCAACGAAACTTGGTTTGTTGGATAGAGGACTCGCAGAGGAAGAAGTGGAATCTTTCCAATCGCAATTTGGACAGGTATGTAAGCTACAGTTGATGTTGTACTGGACCCCTGGTGTTCTTGAGCTGAACTTGGGTTTTTCCTTTGATCTTTTGGATCCAATCTCTTGGGAGCTGGAATTACGAAGTGAAGATTGATCCTTCCACTTTCCTTGCTGGTTTGGAGGTTCTTCCCACTTGAATTGAGGATTCAAAGGTGAGTTCTAGCTCAGATTTTGAGTAATTGCTTAAGTGCTGAATTTTTGGGTCATTGATGGAATTTCTTGGATTTTTAGATCCAGATCTTTGTGAGGATCTTTGGAGAGGTTTTGGATTGTTCCATCACTGTTTTTGTGAGGTTTGTGACCCCTTTCTATGAGCTAGAATCGTTGGAATCCTTGAATTCTTGCTGTTTTTGGGTTTTGCTTAAGTGCTGGAACTTCTGGATCCATGTGCAGGAGGGTCCAGATGTTGACCTGATTCAGTGTTTAGGCTTTTTGGACATCGAGTCGAACTCCGATTTGGCTGAAATTTGGAGGGTTTGTTCTTGAACCTCTGCTGGTGAGTTGAGCCAAATTTCACTGCATTTGGACTTAGGATTTGGATTTTATCGCATGTTGATCACATGTGGGTTGTGCTGCCAGGCTGCAGTTCTGGGCTGATGTTCTGGGCGCCCAGAACAGTGAGCAGGTGGGTCCGAATCTCGAGGTTGCAGATTTGAGCTCGATTTCGGCCGGTGTTGCTTGGAGGCCTTCCTCTCGACTCCTAGCCGTTGTTGGGTAGCTTTCGAGGTGGGTTGATGTTACCGAAATCGCCGGATTTCCTCCTAAGTATAGAGAGTGCAGCATGCTGTTTTATTATCTGCTAAATCATGTTAGTAGCTCGAATTCGTGAATTTGCATGTGTTTATATGAAATCTGAATTTGGAGCATAAATTGATAATTTATCGACATGACTTTACATGCTGAACTGGGAATTGACTTAGGAGAAAACTTGCGAACATACAACCGTCACTTTTCGAACTGTTATCAGATTTAGCTCTAGGAGCCGTTTCTGTTCCTGTATCACCGCTGTTAGTGCGAGGTGGATACTTAGTTCGTTATAGGACGAGTTTACGCTCGTGCTGGGATGCCGAGCTTGTATTTACAGCAGGGTTAGACTGTTCTGTATTACCGGGTGCCGTCGGGGTTGACGGTGGACCCAGACTCTTGTTTTAGCTTCTGGTTGTGCTGAGGGCACGTGAGCTTAGAGTCTTTGACCCCTTTTGACCCCTTGTTCTTTGACTATAGCCTGCCGGAGCCTGTTTGTGCTCGACAGAGATACGCGTACTAACTCGGCTGGGTAGCTCCCCCGAGTGCCGCTCCGGAGTGAGGCCTCTTTTGCATTGTTGTCGCTACAGATTGTGGATCTGTTTTGGACCGGCTACCCTATTTGGTAGTGTGCGGTGTGGCTAGGCAGTTGGCTGGACGAGCCCGTTTGGGCGGTTCCGATAGATTGGGTCAGGGATGATTTCTCACTTGGGTGATGCTTACTTGAGAGTTGACTGAGATAGTGGTAGGGTAGTGGCATGATAGCTGTAGAGTTTATTCCAGCTTACTTTGTTGTTCTTTACCTACCAGCTATACTGTTAGTCTCGTAGACTTAGTGGGTGGACCGTTGAGGTCGGTATCGGTACCCACTGAGGACTACTTCTTTTGATAGTAGTTCTCACACCCTTTGTTGCCACCTTTTTGCAGAGCCTTCTTCTGTTGCGGCTGCTGCGCCTGTTTCCGCGGATCGAGGTAAGGGAGTCGCGAGCTAGATCCCTACCTGTCCCTGTTGTCCCTAGAGGAGGACCCTACTGGAGATAGTTTAATTTTGAGTTGTGCCATGTACATATACTGTGGATTTGTACCTATTTTGGTTGTGGTGGACCTGTTGTATTTTGGACTCTATATGTACAGGTGGCTTTTGTTGTTAGTATGTTTTATTTTAGCTCTATATATCTCTTGTAGTGGCTTGTATGTTTGTTTACAGGTTAGCTATCGCTTCGTATACATAGAAAGATCTGTGTATACGGCGGATCTGTTGGCGAGCCCGGGGAAACGAGTAATCCGGGGCGTGACACCAATGCCTCTATTTCTTTCAGGAGTACTAACTATACTCCCTCCTCAGTAACTCGCACGAACGAAATTTGATCCGGGTCAGTGTCGGCCCAGTTGATATGGCCGACATCTTCCAAGTTTATATCCACCATTTGTGGCCGTCCCTCGGCCCTAATTTCTTCAACGCAATCCTCGACCCATTGGAAAAGCTTTCCGTGCAGGGTGGACGGTACGCATTTATTTGCGTGGATCCAGTCACGACCAAGCAACAGATTGTAGTGGCTATCTGCATCCACCACAAAGAAAGCTGTTCGGAGGGTTTTAGATCTGACCGTGAGCTCGGTTGTTAGCACCTCTCTTGCCTGTTGACCGTTTCCAGTGAAACGGTCATAGTTGTGTCGGTAGGCTTAAGTTCGTCTTCACTTTTGCCTAATTTCTTGAAGAACGATTTAGGCATGATGTTAACCATCGCCCCACCATCTACCATAACTCGGCCTACAGGCCGTCCTTCTATCAGGGCCCTTATGAATAAAGGCCTGACAAACCTTGTCTGCAAGGCTGATGGCTTTTCAAAAACTACTGCATCGGCCGCCTACACATCTTCAAGCTGAAGTTGAGCCACTGTAAGCTCCTCTCCATCGTAAATCGGTTCCTTCAACTCTATAAATTCTGCCTTGAATGAGTGTGGCAGAGCATACACCATGCTTACATCAGCCGATTTTTTCTGCACTTTCTGTTTCTTTTCTTCTGACTCTCTTGCTGCTTCGACCGAGGAATCACTTTTCGGCCGAACCTCTCTCTCCTTGGGAGGCCATCTGTCTCGCTCAATGATCGTCTCCAACGAGGCGATTTCTCCTCTAAAGCTTTTCGCGTGACTTTCTTTGTCGGCTCAACCAGAGCCGACTGTTCAATCTTCAATTTTAACCATGAGACGGGCCTTGAACCACCCGCCTCATAATCATTTTTCATAGGCCGAAAAGACGGCTGTGACTCAAGCCGATTCCAGACATTCGGCCTCATCCCTTTTGCTTCTTCCCAATAATGTCTCGCCTCGGCTTGCATTCTTTACTGCCGGCGCTTTTGAGTCTTCGTCAGCATCAGCCCATCCCATTTGGCCGGTGCTTTTGCAGTGTGCCACTGGTCAATTGGCACATTGGCGGGCACCTTGACCGTCCTGAGATGTTCTCTCAGAATTTCCCTTCTCTCTCACGGTCTCGGCCAAGGTTGAATGCCGAGCTCGTTAACTAATCTTCGACTGAGGAATTCAATGTCACCCTCGGTCATCCCCTCAAACTCAGGCTCGGGTCTCGGCCTGGCCTGATGATGCCAGTTAGGCCGATATCCCGGGTACCTTTGTTTTGTGCCGAAGGGCTTCTCAGGGTAACCCCTTCGGCTCTTTCTTTCTTCAGTTTGACGATTATAGTAATCGTTTAGGACCTTTTGTATCACCAGGTCCTTCTTATCCTTCCTAGACTCCACTTCTTCTTCAAAGTCATTCGAATCTTCTTCCAAACAGTCGTCCGGATCATTTTCTGCTTCAGGAAGATCTTCCCACTCTTCGAGGAATGCCATGAATTCTTTTCATTCCCCGTATAACTTCTTCTCCTGAATGATCGCCTCCCAGTCGCGACGTGTCATTTCGACTTTGCATCGTATGCATAGCCGAAGTGCCCTCTTAGTGTAGGCAATGTCCTGCTCGATCTTTCCTTCAACCGGTGACATTCCTTTGATGTCCACCATGTTGACCTGTGAAGGAAATAGATTCTGGTCAATTTTCATATTTTTAATCTCTTGGTCGGCAAATATCAGCCGACCTTCATTTATCTATTCTTGAATTTGCCTTTTAAAGACCATGAATTCATTCGTTCTGTGGCTCCATGAATGATGCCACTTGCAGTATTTTCTTCTTTTTAATTCTTCCCCGGAAGGTATCGTTTGACCTTCTTGGAGTTTAATCCTTCCATCTTTCAATAACCGATCAAAAATCAAATCGATTTTTGCCACATCAAATGAATAAGTATAAGAAGTGACGCGTACTTCCGCTTCACTGGCCTTAGCCGGTTTCAACAAAGCACACTTATAAGGTTGACAATTTTTGACCATCTCCGCCACATATACTTCGGCTTCATCAGCAGAATCTTTTGTCTCATCAGAGCTGTTCGGCTCATCTTGAGCCTCAACGAAGGAGACATTCTTTTCTTTCCCTTTATTCCAGTCCTTGTTTCGGCTCCATCTGGGCCGATCCTCATTATTACCTTTCCTGAATTACTCATATTGAGCAACTCGGACACCCAAGTCAAACGGATTTGAAAAATATTTATCTTCAAAATGATCATTTATTTTGAAGTGCAAACCAATGAATGCCATTTAAGCAAATTCTGATTCTGGCATTCTAACGAAACAATGACTTCTTGCCGTTTTGAATCGGTTCAAGTATTCCTCTACCGATTCCCCTGACTTTTCCCGATATTGGGCTAAATCAGCGACCGATAATTTCGATTCTGATCTATAAAACTGCTCATAAAACTTCCGCTCCAATTCGTCCCAGTCTCGGACAGAATTGGCGGGTAAATTAGTATACCATGTGAATGCCGTCTTGGTTAACGACGTGTTGAATCTAAGCTTAAGAAACGGATCTGCGACGGCCTCTCTACATTGAGCCGTAAATCGCGCCACGTGTTCGACAGTGTTTTCGGTCTCATTGCCAGAAAATTTGTCGAATTTCGGCATTTTCCAATTTGCCGGGTAAGGATGTTCTATATCTATATTGGTAGGATAAAGAGATCTAAATACAAGCCGCATCGCCGGCCTAGCCCCTACTCCGAAAGATTTTGGATGGCTTCTTCTGTCTGAGCGTACAACCCATTATTGTTCCCTGGTGCGGGAACAGGAGCCTGTGCCTGAACTGGGTTCTGTGCTGGAGGCAGCCCATAATTTTGAGCCGCAGGATTCGTACCTTGCATCACATTGGGGGCTTGCCCCCCAGGCCTTACCCCTATATATTGGGGTTGGTAAGCCAGTAACGGCGGTGGAGGAGGCAAACCCCACGCCACTTCCGGCTGTTGACCGGTATTTGCATTCGTCGATCTGTAGGCAACCTGAAATGGTGTTACTTGAGGCTGCGTAATCGTCGGTGTAACTGAATTTTGCAACACCGGCATGCCCACAGGTCCTGATAGGCCCGCATACGGTTGTTCGTTTCGAGTCAACAACTACCCAATTCGGGCAATGTTTTCATTAGAGGCCGTGATGGTGGCTAAAATTGCGTCCAGACGGGTGGTGCTCCGATGACTATTTTGGTCTAAAACTTGTAAGACGCGAGTCATCTGTCCAAGCGCCTGAGCCAAACTCGGCTCTTGTTGGTCTGATTGACCACTAGTCTCACCTTCTGCCGGTAATACTGCATGACGTTCATTCACGTTCTCAGTATTGCTGGCTTGGTTATTCCCGAATGTTCGGGGAACGACTCGGCTGCGGAGATTCATGGCATTATCATCAGCCATAATTTGAAGCAAATAAAGCAAAAAATTATCTAGAACAAAGGGGTCCTACCGGGCATGCCAAAAATTACTACGTGCCAATTTTCTAGACCGTTGACTCGGTCAAAGATCCTCCCTCGGGAAGCGAGCAAGGATGTAAAGCGGCTTCTGACGATGACCCTCAAAGTTTGCGCCCACAGCAAATCAAGCGATTCGGTTAATGAGGGATCAGATCAGCCGAGTTCAGCAACTACACAATACTTTTTGGTTCGGGTGAAGAGCCGAATGAAGTTTATATGTATTGCAAAGTAGATTAAAATTGTTTATAGGATAGGGTACACCATTAAGGCATACGATCTCGAGCGAAGTTCTAACTTAAAAACTACTCCTAGAAAAATAGTAAATGTGAAGAAAAAAGAGAAAGATTACAAGTAGACTATTCCTAGAAAGCGAAGGAAAATACGTAGAATTGAAGTGGTCTTCTCGTTCTCAGGGGAAAAAGACCCCTCTACCAGGCGTCTTCTGTTTATTTATAGTTCCATCTGTTGCTTATTTAGTTATTCTCCACCATCGGCCACATTCCTAGTTCTTCGAACCACTTTCGGCCGAGTAACTGAGTCGGTTGTATCCGCTTTCCAATTTCAGGTGCACTTTTCCCAATTCCTGGCGCACCACCTGCAACCTAATTACTAGCTTCGGAGGTTGTCTTTATGGTACATCCGGTCCACCACATGGCACAATTTTTGTGGCACCAACACATACTTAATTTGGCTACAACTTCTTTTAGCCTAGAAATGTTTGGAGACTCGGAATATCAAATACTCCTACTATTGAATATCAAGAAATCGATTCCCAAACAGGGGAAGTCAAACCGAAATGATCTTAACCCGGGTAGAACCCGACACGACCTGTTCAATATTTGCCACCTCTGTGGGGCAGTCTCTGTAAATAGTTATCTATCGACAATACGAAATTAATATAGCACACTGAAGTTTTGCAAATTATAGTTCTATTGAGAGAAATAGTATTTGTTACTATTCAGATGATTTTCGCTGAGTTTGAGGATCATGCAAGTGTTTTTATGCGAAAACAGTACGAAAATAGACTCTGGAGACCAAAATCTGCAAACTGTAGTTTTGGCTCGGTGTATCTGTACTAGGGATGGAGTACTGGTACTCAATTGTAGTACACTGAATTTTAGTGCGTCGTACCAAACTTCTACAAATTGTGGGGTTCCGGTGGAAAAATAGCATGAGAGGCTATGTGTGAGGCTTCGGCCAAGTTTGGGACTTGTGCGAAGTGTTTTCGGCGCAAATGAGGCGCGAAAACGAACTTCAAAAAGTTAAAACTGCTGAACTTGTGAAGTCTGCAGTGGATTCCGGTATGGATGTATCCATACCGGTACTGAAGCGATTAGTACCGGTATGGAGTCTGGTATACCGGAATGCGAGGGCTGAATCAGAGAATCCAGCTCTCGGGTTTTGCGGAATTTCTCGTGGTATACCGGAATGGACACCCGTATTCCGGTATGCCCGTGCTGATACCGGTACACAGTGTTGCGAAATGCCAGCTTTGGCTGGTTGGTAGTGTTGAATAGTGAGAGGGGCAAAATGGTCTTTTCACATGCGAGGGAGTGTTAGAAAGGCAGGGACACCCTCCTTTCTCAGTTTTCTTCTTCTTCTACTTCTCCTCTCCATCTCTCTCACTTTCTCTCTCTAGAGAACTCTCCAAAGCTTGGAGAAAAGAGTGGATTGAGCTTGGAAAAGGCTTCCAAAGGGGAGAAGAGGCTTCTTGGTGCAAGTAGAAGCTCGGGGAACTCGTGGCTAAGGTGAGTTCCTCATGTTTTGGGTTCAAACCTTGGAATTGATCTAGTATTTTGAGGTTTTTGGAAACCCTAGGCAATCTAAACCACAAAACGTGGAGATTGGCCAAGAGATTTTGAGGTTCTACATGCATGCATGTGAAACCTAGGTGAAATGAGGGTTTTTGCCATGTGAGGTTCTAAAAATATTTGGACCTTCGGGAATTGCAATTGAGGCATAGGAAATCATGTTAGAACAAATGATTTCAAGTATTGAGTTGATTTATGGGTTCGTAATGAGTAACGAACCATTTTCTTGTAGAAGCTTGGGTTGAAGCAAGAACTCAAGGCTTGGAGACCTAGGAGCTCAAAGAATTCAAGAATTTGGAAGCTCTTGAGGTGGGTTTGTGTTTACCGAAGTGATTAGGTCACTTCCATGTCTAGGGTAAATAACCATTTAAAGATAAAATGGTGTGTAATGTGAACCCTAGCACTTACATGTTGGCAAAATGAGAATCATGATAGATAGAGCCATGAGCTCCTCTTGCATGTTAAAGAATTCAAGTATATTTCTATTATCTATACTTGTTATGTGATTGCATGTATGATTGGAACCTAGTGTTGAGAACATAGGTTGGAACATGTATGATTGGAACCTAGTGTTGAGAACATAGGTTGGAACATGTATGATTGGAACCTAGTGTCATTGAACATAGGTTGGAACATGTATGATTGGAACCTAGTGTCATTGAACATAGGTTGGAACATGAGAATGGAACCTAGTGTCATGGAACCTAGGTTGAGAATGTAAAGTGAACCTAGTGTCATTGAACATGGGTGAGACTTAGTGACTTGAACCTAGGGTCATGGGACTTGGGTTGGCAAGTGTAAAATGTGAACAATGGGATGTGCGACGATTTCGCTATCCCAGGTATGCGACGATTTCGCTACCCGTGCCATGAGTTGGCGGTGACGGATTGGGATGTGCGACGATTTTGCTATCCCGGGTATGCGACGATTTCGCTACCCGTGCCATGAGTTGGCGGTGATGAATTTGGGATATGCCATGATTTCGCTATCCCGGGTATGCGACGATTTCGCTACCCGTGCCACGTGATGGCGGTGTTGAAATGGGGTATGCGACGATTTCACTATCCCGGGTATGCGACGATTTCGCTACCCGAAGACGGAGGTGACGATTTCACTCCTTGGACGTTGGAATTATTATGGTGATGCGGCGATTCCGAAACCATATGTTAATGACAAGTAGTTGAACTTGGTCAATGTGAAATATAGGATGAACCTAGGGGAAAATAAAAATGGACATTTTATTTGGTTGCATCCTGTAAGTTTATTTACAAGCATGTAAATATTTGTTGCATAGTTATTTGTGATCTAACTTATGCATATGGTGTTTCTTTGGACCTGGTGGGTCGAGCTTCTCTCTTGGATGGCCTTACCCACTGGGAACTATGTTTATAGTTCTCACCCCACGTTTTTCAAGTCCTTCCGTGAGTGAGGCGGGGGAGCGAGGCAAGGGTTTGGCTCTTTAGTTAGCGGCCCTTCCATTTTGGTGATACATAGAGTTGTACCCCTAGTCTTGGACATTGATAGTATAGGTGTTTTAATTAAATGTATGTAACTTGTATATTCCATAATTTTGGAACATGATGTATGGAATGGAAATAAAAGAAAAGAAAAATTTGGGCATGTATAAATGTGCAAATGTTGATGTAATAAAGTAGAATTTCTTTATGTTGATGCTTTCCTTGTGCAACTCTTGTACTCCGTTCCTAGTTGGAACATCGTGGATATGCTTGTGTTGTGACGCCTTGGGCGAGTAGGAAAGACTCTATCCGTTCGGCGGGTCTGGGGCATGCGCCTGTGCGGTTATCCTTTCCACCTAGTTGGTGTTAAAGGCCCGACGGGGCGTGACAGACTGAGGTGGTATCAGAGCGTAGAAACTTTAGGATGGAAAAGACCCTAAAAGTGTAGGCTCGTGAGTGACGAGATCTTTGATGTGGCGAAAGATAAGTGATTGGGTCATGTCCTTATACCTCTAGTTGGAAGTAGAGGTAGATTCGAGGTGTGTCTTATTCTTCACCAAGAGTGTTCGTGTTGGCCGCCGACAACATGAAACCAAGTGAGGGGAATAAGAACCCTTGTGTAACTTTCGCCTAGATTGGGTTCACGCTTATTTTCGTGAAACGTTATGTTACAAATGACTTTGAATGTCACGAAATGACCAAAGTCGTTGTGTTTTCAGGAGATAATGGTACGTGGATGGCCTCCTACGAGGGCTGGGCTCGGAGGATCGAGCGCGGCTCCTGAACAACTCGGGGAGGGTGAGAACTCGGGTCTTCATAATCAGTTGACCGAGTTGATGGGCGTGGTTCGGCGTCAGGCCGAAGCCATGCAGCGACAAGAGGAGCAAATTAAAAAGCTCCAAGATGAGATGGCGCAGCAAGCGGCTGCGATTAGGGAGGAGAGATTGGGAGCGCCTCCGGCCTCTGCTTCGGCACCGGCCGAGGAGGTGACACCGGCGCCGGCTGTGGCGCCACCGGCACCACCGACTGTGGCCGATGGGTCGGGTGCTCCTATGCCCGACTCCGCAGCGAAGGATGCAGAACGAGAGCGCGCACTTTTGGCTCTCATGAGGTTTAAGAAGTTCAACCCGCCTATCTTCAACGGGGAGAACGTGGATCCATGGAATGTGGAGACGTGGATCGACGCAATGGAGACGCTCTTCGAGGACCTATATACCTTGGAGAGGGACAAAGTGCACCTCGCCGCTCATTGTTTAGAGCGATCGGCGAAGGTGTGGTGGAAGGGAGTCCGGCGTGATCGACTCTCTAGCCTTCCGCCACCGACGTGGGAGGAGTTTCAGGGTATGGTGTTTGCCGCCTACTTCCCCGATAGTGAGAAAAGGAAACTCCAAGAAAGGTTCCGGAAGTTGAAGCAAGGGAACCGCACCGTGCGTGAGTACGAGAGGGAGTTCTCGTACAGCATTAATTATGTACCGCACGTTGTCCGCGGAGAGTTGGAGAAGGTCGACTGCTTCGTGCGCGGGCTTCTACCGGAGATCTTTCGGGCGGTGCACGCCTTCAAGCTACAGACCTTTGCGGAGGTCTTGGATCGTGCTCTTTGGGTGGAGCACGGGAATGCATGTGCGCACGAGGAGCGCGAGTCTTGGGAAAGAGAGAAGGAAAAAGAAAAAGAAAAGGGAAAGAAACGACCGGCGGGTGGCTCGGGTGGACAATCTAGCTCTAAGCAGCACCCGAAACACTCGCAGTCGCAGAATCAGTCTCGTGGGTCCCAACGGAATCGACCCTCGAGCCGGTGCTCGATTTGTAGCGGCCCCCACAACCCTCAGCAATGTGATTATCGTGAGGGCCGGTGCTACAAATGCGGACAGCCGGGACATATGCGGTTCAATTGCCCGATAGGTGATGGCCGGGCACCGTCGTCGGCATCAGCATTTGCATCGCCGAGACAGCTTGCGGGCATCCCACCCGCGGCGATGTCGGCAGGCCGTACACCACCGCCGAGACCAGCTGAGGGCCAGCGGCCGGCACCCAGTGGACGGGTGTTCGCCTCACAGGTGGAGGAGCCTTCTGCCCAGGAGGATGTCGTGGCAGGTATCGTGTTAATTAAAGGCATTCGATGTAGAGCTTTGTTTGATACTGGAGCATCGCATTCATTCATTGCTCGATCATTTGCTATTGCACATGGAATAGAAATTATAGAAGCCATGCATGCAAGAACTGTGCAAGTACCTGAACACACCTTTTGTGTACATCACGCGTGTGTGGATTGTCCAGTGAGGGTTGAAAACTGGATTATGCCAGCTGATTTGCTGGTGTTAAATCGAATGAACGAGTATGATTTAATCCTAGGAATGGATTGGCTCTCGAGATATCACGCTACTATTGATTGTGAGAGCCGGATAGTGAGGTTTAAAGAACCCGGGCACAAGGAGTTTGTGTATCGTGGGTGCAAGAGTTCGCTCTTTGCGTCAATGGTGTCCACGTCGCAAGCAAGAAAGCTCATTGCTAGTGGTTGCATTGCTTACTTAGCGACGGTAGTGGATGACCGAAAGGAGGTATTGGGACTCGAGGACATTCCTGTAGTCTAAGAGTTTCCGGATGTATTTCCGGCGGAGTTACCCGGAATGCCACCGGATCGGGAAATAGAATTCGTGATCGATTTGCTCCCGGGTACGGCGCCGATTTCTAAGGCCCCGTACAGAATGGCACCCGCGGAGCTAAAGGAGTTGAAAGCACAATTACAAGATTTGATGGACAAGGGTTTCGTAAAGCCAAGTGTGTCACCTTGGGGAGCCCCTGTTCTATTTGTGCGGAAAAAGGACGGTTGCTGCGGTTATGTGTGGATTACCGTGAGTTGAATAAAGTGACCGTCAAGAATAAGTACCCGTTACCCCGAATTGATGACTTATTCGATCAGTTGCAAGGGTCTCGGGTGTATTCAAAGATTGATTTGCAATCCGGTTATCACCAATTGAAGATTAAACCGGAGGATGTGCATAAGACCGCGTTTAGGACGCGGTATGGACACTATGAATTCACGGTTATGCCTTTCGGGCTTACCAATGCCCCGGCGGCGTTCATGGATTTAATGAACCGTGTGTTCAAACCACTACTAGATCGATTTGTGGGAGTGTTCATTGATGACATTCTTGTCTACTCTCGGAGTGAAGAGGAACATAAAGAGCACCTAAGGATTGTGCTTCAAGTTCTTCGAGAGAACAAGTTGTTCGCCAAGTTAAAGAAGTGCAAATTTTTGATTCGTGAGGTCGCTTTCTTGGGTCATGTGATTTCCGCGGGAGGAGTATCGGTGGGCCCTATGAAAGTTGAGGCAATCAAGGATTGGCCTCGCCCGACCAATGTCACGGAAGTACGAAGCTTTTTGGGTCTTGCGGGGTATTATCGGCGGTTCGTGGAGGGATTTTTAAAAATCTCCGGTCCACTAACGCGTCTTACCCGCAAGGGGGCCAAATATGTTTGGAGCGAGGAATGCGACCAAAGCTTTAAGGAGCTAAAGGAAAGGTTGACTTCGGCTCCGGTTCTCGCCTTGCCGATTGTAAGGGAGGGCTTTGTGGTGTATAGTGATGCATCACGGCGTGGTCTTGGATGTGTGCTTATGCAAAGAGGACAAGTGATAGCATATGCTTCTCGACAGCTGAAGAGCTATGAGCAAAATTACCCCACCCACGACCTAGAACTTGCAGCGGTGGTCTTCGCACTTAAGTTGTGGAGACACTATTTGTACGGGGAACATTGTGAGGTGTACACGGATCATAAAAGCTTAAAGTATTTATTCACTCAAAAGGAGTTGAACTTGAGGCAGCGGAGATGGTTGGAGTTGATAAAAGATTACGACTTAACCATCTTGTACCACCCCGGTAGAGCCAATGTGGTGGCCGATGCGCTCAGTAGGAAATCCGTGAAGAACTTCGCAATTGAGATGACGGGACAAATGTCGTTGATCAAGGAAATGGGCCGATTTGACTTGGAAGTCGTGGCCCCGGGCGTCCCCGCTAGACTCATGAATCTCGAGGTGTGGCCAACCTTATTGGAGCAAATAAAAGAAAAGCAATCCGGTGATCCGGAGCTCCAAAAGGTGCGGAGTGCTATCGAGAGTGGGCGCGCCGGTGATTTTCATGTGGACTCGAAGGGCGCCATTCGATTCCGAAATCGATTGTGCGTGCCTAAAGTCGAGGACATCCGTGGGGAGATTTTGAAAGAAGCTCACACTTCTCCCTATGTGATTCACCCGGGCGGCACCAAAATGTATAAGGATCTTAAATTGCATTATTGGTGGCCGGGGATGAAGCTTGATGTTGGACGATTCGTGGCACAATGTCTAGTATGCCAACAGGTGAAGGCCGAGCGTCGCTTTCCAGGAGGGAAGTTGCAAGGGTTGCCCATTCCAGTTTGGAAGTGGGAGAATATCGCAATGGACTTTGTTGTGGGCTTACCTCGATCGCTTGGTGGCCACGACGCGATTTGGGTGGTGGTGGACCGTTTGACAAAGTCGGCACACTTCTTGTCAATCCACACCACTTGGTCGGGAGATAAGTTAGCACAAGTTTACCTGGACGAGATTATGCGGTTGCACGGGGTCCCGACCTCGATAATTTCAGATCGAGATCCCCGATTTTCATCACATTTTTGGAAAAGCTTACAAGAAGCTTTGGGTACACGGCTCGATTTCAGTTCAGCATTTCATCCTCAAACTGACGGTCAATCGGAAGGACAATTCAGATTTTGGAGGATATGCTGCGAGCGTGTGTGTTGGACTTCAAGGGTGCATGGCCTACACATTTGCCGATGGCTGAGTTCGCTTATAATAATAGCTATCAATCTAGCATCGGTATGGCACCGTTTGAGGCCTTGTATGGAAGGAAATGCCGCTTTCCTATCCATTGGAGCGAGGTCGGCGAAAGAAGGCTCTTAGGACCGGATGTGTTTCGTGAAGCGGAGGAAAAGGTCCGCTTGGCACGTGAACGTTTATCGACGGCGCAATCCAGGCAAAAGAGCTATGCGGATAGACGTCGACGAGATTTGGAATTCGCGGTAGGAGACCGCGTCTTTTTGAAGGTATCGCCCATGAGAGGGGCAAAGCGATTTGGTGTTCGGGGTAAGTTGAGTCCCCGTTACATTGGACCTTATGAGGTTTTGGAGCGTGTGGGGTCTTTGGCATATCGGCTAGCTTTGCCGCCAAAATTTGTGGGGATACACAATGTGTTCCATGTATCGACGCTCCGCAAGTATGTGTATGATCCGACGCACGTCCTCGAGTATGTGCCTATGGAGCTTCATGAGGATATGACTTATGAGGAATTTCCCTTGTGTATCATGGATCGCGAGGTGAAAAATTTGGGGACCAGTAAAATTCCTTATGTAAAGGTACAATGGACGAATCACGGTGAGCGCGAAGCTACGTGGGAATTGGAAAGCTCAATGAGGGAGCGGTTTCCTTACCTCTTCACTGAGTCCAGCTGAGGTATGATATAGTTTCACGGCCGAAACTCTCTTTAAGGAGGGAGGAATGTAGTACACTGAATTTCAGTGCGTCGTACCGAACTTCTACAAATTGTGGAGTTCCGGTGGAAAAATAGCATGAGAGGCTATGTGTGAGACTTCGGCCAAGTTTGGGACTTGTGCGAAGTGTTTTCGGCGCAAATGAGGCGCGAAAACGGACTTCGAAAAGTTAAAACTGCTGAACTTGTGAAGTCTGCAGTGGATTCCAGTATGGATGTATCCATACCGGTACTGAAGCGATTAGTACCGGTATGGAGTCTGGTAAATCGGAATGCGAGGGCTGAATCCGAGAATCCAGCTCTCGGGTTTTGCGAAATTCCTCGTGGTATACCGGAATGGACACCCGTATTCCGGTATGCCCGTGCTGATACCGGTACACAGTGTTGCGAAATGCCAGCTTTGGTTGGTTGGTAGTGTTGAATAGTGAGAGGGGCAAAATGGTCTTTTCACATGCGAGGGAGTGTTAGAAAGGCAGGGACACCCTCCTTTCTCAGTTTTCTTCTTCCTCTACTTCTCCTCTCCATCTCTCTTACTTTCTCTCTCTAGAGAACTCTCCAAAGCTTGGAGAAAAGAGTGGATTGAGCTTGGAAAAGGCTTCCAAAGGGGAGAAGAGACTTCTTGGTGCAAGTAGAAGCTTGGGGAACTCGTGGCTAAGGTGAGTTCCTCATGTTTTGGGTTCAAATCTTGGAATTGATCTAGTATTTTGAGGTTTTTGGAAACCCTAGGCAATCTAAACCATAAAACGTGGAGATTGGCCAAGAGATTTTGAGGTTCTACATGCATGCATGTGAAACCTAGGTGAAATAAGGGATTTTGCCATGTGAGGTTCTAAAAATATTTGGACCTTCGAGAATTACAATTGAGGCATAGAAAATCATGTTAGAACAAATGATTTCAAGTATTGAGTTGATTTATGGGTTCGTAATGAGTAACGAACCATTTTCTTGTAGAAGCTTGGGTTTGTAAGATAGGGGGGTGCCCTAGGATCTATCTAGAGTATATCAATCACCTAGAGGGGGGTGAATAGGTGTATAAACAAAAATCACAAATCTCAATGCGATAAAGTAATGCGGAAAATAAAATCAGCACACCGAGATTTACGTGGGAAACTCCACCTTGGAGAAAAACCCACGGGACCAACACGCGAAAAAACAATCCACTAAGAGTAAAGAATTACAAGGTGATTACCGACTCCACGGACTTAACCTCTCCCTTCTCTTCAGCGGATCACGCGCACCAACGGGTTGTCCACGCCCCACGTCCGAATCCACGAACGCCACGTCCCGAATCCACGAGACGCCCAACTTCGAATCCACGAAGCCTTCAACACGTCGAATCCACGACGCTCACTCGAATCCACGAGCGCACTCCATCCGGAGCAAGAACAATAAAGTTGATGATGGTTTATTGCTTAGAATATCTGTGGGAATAGTCTCTAAGCAATTCTCAAATTGATTCTAAAAGAATATTAGAAATTAGGGCACCATGAATCAATTTGAGAGAAGCTTGATGTAGAAGATGAGGAAAACGGTTACCTACAAGCTTCTAGGGTTTCTAAAAGATAATCTATGCCTCACCATGTTTTAGAGACACCCCCACATCTTATTTATAGGTTAGAAGCAATCCGAAATAGATTAGGATTAAAAAACAGTTTTTAGAAAGGTTTGGAAGCAAACCGATTTTGACTAGGATTGAAAAACTGATTTTAGAAAGGTTTGGAACCAAATTAGGATTGCAAAGATATTTTAAGGAATCTACCATCTTATTTACATGTTTGGGATACATTAGAATCAAAGTAGGATAGAAAAAATAACTTTTCAAAACTTCGCAACGGGTCGGGGTCCGGATCGCGGGTATGGGGTCCGGACCTTGAAACTCTTCAGGCGTTTCATTGTCCGGACCTCAGCCATCAGGATCCGGACCCGGTCTGTGAAACTGTCTGTCACGCTCACGGGTTCCGGACCTCAGCTTCCAGGGTCCGGACCCGGACTGCGAAATAGCAAGTATGCGTACGGGTTCCGGACCTCAGCTTCCAGGGTCCGGACTCGGTCTGCGAAGCAGCATAACCTGCTCACGGGTTCCGGACCTCAAGTTCCAGGGTCCGGACCTCGTAGTATGAATTTTTCCGATTCGTTTATAAATCATTAAAAACCTATTCTAATGTCTTCCAAACACTTAAATTAGATATATAAATCATCATCAAGATTATTTAAAACTTACCAAGCATCGTGAATTCATACGTTGAGTCTTCGAGTCTTCAAACTTTGTCTCTTCTTCTTTGAACCTTTAAGACTCCGACTCACTTCACGAAATATGCCAATATAAAATCCGTAACAATCTCCCCCTTTGGCAATTTCGTGACAAAACTCAAAAATACATAAAACACTCACGATGCTCATCTCTCCAAAAATGAAATTCATTGCCATCACCAAAACAATGAACTTCTCGCGTGAAAGATCCAAATAGAATTCAAAATTACAATTTTGTAACTCCTAAAAACAAACTCTATGACTTAGATAAACATGGAGTCTTGAAGTCTTGAAAGACCTGCAAAAATTTGTATTCTCCACGAACAAAGTTAGTAGAAAAAATATCAAAATTGCTCCCCTTTTGTTCACGCAATCTCTCCCCATATGTTTATGCGTCTAAGTTATCATTTAACCTCTCTCCCCCTTTTTGTCAAAAATTGCCAAAAGAAAACATCCAAAAATAGAGAGAGTTGAAAGAAATTAAATAAAATACAAGTTCAAAATATTTTTCAATTTTGAAACCACTTGTGATAAAAACGTCAAATATTGTTAGTGCATGAGGAGTATAAATTCACATTGACTTCTTTCAATCCCTATTAATTTCATAAGAATTAAGAACTTTACTACACAATCATCATAATGTAGATAAAATATTACACGATTTCTTAATTCATATAAACTTCAAAATCAAGTCATCAAAAATAATCTAAAGGCTCAAAAGCTATCAAGATGTAAACGGATTATGAAGATGACTTAAGGGATTCATCAAAGAGACAGAAATTGTCGCATAAACGTTCAAATTTGAGATAAAATCAATAGCACAGGGGGTGGCTCTTTGAGCATCTTTCATGTATGTGGACCACCTTATAACTCCGAAAAATAAAATTTGTGACATTTTTTCCTTTTGCATGCTTTTGCACTTATATATTTTTTTCGGATATGCAATTCAATTCTTATGTGGTAGCTGCACACACTAACCGGACGACCGGGGTGGTAGCTACTTCCTCCACGTGGTGGTAGTTTTCACACTCCTTTAAGGATGCAACTCTTTCCACATCTTTCAAAGAATATGAGCATTTTATTTTATATAATAATAACTCCCCTCGCTTATGCAATCTCTTAGTTGAAAGAACATGTGACAAATTTTAGTCCATAAGAGAATGACTATTCATCAAATTCAACACACACAACCGAGATAGGTTAAGCTCCTAGAGATTACACATGATTGCCTAAATTTGATGAATATAATTATGAAGAATTCTCATAATAAATTATCTTCAAATATAATGAAAATAAAGTAAAATCGATAATTAATATGAGATTAATTAAGAGTGAATGAAAGTGAACCTGTTGATATTCAATGCACTATTTAATGTTCTAATCATTCAAAGAATCTAAAAATCGTAACAATGAAAGCACCAAGATGTGTAATGCAATAAACAAGAGATATGCAATAGAAACCGATCAAAGCACTACACTAAGTCAAAACAAATTAAGACTTTAGAGAAGGAAAGATATCACCTTTCCGAACCCAAACTTGTCGGATTGTTGGTTGTCTTGGTTTGTTGCATTTGGGCACCGATTGTTTTGACTTTTGATCAACCGTGGGTCTCACCATCGCATTCCGCTTTGGAGTAGTTGGTTGTTGTGGCTTTGACTTTTGGTTAACCTTGTGTACTCGACCTTTTTTATAGTACTTTTGAAACCGTGGGGGATGTCGAGTAATGGAAGATGCCGATAGATGCTTAGAAGATGCCACTTGAGTTTTCTTTTTATGGCATGTCTTCTTGATATGTCCTTTCTTTCCGCATCTATGGCATACTTTCTCTTTTACACTTGTTGAGACTTTGGGAAAAGAATTTTTTATCTTCTCAACAAATGTCCGCTCATATCCAAGTCCAAGTTTGCTTGTTTGACCCAATCCGAGCATATCATCAAGTTTCTTTGAACCGGAGGAGAATTTTTGAATGTCAGACTTGAGTTGATGGACTTGTTTGGTCAAAACTTGATTAGAAACATGAATTTCCTTGTATTGTAGTTCTAGAAAACCAACCTTTTCTTGATGCGATTTGATCGTTATCTTCGATTGGTTGAGCTTCTCTTGAAGGATTTTGTTGTTCTTCAATATGTTTTCCCTTTCCTCCTCAAGAGCTTTATTTGAGGTACTCAATGTCTTTTTGTCATCCTCAAGCTCCAAAAGTCGGTTCCTCAACTTCTTGTTGTGCTTAGCCATCTTCTTCGATTCTATTAGTAGTTGATTGTACGCGGCTAAGTCATCATCATCCGACTCCCCGTCACTTGTGCCATTGTCGCTCGATGTATCATGCACAGAGGAAGAATCAAAGGGGTTAGAAATAATAGATGATAAACAAAAAGTAGAAGGAGAAGGAGAAACGTTTGAAGAAAAGGCAATTGCATCATTGGTTTCTTCTTCACTAGAACTTGAATCATTGGAACTAGAATCATCCCAAGTTCTAGCTTGTAAGGCCTTCTTATTGTAGGATTTTTTAGAGGGACAATCCGTGGCGATATGGCCATAGCCTCGGCATTTGTAACACCGGATTTCCCCTACAAACTCATCATTTTCTTTAGAAGACTTTCCAAGCTTCTTCTCTTTAGAGGATTTAGAATGTGACGATCCGTTAGAAGAAGGCTTCGGTTGGAGGATGAAGCTTGAATGTTTTGGTTCTTCCTAAACTTCTGACGAAACTTCTTAGTAAGAAGTGCCATTTGACGTTCAAACTTTTCAAGGGAAACTTCATCGTCGGATTCGGTATCCTCGTCTTCCTCCTTTGTTGAATTAAGCGCAACACCTGTACTTTTAGAGAAAGACTTGGAAGAAGATTGATTAGTAGGAAAAGTCATTTCATAAGTTTGTAAGGCGCCTACTAATTCATCAACTTTCATATCATCCGGATGATTGATCATTTCAATAGCCGCGACTTTAGCCCTAAAGCGCTCCGGAAGTGTTCGAAGGATTTTTCTAACAACCTTAGATTCGGGGATCTTCTCTCCCAAGTTAGCACATGTATTAATGATATCTTGGAGTCTAGTAAAATACTCAATAAAAGATTCATGCTCCTTGTTACGATATATTTAGTATATGTTACGATATATTTAGTATCTTATGGTATATTAGGATACTGTATATTATTATCATATATAGAGTAGGATTATATGGTATGTAATCCTAGTTGTAGTATTACTATAGTAGGCAATGTTACTATAGTAGACCTATCTCTTGTACTATATATTTTCATCAATTCAACCCAAGAGGGTATGCTCTTTTGCCCTTCTTTCATGGTATCAGAGCGGGAACCCTAATTTAGGGATATTGATCCACAGCTATCATCCACAACAAGTCTCACCTTCTTCCATAGGTGTTCTTTTCCTTTTGGTGTTCTATCTCCTCTTATCATTGGACTTCTATCTCTCCGCTACAGTACTGCTACAGTATCTGCGCTACAGTATTACTACAGTACTCGCGCTACAGTACTGCTACAGTACTCGCGCTACAGTACTGCTACAGTCGCGCGCTACAGTACTGCTAGAGTACGCGCGCTACAGTACGCGCGCTACAGTATTTTCAGCCTCTTTGTGATTCCTCTTTGCTCTTCGGGTGCCGCTCGGACTATCCTCGTACCGCTCGCTGGTTGCTCGTGTCGCTCGGTCCTTTCCCTGGTGCGGCCGTTCTTATTTGGTGCTAAGTGGTTCCTCTCTTGTGCGCTGGGTACAACTAGTTTGGTAGAAACCAGGTTCTTCCTTTTTCTCATCCGCTACATTCCGATTTATCTTTCTTTCATATCTAGTGGTGGATCCTTCTCTTTTGGTAGCAAATATGTCTTCTTCTACCTCAAATTTGCCAGTTGTTAACATCAAAACTCTCATACCACTAGAACTCACTGATTCCACATATCTTGTGTGGAAGCAAGTCTCTTAATGTTCTAGAAAGTTTTGGTGTTACATCACATGTGGACGGAACTGGTGTTGTGCCTTCTCAGGCTATCGATACTGCTGATAAGAAGGTGGTTATAAATTCCGAATATTTAAGTTGGAAAAGGGAAGACACCACTATACTTTCATGGATTAATGCCACTTTATCCCTTAGCATATTACGAATGGTCATTTCTAGCTCACCTAAAACTGCATATGATGCTTGGAGAATCATTGAGGCATATTTTCTTGATAAGACTGCTTCCACGGCTTTTTCTCTAAAGTCTGAATTGCGGAGCATCAAGAAAGGCTCAATGAGCATGTGTGATTACATGCAAAAGGTCAAGTCGATTGGTGATGCTCTTCAGGCGATTGGTGAAACCGAGTCAGACCATAATTTGGTCATGACTGTTCTTCTAGGGCTACCAGAAGACTATCGCGGTTTTGTTAGTGCTCTAAACACACACAGAAATAAGCCCACTTTTGAACAGCTTCGTCCACTCTTGATGCAAGAAGAAACGGAAGTCCAACGTCGTATGCCGTCAACTCTGTTGCCCAGTATTTACATGCACCTCGTGAACCCCACATGCAAGCGGTCAAGCGCATTCTGCGTTATATTCGCGGGACGCTGTCTTATGGCATTCCTATCTCCCGCTGTATCAATCCTTCTCTCGTGGCATTCGCAGATGCTGATTGGGCTGGTTGTCCCGATACCCGTCGCTCTACTTCAGGATATTGTATATTTCTAGGGCCCAATCTTATCTCCTGGTCCGCTAAGAAACAGCCCACTATTTCTCGTTCCAGTTCTGAAGCCGAGTATCGTGCTGTGGCTTACGCGCTTGCTGAGACAGTATGGATCCGACGTTTACTTCGTGACCTTGGTGTGTTCTTATGGCGCTCCATCAGCATCTATTGTGATAATCTCAGCACGACTTATCTTGCGGCCAATCCTGTTCTCCATGCTCGAACGAAGCACATTGAGCTTGACCATCAGTTCTTGCGCGAAAAAGTCCAGTCTGGTGATTTAGAATTGGTTCACATCTCTTCTGATAAGCAACTTGCTGATATTTTCACAAAGCCTTTGTCACCTTCTCGATTTTCGGCTTTGCGGCTCAATCTTCGCATCCGGCCAGTGGATGCTTAGCTTGCGGGGGGATGTTACGATATATTTAGTATATGTTACGATATATTTAGTATCTTATGGTATATTAGGATACTGTATATTATTATCATATATAGAGTAGGATTATATGGTATGTAATCCTAGTTGTAGTATTACTATAGTAGGCAATGTTACTATAGTAGACCTATCTCTTGTACTATATATTTTCATCAATTCAACCCAAGAGGGTATGCTCTTTTGCCCTTCTTTCACTCCTCCATTCGAATAGAATAAAATTGACTCGTAAGCATCTGGAGCTTTTGAACTTTTACTAGACTTGTACCCTCATGTGTAACTTGTAGGGTATCCCAAATCTCTTTTGCCGTTTCACACGCCGAGACGCGTGAAAACTCGGTTTGAGTTAGGGCATTAAATAAAGCATTTATTCCCTTACCATTAAAAGAGGATAAATCAATTTCATCCTTCGACCATTTATTCCGTGGCTTAGGTACAGTTGCGTTATTAACCACTTCGGTTGGATGTTTCCATCCAAGTTCAATGATTTGCCATACTCGCTCATCAATTACGATGAGGAAGGCTCTCATCCGGACTTTCCAATAAGCGTAGTTGGTTCCATCAAATAAAGGTGGCCTAAATATATTACCTCCTTCACCCATTATAAAAGATAAAGCCTAGATCCCGCTCTGATACCAATTGTAAGATAGGGGGGTGCCCTAGGATCTATCTAGAGTATATCAATCACCTAGAGGGGGGTGAATAGGTGTATAAACAAAAATCACAAATCTCAATGCGATAAAGTAATGCGGAAAATAAAATCAGCACACCGAGATTTACGTGGAAAACTCCACCTTGGAGAAAAACCCACGGGACCAACACGCGAAAAAACAATCCACTAAGAGTAAAGAATTACAAGGTGATTACCGACTCCACGGACTTAACCTCTCCCTTCTCTTCAGCGGATCACGTGCACCAACGGGTTGTCCACGCCCCACGTCCGAATCCACGAACGCCACATCCCGAATCCACGAGACGCCCAACTTCGAATCCACGAAGCCTTCAACACGTCGAATCCACGACGCTCACTCGAATCCACGAGCGCACTCCATCCGGAGCAAGAACAATAAAGTTGATGATGGTTTATTGCTTAGAATATCATTGAAGATCTGTGGGAATAGTCTCTAAGCAATTCTCAAATTGATTCTAAAAGAATATTAGAAATTAGGGCACCATGAATCAATTTGAGAGAAGCTTGATGTAGAAGATGAGGAAAACGATTACCTACAAGCTTCTAGGGTTTCTAAAAGATAATCTATGCTTCACCACATTTTAGAGACACCCCCACATCTTATTTATAGGTTAGAAGCAATCCGAAATAGATTAGGATTAAAAAACAGTTTTTAGAAAGGTTTGGAAGCAAACCGATTTTGACTAGGATTGAAAAACTGATTTTAGAAAGGTTTGGAACCAAATTAGGATTGCAAAGATATTTTAAGGAATCTACCATCTTATTTACATGTTTGGGATACATTAGAATCAAAGTAGGATAGAAAAAATAACTTTCCAAAACTTCGCAACGGGTCGGGGACCGGATCGCGGGTATGGGGTCCGGACCTTGAAACTCTTCAGGCGTTTCATTGTCCGGACCTCAGCCATCAGGATCCGGACCCGGTCTGTGAAACTGTCTGTCACGCTCACGGGTTCCGGACCTCAGCTTCCAGGGTCCGGACCCGGACTGCGAAATAGCAAGTATGCGTACGGGTTCCGGACCTCAGCTTCCAGGGTCCGGACTCGGTCTGCGAAGCAGCATAACCTGCTCACGGGTTCCGGACCTCAAGTTCCAGGGTCCGGACCTCGTAGTATGAATTTTTCCGATTCGTTTATAAATCATTAAAAACCTATTCTAATGTCTTCCAAACACTTAAATTAGATATATAAATCATCATCAAGATTATTTAAAACTTACCAAGCATCGTGAATTCATACGTTGAGTCTTCGAGTCTTCAAACTTCGTCTCTTCTTCTTTGAACCTTCAAGACTCCGACTCACTTCACGAAATATACCAATATAAAATCCGTAACAGGGTTGAAGCAAGAACTCAAGGCTTGGAGACCTAGGAGCTCAAAGAATTCAAGAATTTGGAAGCTCTTGAGGTGGGTTTGTGTTTACAGAAGTGATTAGGTCACTTCCATGTCTAGGATAAATAACCATTTAAAGATAAAATGGTGTGTAATGTGAACCCTAGAACTTACATGTTGGCAAAATGAGAATCATGATAGATAGAGCCATGAGCTCCTCTTGCATGTTAAAGAATTCAAGTATATTTCTATTATCTATACTTGTTATGTGATTGCCATGTATGATTGGAACCTAGTGTTGAGAACATAGGTTGGAACATGTATGATTGGAACCTAGTGTTGAGAACATAGGTTGGAACATGTATGATTGGAACCTAGTGTCATTGAACATAGGTTGGAACATGTATGATTGGAACCTAGTGTCATTGAACATAGGTTGGAACATGAGAATGGAACCTAGTGTCATGGAACCTAGGTTGAGAATGTAAAGTGAACCTAGTGTCATTGAACATGGGTGAGACTTAGTGACTTGAACCTAGGGTCATGGGACTTGGGTTGGCAAGTGTAAAATGTGAACAATGGGATGTGCGACGATTTCGCTATCCCGGGTATGCGACGATTTCGCTACCCGTGCCATGAGTTGGCGGTGACGGATTGGGATGTGCGACGATTTCGCTATCCCGGGTATGCAACGATTTCGCTACCCGTGTCATGAGTTGGCGGTGATGAATTTGGGATATGCCACGATTTCGCTATCCCGGGTATGCGACGATTTCGCTACCCGTGCCACGTGATGGCGGTGTTGAAATGGGGTATGCGACGATTTCGCTATCCCGGGTATGCGACGATTTCGCTACCCGAAGACGGAGGTGACGATTTCACTCCTTGGACGTTGGAATTATTATGGTGATGCGGCGATTCCGAAACCATAAGTTAATGACAAGTAGTTAAACTTAGTCAATGTGAAATATAGGATGAACCTAGGAGAAAATAAAAATGGACATTTATTTGGTTGCATCCTTTATGTTTATTTACAAGCATGTAAATATTTGTTGCATAGTTATTTGTGATCTAACTTATGCATATGGTGTTTCTTTGGACCTGGTGGGTCGAGCTTCTCTCTTGGGTGGCCTTACCCACTGGGAACTATGTTTATAGTTCTCACCCCACGTTTTTCAGGTCCTTCCGCGAGTGAGGCGGCGGAGCGAGGCAAGGGTTTGGCTCTTTAGTTAGCGGCCCTTCCATTTTGGTGATACATAGAGTTGTACCCCTAGTCTTGGACATTGATAGTATAGGAGTTTTCATTAAATGTATGTAACTTGTATATTCCATAATTTTGGAACATGATGTATGGAATGGAAATGAAAGAAAAGAAAAATTTGGGCATGTATAAATGTGCAAATGTGATGTAATAGAAGTAGAACTTCTTTATGTTGATGCTTTCCTTGTGCAACTCTTGTACTCCGTTCCTAGTTGGAACATCGTGGATATGCTTGTGTTGTGACGCCTTGGGCGGGTAGGAAAGACTCTATCCGTTCGGCGGGTCTGGGGCATGTGCCCGTGCGGTTATCCTTTCCACCTAGTTGGTGTTAAAGGCCCGACGGGGCATGACACAATTGTAAGTTGACTGGGATAGCTCTCGAGTTTTGCGGAACTTCAAGGTGTATCGGTATTGAAACATTGAGTATCGTTACTGAAGTTTTTGAGTACCTGTACAGAATAAAGAGGAGCTGCGTACAGGGTTCGGATTTTGCGAAACTGGCCCTGAGTACTAGATCAACACAATAGAGGTGTATCGATATCCTGGTTCGAGTACCAGTACTCAATTCTGCGAAACATGAAATTGTACAGATTGCAATTTCTAATGTTTGGAGAGCTTTAGAGCATACTGTAGCAGCCTATAAGTACTCTTCTCACTTCTCATTTCTCAATGAACGTAGCAAGGGAGAATAGAGGTAGGTTTTGCTCCATTCTGTATCTTTTTTTCTCATTTTTTTCCATTTATTTCATTTCCACTTAGCATTTTCTCCATAGGACTAGGAATACTTTGAGCTAAGTGTGGAGCAAGAGGTTTAGTAAGGGAGTAGTTTGGAACTTAAGCTTCCTAAACTCTCTAATAAGTGAAAATTGAGAGTAATTGTTGATATTTCTATTTTTTTAGAAAATTAGAATTTATTTTGGATATTTTCAAATGAGGGTCTTGAGATGAAATTGATGTGTTTAGAACACTCTTTATAGTTTAGAATTGAAGCTCCATCACTTTAATTTGGTGGATTATAAAGGATTTCTTACCTTGAGATATTTTATTCTCATTTTTCTTATAAATTTTGAGGAATTTTGAGGTAATGTTTTTAAGTGGTTGTAATGCCTTGAAATTTTTTTATAGGACTAGGAGAGAAGAGGGACAACTTTGATCGAGGGAACAAAAGGGTTTCGGCAATTATCCAATGGGTTCGTCCTAATTGAAATTGGTAAACTCTTCCTATGCCTTCTACTCCTTTGTTGAGTTCAATCTATGTTTAGCATGCTAATTAGAATATTTATAAATAATTTAGCATGCGGTTTCATTACTCTATATATATGGGAAAATTACTCTACACTAGATGTTATACGATACATGATACATGCACTTTATTGTACATGAGCTTCATTGTTCATAGTACCATTCATTTAGTTAGACATGAGTAGTTTATCTCCTATACATGTTATAATTGAGTTAAGATGCATAATATTCCTTATAATTGGTATATGTGATCATGGTACTTATCGCAATTCTCCTCGAAAGCAAGTTGAGACAAAGAAATGGCAAATGGACACTGTATACGACCCAAAGTCAAAGGTTGAGATTCTATTCTTTAGACATATTTTATAAGATCAAAGCTTGCAAGAGCCAATTATGTTCATCTAGTACATTGCTTCATAGGGCCGCTCCCTAAAAGTATGGCCCTCCGGAGGTATAGCTATCGCGACACCATATGTCACGCCCCGGGCCCTAGTAGGAGCCTACCAGGCACGTGCACAGACCCGCCGTGTACACCAAAACAACACACAATGTACACAACGCGTCTATGACAACAACAATCAATTAGAAGAAGGAATACATCATAAACTAGGTGATCAAAGCGAGAACATAATTCTACAACTGAAACAAGTTCAACACAACTAAAATCTCAAGATATACAATAAAATTATACATCTTAACAATACTAGGAGATCACTCTCTAGAAAACAACTATACACCTTTCATACAAAATACAAAGAAAGGTATCCATGGTATGTCTATAACATCATCGTAGAGGCTCTAGCTAGCTGCGATACATCATCGTAGAGGCTCTAGCTAGCTGCTAACCCCTCGCCACGATCCCAAGCCTCTCCTGCTGCGGAAGGCTCTGAAACAAAAACCCAACAACAATGGGGGTGAGAACTATTAAACAATAGTTCCCAGTGGGTAAGCCGTCGAGAGTGGCGAATTACACCGCTAGGTCAACTGAGGCAAGATAGTATAAGTTGAGACATAAGGCATAAAGCAATAATGCTAAACAAGTAAATCTACTACTATCATGCCTCCAAGAGATTATATCAATTTCAAAAATATGATTTCTACCACTACATGCATAGGTATGTCCTTTACCAAAATTTTACATGTACTTGATTCCTTACAATCATAACCACAATTATGTCATCCACCATAACCTATATGCATATCCATTTATGCTATAAACATTAGTTAAGAAAAACCTCTTTTTCATTAACATCACATATTCATGCCACTATACTAAACCAATGTGAGTATAGGCTTAATGCTACTATGGATGCCAATGTATATAGCGACTAACTAATATGTCCAACTACCATGAATGCATCCCAATAGTGTCAAGCTAAGTAATGCCACAATATACGACTCACTACTAAGTCCATACACTACATGTATATGCATCAATAACCGTGATATACTATGTCCGGTTTACTTAGCTTTTACCCAATCCACGAGGGAACTTACTCGAGGTAACATCCCGGTTTGTGCCATGCCTAATGGTCCCGTGGTAGTCAGCATTCTCTCGCTAGAATGAGACACTCCCCCAACGGCGATCCACTTCGGCACCCAATCCTGCACGGGCGATCAAACGTCGCGAAGGCTAACTCCGGAGTGCCGGCTTGTAGGGAGCGACCCTCACAAGCATGTGCGAATGAGCACAAGGGCAAACAAGCGCTGATCATAAGCATCATATCCAAGGCCAACACATCTCAATCATCATGTCTAAAACATGGAATCACTACATCGACTCGAGGGTCGGAATCATGACACATAAGTCACACTTGTTCTCAATTCACTTGTGGGTATAATTCTACCAATATGTAACATGTCTCTAACATGCAAATAGTTACATTTCACTCTACCAATAGGAATGGACATAAGTCTCATTCATGACCCCAACGGGTTACTATCATATGCTATAACCAAAGCCATACTCAATGCATTATACTAATGCTATTCTCAATGCATTCTACAAATGCCATAATCCATGCATTATTCTAATGCCACAATTCATGCATTCTACAAATGCCATGACAATGCATTCTACGATGCTAACAAGACCATAATCCATGCCATGCATGAGCTACATCAACCTCTACTACATAGAGTATAAAAATCATCATGCAAGTATTCATTTAACCAAGTAACACATGTTTAGCCAATTACAATTATCAAATACAAAGATAACCCCTTTCCTCATGTCTTAAACATGGAATCGTTCCACGACCAAAAGGTCGAGCCCAATGTCAACAATGCCCGTCACAGTTGCCCACCTAGATGAGGTGCAACATACTTGTTTTGTATTTTGTCATATCCTTTCTTTTCTCTATACAAACATACTTTAGTATGCGAAGAGAATTCACTAGTCCATCAACCAAGTAGTGTCTCATATGACACTCCTTTCTAGCATGCATATCTTAATTAGCGTTTCATAAATGCGTCATCACAATACTAGTGTAAGTACTCTAGCATTCTTATCATTCTCATAATACTCTACTATATGGAGTATGCCACTTTTCACATGCAACATGTATATATCAAGTTTTCACAATTTCCACCATGTCATAATTATCATAATTATGCATCTAATCAATCCTATAACAAGATAGGAGACATAGGGGGAGTTCACCCATTTCGGTGAGGTCAGACCCACCGGATAACCATCGAAGCCTCGCAGTACTTCAAAACGAAGTTGTCCCCCGAGCTTCACATACCCTAAGATAATTTTCCAAGGGGTTAGAAGTATCGAACAAGCTCACCACGAAATTCACCAAAATTCATGAAGAAAATAGGTGAATAATACCTTAATCCAAGAAAAGCTTGTGCAAACTCCAAATCTACACATTGGAGCTTCAAATCCAACCTACAAGAGTGTTCTACACTCATCAATTCAACCCCAAGAGCTCTCAATCAAGAAACCCCAAATGAAACCCTAGTTTTCCATTTTCTAGGTTTCATCCAAAATCTAAGTAGTAAACACAATTAGAGGAGCGGTAAGATGGCCACTCACCTCATAAGAGCTCTAAACCAAGCAAAAAGAGACTAGGGTTGGAGATCCATCCACCAACAAGCTCTCCTCATCAGCCACGAGCTCCCTCCAAGCTCAGGAGTCAACCTCCATGGAGAAAAATGAAGAGAAAAGAGATCAAAACCACAATTCATGGGTTTAGAGAGGAGAAAATCAAAAGAGAGAGAGAGAGGGAATAAGCTCACCTTTCTTCTCCTTCATCCTCAGCCACAATGGCAACCTGAGAGGGGTGAAGGGATGTAGTACACTGAACTTTAGCAAATTGCGGAGTTCTAGTGAGAGAATAGTGGCTTATACTATTCTGGAGTTTTGGGTTGAGTTTGATGAGCTTCGGAGTGTTTTCGGAACTTGAAAAGTGCGAAAACGGACTCCGGAAGTCATAATCTGCAAAAGTGCAGATTTTGCAATTGCATACCGGTATCTGGCTTGGGGTACCGGAATCCAGTGAAAAACTGGTTTGCGCAGCTCTCGGGTTCTGCGGAATCCAACAGTTGATTCCGGAATGGGTTGGCATTCCGGTATGTGCTTCGCATACCGGTACTGAAGTGATTAGTACCGGTACTGGAAGTTGCATACCGGAATCCTGTTGCGCGGCCTGCTTGGCCGAGGCTCGGGTTTTGCAGGATTTGTGCAGTATACCGGTATGCACATGCGTATACCGGTATACGGTGCCGCAGAGTGCATTTTGTGCAGTTTTGCAATTTTGGCTCTTTGAGGGGCCTAAGTGGATTTTGTGCATTGGGTTAAGTACCCTTTCACCCTCTTTCTCAGCCATTGTTGGCTGAGGCTTGGGAGATGAAGAAGGTAGGGTTCTCTCTCTCTCTCTCTAGTTTTTCTTGCTCCCAACCCCTTAGATCATGGTTTTGATCTCCTTTCTCTCCATTTTCTTCATGGAGGAGTGCTCCTAGGCTTGGAGGGAGCTCGGGGCTGAGGAAAGGAGCTTGTTGGTGGGCATAGCTTCAACCCTAGCTTGTGTAAGCCCGGTTGGAAGCTTGATTTGAGGTTAGTAAACTCTCTTACAACCTCTATTTGTAATTTTTGCTTGGATTTGGGATGAAAATCTAGTTTCATGAAAATTAGGGTTTGATTTAGGGTTTCGTGATTGTGAGCCCTTGAGGTGGAATTGATGGGTGTAGAACGTTGTTGTAGGTTGGATTTGAAGATCCCTAACCTCAATTTGGACTTAGAACAAGTTTTACTTGCTCAAGGTATTTTTCACCCATTTACCTCATAGATTTTGGTGGTTTTCGAAATTGTTCGTTCGAAGCTTTTAACCCCTTGAAAAATTATCTTAGGGTATGAGAAGCTCGGGGGACAACTCCGTTTCGAAGTACTGCGAGGTTTCGACGGATATCCGGTGGGTTTGACCTCACCGAAATGGGTGAACTCCCCCTATGTCTCCTATCTTGTTATAGGATTGATTAGATGCATAATTAGAATAATTATGGCATGATGAGAATTGTGATTGCATGAGACATACATGTTGTGTATGAAAAGTGCATATTTCATATAGTATGGCATTATGAGAATAATATGCATGCTAGAGTATTGGTGTTAGTAGCGTAATGATGCATTATGAAATGCTAATTAAGTTATGCATGTTAGACATGAGTGTCATATGAGACACTACTTGGGGTGGTGGATTAGTGAATTCTCTTCGCATACTAAAGTATGCCTGTATAGAGAAAAGAGAGAATATGGCATATGCAAGATAAGTTTGTTGCACCTCATTAGGTGAGCAACTTTGATTGGCATCGTTGGCTTTGGGCTCGACCTTTTGGTCGTGGATTGATTCCATGTTTAAGACATGAGGAATGGAATTCTATTTGCATTGATAGTTGTAAATGGTTAAACATGAGTTCTTGGTTAATTGAATACTTGCATGATAGCTTTATACTCTATGTAGTAGAGGTTGTTGTAGCTCATGCATGGCATGGATTTAGTGTTTTGGCATTGTAGAATGCATGATGTATGACATTAGAATAATGCATGGTCTATGAACTTAGTAAACAAAGAGATGAACATTTACTTGTTAGAGACATGTGCATATTGGTAGGGACATACCAACGGACATATTGAGAACAACATGATATTGTTGACATTTAGCATATTGGCTATTGAATGTAGTAAACATAATGTGACATGTTTTGACATAGTTTAAGGTTAAGCATATTGTATTTCACTCAGGTGAATAACTAGGTTGACATTATGACATAATGTTAGATCCTTGAATTTCGGTTGGCAATTCCATGTTAGAGACATGACGAACGTATTTCCTATGCTGTTGACTATGCTTGTTATGCCATTGTGCTCATTCGCACATGCTTGTGAGGGTCGCTCCCTACAAGCCGGCAGCTCCGGAGTGGGCCTTTCGCAATGTTGATCGCCTGTGTGCAGGTTATATAGGCGCCGAAGTGGATTGCCGTGGGGGAGGCTCATTCTAGCGAGAATGTTGACTACCACGGGGCCATTAGGCACGGCACAAGCCGAGACTTGAAAAGTCCTTTATGGTAGGAAATATCGTGAGGAATGTGACATTTGACACCCTAGTTAATCAGTACATATAGATGTAGCTGATGGACATAACATAGGGTGGTGACCTTGTGGCATTACATGTAGTGAGACATTAACATGACTTGGCACACTAGTGGTTAGTGAACATAACATACATATTGTTGGGAACAAGTCATATAGTTCATACATGTAGTAGAAAATTGGATGTACATTACATACTTGTAGTTGGAGACAAGTCATATGTGTAATAGTAAAAATTGACATATAGTGAGTTTATTACATTAGAGCATATGTGATTGATCATGGCATTAATTTGACATGCATGTAATTTGTGTAATTAAATGTTGAGCTTATGACAATAGAGCATATTCATGTTCATGTAGATGATTTAGTCATTGGAGGCATGATAGTTGTAGAACTACCTGTTTACCATTTAATATTATGCTTTATGTTTCAGTTATACTATCTTGCCTCAGTTGACCTAGCGGTGTAATTCGCCACTCTCGGCGGCTTACCCACTGGGAACTATTGATTAATAGTTCTCACCCCCATTGTTGTTGGGTTTTATTTCAGAGCCTTCCGCAGCAGGAGAGGCTTGGGATCGTGGCGAGGGGTTAGCAGCTAGCTAGAGCCTCTACGGTGTTGTTGTTGTAGGCATACCATGGTGTCCTTTCATTGTATTTTATATGAAAGGTGTATAGTTGTTTCTAGGGAGTGATCTCCTAGTATTGTTAAGATGTATAATTTCATTGTATATCCTGAGATTTTAGTTGTGTTGATCTTGTTTTAGATCTAGAATTATGTTCTCGCTCTGATCACCTTGTATAGGATGTATTCCTTATTCTACTTGATTGTTGTTGTTGTAGACGCCTTGTGTACTTTGTGTTGTTTAGAGGTACACGGCGGGTCTGTGCACGTGCCTGGTAGGCTCTCCCTAGGGCCCGGGGCGTGACAGATTATTGTGGTATCAGAGCCTAGGGTTGAGTCGTAGTAGACCTAGTAAACCTTAGGCAGGTTGGACGATAAGGAATAGGAACGTGAGAGACGGGATCTCTTATGACTTATTGGCGAAAGTATTATGATTGGGTCATTGCTAAAGCTCCAAAGGTGTTGGAGTTAGATCGGAGTGAACCACTTCTATACCCTTGGAGGGTCACGTTGGCGGCCGACAACGTGACATCGGGGAATAGTGGGAGTCCACTTCATTACTTTCGCATGATTGGGGTGATAGTCTTGTGTGGGGATGCGTTGGCGTGGGGTGTTTTACCTGCGCATGTTTTGCTTGTTGCAGCTTGAGTGGTGAACGACGCACTCGATGGCGGCCGAGGCAGCCGAGACGGAAACCCTGCATCCTCCGGATTTGGTGAGATATTAAGTTGAGAGAACCACTGGCAATTCAGCGAGCACGGTGGAGCGACGATCAATTATGATGATTACTCCAAGTTGAGACCTTGCGCCGGCAGACGAGAGGATTAAGCAACTGGAGGATTTGTCGATCCAGTTGGCAGTCGACCTCAAGAAATTTTGTGAGAATGCGGATCGCACCTCGATAAGGGCGAGAGACGTGGAGACCGTTGGGATGGCAAAAGAAGCTACTACGGGTGGCAAGTCTGATGTAAGAGGACAATCAAGATAATCAAGGAGAAGTTGATCTCGAGAAAGTGGACCTCTAGCAGGATGTTAATGGGACGTCAAATCGTCATCGACTATTGTGACGTGTGAGCGGTGGAGTCCGCATGTACCCGATGATGCTCTTGGAATTGAGGCAGGTGCTCTCTTCGTGGCCAGGTGGGCCATTCCCAGTTAGAGTGTTTGAGAAAAGCAGTGTCGACAATATTGGGACCGACTTTGTGCGCGGCCGGCTTTGGATGTGTGCGTGCTTGTATGACGGGCGGATGATGACGCAGCGACGATGGAGGTTGTCGCAGCTCTTAGTATTGGAGGTTGTTTGTGGTCTGTTACGCTTGTGGTTTTGGTTCGGCTGTTTGCCGAATGCATGGCAGGGAACTCATTCCTTGTTGTTGCAGATTGAGTGGTCCTGATTGTTTGGACTTGAGGGTACTGTCCTTGTACTCTGTTAGTTTTGGATGTTTCTGTGCGCCAACAAAGCGATTGGCTTTATGTGGCTGAGAGCGTATAGTTCTAATTTGAACTTGGGCTGGCTCTTCGGCTATCTGATTGCCGATGAGTGAGTAAGCCGAGCTGTAGTGCTTTGGGAACCTGGACACGAAATAGTGTTTTCAGAGGGCTTGGAGGTTCGCTAATTGCGATGATTGTTTCACCTGCCCAAGCCTGGTCATTGGCCGAGTGAGCGCGTGGCCTTTGGGCCAGCATCTTTGGTGAGTGTTGAGAATCCTCAAAAGTGAGGATGTCTCTTGTGAGGGAGTTGCTAGTGCAATCCCGGTTGAGTTGTGAGAATTGAAGGCTTGGTCTGGAGACCTCTTTTGCCTTGTGTTTTCTCCTGTGGAGCATAGATCTCATTTGTTTTGTGTGGACGGGTCTCTTCGACTGTGGGTCGACTATCGTGAACTGGTATGGTCACGATCGAGAATATGTACCCGTAGCTGAGATCGGTTGATCTGTTTGATCAAGCTCCATGGATTCTGGTTTTACTCGAGGGTAGTTGCAATCTGAGTACTACTCTCGTTGGATCGAGTTTGAGTTTGGACCGGGGGTGACTTGTTCACTCGGTGTAGACATTACGAAATTGTCGTGGTGTCGTTTGAGCTGGCTGATGCTCTTGTGTGTTGCGATGTTTGGCCCTTCTGAGTGTCTTTATCTCTGTGCTCATCGACGACATAGTGGAAGTCGAGAGGCGATGAAGACCATGAAGATTCCTTTGAACGAGGACTGCAAGTGCTTCAGATTGAAGGCGTGCTGATTTGGTTGTGAGGACTAGCGTCCCTTGGCAGTTGATGCCAAAGTGGTTATGATTGGAGATCTCAAGGAAATCAAACTATCCATAGTGGATTGAGACAAGCGGATGTGATCGAAGTTCAAACTTCTTAGTTTGATTGGTTGTCATGGATATTTGTGAGGAGATTATTGAGTTGTCTACTCTCTTTTTTTGGCTCACACATAAAGGGATTAAACCTTTTGGAAAGATATGTGTGAGAGAAGTTTCTTGGAACTGTTGATATGGTTGACGACCGCCAACCTTGGTTACCCCGAAGGCGGGTTATGTGCTTTGTAGTTATGTTTCTCTCCACGGATTGAGTTGCACATTGGTGTAAAATAGAAAGGTAGTATTGACCTTTCAGCAAGTGAGAGAATGCAAGAGGAATGGCCAAATTGTGACTTGGAATTGATTGCCATAGCATTTACTTGGAAAATGTGGCAAGTTCATGCATTGTTAGTGGTGTGAAGTGCACCCAGATCTTATTTGTTGGAGATATCTCTACACTCAAGAAATGAGTTGAAGCTGTGAAAACAGGTTAGAGGCTGGTGTATTAGAGATATCGATGAGATGAGTAATATGATGTGATATCGACCCTTGGATCGGATCACGGGAGTTAGTCTTGATTCCGACTAGTAAATGGTGCAATTGAGATCAAGAGGTAGCTGATGGACATAACATAGGGTGGTGACCTTGTGGCATTACATGTAGTGAGACATTAACATGACTTGGCACACTAGTGGTTAGAGAACATAACATACATATTGTTGGGAACAAGTCATATAGTTCATACATGTAGTAGAAAATTGGATGTACATTACATACTTGTAGTTGGAGACAAGTCATATGTGTAATAGTAAAACTTGACATATAGTGAGTTTATTACATTAGAGCATATGTGATTGATCATGGCATTAATTTGACATGCATGTAATTTGTGTAATTAAATGTTGAGCTTATGACAATAGAGCATATTCATGTTCATGTAGATGATTTAGTCATTGGAGGCATGATAGTTGTAGAACTACCTGTTTACCATTTAATATTATGCTTTATGTTTCAGTTATACTATCTTGCCTCAGTTGACCTAGCGGTGTAATTCGCCACTCTCGGCGGCTTACCCACTGGGAACTATTGATTAATAGTTCTCACCCCCATTGTTGTTGGGTTTTATTTCAGAGCCTTCCGCAGCAGGAGAGGCTTGGGATCGTGGCGAGGGGTTAGCAGCTAGCTAGAGCCTCTACGGTGTTGTTGTTGTAGGCATACCATGGTGTCCTTTCATTGTATTTTATATGAAAGGTGTATAGTTGTTTCTAGGGAGTGATCTCCTAGTATTGTTAAGATGTATAATTTCATTGTATATCCTGAGATTTTAGTTGTGTTGATCTTGTTTTAGATCTAGAATTATGTTCTCGCTCTGATCACCTTGTATAGGATGTATTCCTTATTCTACTTGATTGTTGTTGTTGTAGACGCCTTGTGTACTTTGTGTTGTTTAGAGGTACACGGCGGGTCTGTGCACGTGCCTGGTAGGCTCTCCCTAGGGCCCGGGGCGTGACAGATTATTGTGGTATCAGAGCCTAGGGTTGAGTCGTAGTAGACCTAGTAAACCTTAGGCAGGTTGGACGATAAGGAATAGGAACGTGAGAGACGGGATCTCTTATGACTTATTGGCGAAAGTATTATGATTGGGTCATTGCTAAAGCTCCAAAGGTGTTGGAGTTAGATCGGAGTGAACCACTTCTATACCCTTGGAGGGTCACGTTGGCGGCCGACAACGTGACATCGGGGAATAGTGGGAGTCCACTTCATTACTTTCGCATGATTGGGGTGATAGTCTTGTGTGGGGATGCGTTGGCGTGGGGTGTTTTACCTGCGCATGTTTTGCTTGTTGCAGCTTGAGTGGTGAACGACGCACTCGATGGCGGCCGAGGCAGCCGAGACGGAAACCCTGCATCCTCCGGATTTGGTGAGATATTAAGTTGAGAGAACCACTGGCAATTCAGCGAGCACGGTGGAGCGACGATCAATTATGATGATTACTCCAAGTTGAGACCTTGCGCCGGCAGACGAGAGGATTAAGCAACTGGAGGATTTGTCGATCCAGTTGGCAGTCGACCTCAAGAAATTTTGTGAGAATGCGGATCGCACCTCGATAAGGGCGAGAGACGTGGAGACCGTTGGGATGGCAAAAGAAGCTACTACGGGTGGCAAGTCTGATGTAAGAGGACAATCAAGATAATCAAGGAGAAGTTGATCTCGAGAAAGTGGACCTCTAGCAGGATGTTAATGGGACGTCAAATCGTCATCGACTATTGTGACGTGTGAGCGGTGGAGTCCGCATGTACCCGATGATGCTCTTGGAATTGAGGCAGGTGCTCTCTTCGTGGCCAGGTGGGCCATTCCCAGTTAGAGTGTTTGAGAAAAGCAGTGTCGACAATATTGGGACCGACTTTGTGCGCGGCCGGCTTTGGATGTGTGCGTGCTTGTATGACGGGCGGATGATGACGCAGCGACGATGGAGGTTGTCGCAGCTCTTAGTATTGGAGGTTGTTTGTGGTCTGTTACGCTTGTGGTTTTGGTTCGGCTGTTTGCCGAATGCATGGCAGGGAACTCATTCCTTGTTGTTGCAGATTGAGTGGTCCTGATTGTTTGGACTTGAGGGTACTGTCCTTGTACTCCGTTAGTTTTGGATGTTTCTGTGCGCCAACAAAGCGAAGCGATTGGCTTTATGTGGCTGAGAGCGTATAGTTCTAATTTGAACTTGGGCTGGCTCTTCGGCTATCTGATTGCCGATGAGTGAGTAAGTCGAGCTGTAGTGCTTTGGGAACCTGGACACGAAATAGTGTTTTCAGAGGGCTTGGAGGTTCGCTAATTGCGATGATTGTTTCACCTGCCCAAGCCTGGTCATTGGCCGAGTGAGCGCGTGGCCTTTGGGCCAGCATCTTTGGTGAGTGTTGAGAATCCTCAAAAGTGAGGATGTCTCTTGTGAGGGAGTTGCTAGTGCAATCCCGGTTGAGTTGTGAGAATTGAAGGCTTGGTCTGGAGACCTCTTTTGCCTTGTGTTTTCTCCTGTGGAGCATAGATCTCATTTGTTTTGTGTGGACGGGTCTCTTCGACTGTGGGTCGACTATCGTGAACTGGTATGGTCACGATCGAGAATATGTACCCGTAGCTGAGATCGGTTGATCTGTTTGATCAAGCTCCATGGATTCTGGTTTTACTCGAGGGTAGTTGCAATCTGAGTACTACTCTCGTTGGATCGAGTTTTTGAGTTTGGACCGGGGGTGACTTGTTCACTCGGTGTAGACATTACGAAATTGTCGTGGTGTCGTTTGAGCTGGCTGATGCTCTTGTGTGTTGCGATGTTTGGCCCTTCTGGGTGTCTTTATCTCTGTGCTCATCGACGACATAGTGGAAGTCGAGAGGCGATGAAGACCATGAAGATTCCTTTGAACGAGGACTGCAAGTGCTTCAGATTGAAGGCGTGCTGATTTGGTTGTGAGGACTAGCGTCCCTTGGCAGTTGATGCCAAAGTGGTTATGATTGGAGATCTCAAGGAAATCAAACTATCCATAGTGGATTGAGACAAGCGGATGTGATCGAAGTTCAAACTTCTTAGTTTGATTGGTTGTCATGGATATTTGTGAGGAGATTATTAAGTTGTCTACTCTCTTTTTTTGGCTCACACATAAAGGGATTAAACCTTTTGGAAAGATATGTGTGAGAGAAGTTTCTTGGAACTGTTGATATGGTTGACGACCGCCAACCTTGGTTACCCCGAAGGCGGGTTATGTGCTTTGTAGTTATGTTTCTCTCCACGGATTGAGTTGCACATTGGTGTAAAATAGAAAGGTAGTATTGACCTTTCAGCAAGTGAGAGAATGCAAGAGGAATGGCCAAATTGTGACTTGGAATTGATTGCCATAGCATTTACTTGGAAAATGTGGCAAGTTCATGCATTGTTAGTGGTGTGAAGTGCACCCAGATCTTATTTGTTGGAGATATCTCTACACTCAAGAAATGAGTTGAAGCTGTGAAAACAGGTTAGAGGCTGGTGTATTAGAGATATCGATGAGATGAGTAATATGATGTGATATCGACCCTTGGATCGGATCACGGGAGTTAGTCTTGATTCCGACTAGTAAATGGTGCAATTGAGATCAAGAGGTAGCTGATGGACATAACATAGGGTGGTGACCTTGTGGCATTACATGTAGTGAGACATTAACATGACTTGGCACACTAGTGGTTAGAGAACATAACATACATATTGTTGGGAACAAGTCATATAGTTCATACATGTAGTAGAAAATTGGATGTACATTACATACTTGTAGTTGGAGACAAGTCATATGTGTAATAGTAAAACTTGACATATAGTGAGTTTATTACATTAGAGCATATGTGATTGATCATGGCATTAATTTGACATGCATGTAATTTGTGTAATTAAATGTTGAGCTTATGACAATAGAGCATATTCATGTTCATGTAGATGATTTAGTCATTGGAGGCATGATAGTTGTAGAACTACATGTTTACCATTTAATATTATGCTTTATGTTTCAGTTATACTATCTTGCCTCAGTTGACCTAGCGGTGTAATTCGCCACTCTCGGCGGCTTACCCACTGGGAACTATTGATTAATAGTTCTCACCCCCATTGTTGTTGGGTTTTATTTCAGAGCCTTCCGCAGCAGGAGAGGCTTGGGATCGTGGCGAGGGGTTAGCAGCTAGCTAGAGCCTCTACGGTGTTGTTGTTGTAGGCATACCATGGTGTCCTTTCATTGTATTTTATATGAAAGGTGTATAGTTGTTTCTAGGGAGTGATCTCCTAGTATTGTTAAGATGTATAATTTCATTGTATATCCTGAGATTTTAGTTGTGTTGATCTTGTTTTAGATCTAGAATTATGTTCTCGCTCTGATCACCTTGTATAGGATGTATTCCTTATTCTACTTGATTGTTGTTGTTGTAGACGCCTTGTGTACTTTGTGTTGTTTAGAGGTACACGGCGGGTCTGTGCACGTGCCTGGTAGGCTCTCCCTAGGGCCCGGGGCGTGACAGATTATTGTGGTATCAGAGCCTAGGGTTGAGTCGTAGTAGACCTAGTAAACCTTAGGCAGGTTGGACGATAAGGAATAGGAACGTGAGAGACGGGATCTCTTATGACTTATTGGCGAAAGTATTATGATTGGGTCATTGCTAAAGCTCCAAAGGTGTTGGAGTTAGATCGGAGTGAACCACTTCTATACCCTTGGAGGGTCACGTTGGCGGCCGACAACGTGACATCGGGGAATAGTGGGAGTCCACTTCATTACTTTCGCATGATTGGGGTGATAGTCTTGTGTGGGGATGCGTTGGCGTGGGGTGTTTTACCTGCGCATGTTTTGCTTGTTGCAGCTTGAGTGGTGAACGACGCACTCGATGGCGGCCGAGGCAGCCGAGACGGAAACCCTGCATCCTCCGGATTTGGTGAGATATTAAGTTGAGAGAACCACTGGCAATTCAGCGAGCACGGTGGAGCGACGATCAATTATGATGATTACTCCAAGTTGAGACCTTGCGCCGGCAGACGAGAGGATTAAGCAACTGGAGGATTTGTCGATCCAGTTGGCAGTCGACCTCAAGAAATTTTGTGAGAATGCGGATCGCACCTCGATAAGGGCGAGAGACGTGGAGACCGTTGGGATGGCAAAAGAAGCTACTACGGGTGGCAAGTCTGATGTAAGAGGACAATCAAGATAATCAAGGAGAAGTTGATCTCGAGAAAGTGGACCTCTAGCAGGATGTTAATGGGACGTCAAATCGTCATCGACTATTGTGACGTGTGAGCGGTGGAGTCCGCATGTACCCGATGATGCTCTTGGAATTGAGGCAGGTGCTCTCTTCGTGGCCAGGTGGGCCATTCCCAGTTAGAGTGTTTGAGAAAAGCAGTGTCGACAATATTGGGACCGACTTTGTGCGCGGCCGGCTTTGGATGTGTGCGTGCTTGTATGACGGGCGGATGATGACGCAGCGACGATGGAGGTTGTCGCAGCTCTTAGTATTGGAGGTTGTTTGTGGTCTGTTACGCTTGTGGTTTTGGTTCGGCTGTTTGCCGAATGCATGGCAGGGAACTCATTCCTTGTTGTTGCAGATTGAGTGGTCCTGATTGTTTGGACTTGAGGGTACTGTCCTTGTACTCCGTTAGTTTTGGATGTTTCTGTGCGCCAACAAAGCGATTGGCTTTATGTGGCTGAGAGCGTATAGTTCTAATTTGAACTTGGGCTGGCTCTTCGGCTATCTGATTGCCGATGAGTGAGTAAGTCGAGCTGTAGTGCTTTGGGAACCTGGACACGAAATAGTGTTTTCAGAGGGCTTGGAGGTTCGCTAATTGCGATGATTGTTTCACCTGCCCAAGCCTGGTCATTGGCCGAGTGAGCGCGTGGCCTTTGGGCCAGCATCTTTGGTGAGTGTTGAGAATCCTCAAAAGTGAGGATGTCTCTTGTGAGGGAGTTGCTAGTGCAATCCCGGTTGAGTTGTGAGAATTGAAGGCTTGGTCTGGAGACCTCTTTTGCCTTGTGTTTTCTCCTGTGGAGCATAGATCTCATTTGTTTTGTGTGGACGGGTCTCTTCGACTGTGGGTCGACTATCGTGAACTGGTATGGTCACGATCGAGAATATGTACCCGTAGCTGAGATCGGTTGATCTGTTTGATCAAGCTCCATGGATTCTGGTTTTACTCGAGGGTAGTTGCAATCTGAGTACTACTCTCGTTGGATCGAGTTTGAGTTTGGACCGGGGGTGACTTGTTCACTCGGTGTAGACATTACGAAATTGTCGTGGTGTCGTTTGAGCTGGCTGATGCTCTTGTGTGTTGCGATGTTTGGCCCTTCTGGGTGTCTTTATCTCTGTGCTCATCGACGACATAGTGGAAGTCGAGAGGCGATGAAGACCATGAAGATTCCTTTGAACGAGGACTGCAAGTGCTTCAGATTGAAGGCGTGCTGATTTGGTTGTGAGGACTAGCGTCCCTTGGCAGTTGATGCCAAAGTGGTTATGATTGGAGATCTCAAGGAAATCAAACTATCCATAGTGGATTGAGACAAGCGGATGTGATCGAAGTTCAAACTTCTTAGTTTGATTGGTTGTCATGGATATTTGTGAGGAGATTATTGAGTTGTCTACTCTCTTTTTTTGGCTCACACATAAAGGGATTAAACCTTTTGGAAAGATATGTGTGAGAGAAGTTTCTTGGAACTGTTGATATGGTTGACGACCGCCAACCTTGGTTACCCCGAAGGCGGGTTATGTGCTTTGTAGTTATGTTTCTCTCCACGGATTGAGTTGCACATTGGTGTAAAATAGAAAGGTAGTATTGACCTTTCAGCAAGTGAGAGAATGCAAGAGGAATGGCCAAATTGTGACTTGGAATTGATTGCCATAGCATTTACTTGGAAAATGTGGCAAGTTCATGCATTGTTAGTGGTGTGAAGTGCACCCAGATCTTATTTGTTGGAGATATCTCTACACTCAAGAAATGAGTTGAAGCTGTGAAAACAGGTTAGAGGCTGGTGTATTAGAGATATCGATGAAATGAGTAATATGATGTGATATCGACCCTTGGATCGGATCACGGGAGTTAGTCTTGATTCCGACTAGTAAATGGTGCAATTGAGATCAAGAGGTAGCTGATGGACATAACATAGGGTGGTGACCTTGTGGCATTACATGTAGTGAGACATTAACATGACTTGGCACACTAGTGGTTAGAGAACATAACATACATATTGTTGGGAACAAGTCATATAGTTCATACATGTAGTAGAAAATTGGATGTACATTACATACTTGTAGTTGGAGACAAGTCATATGTGTAATAGTAAAACTTGACATATAGTGAGTTTATTACATTAGAGCATATGTGATTGATCATGGCATTAATTTGACATGCATGTAATTTGTGTAATTAAATGTTGAGCTTATGACAATAGAGCATATTCATGTTCATGTAGATGATTTAGTCATTGGAGGCATGATAGTTGTAGAACTACATGTTTACCATTTAATATTATGCTTTATGTTTCAGTTATACTATCTTGCCTCAGTTGACCTAGCGGTGTAATTCGCCACTCTCGGCGGCTTACCCACTGGGAACTATTGATTAATAGTTCTCACCCCCATTGTTGTTGGGTTTTATTTCAGAGCCTTCCGCAGCAGGAGAGGCTTGGGATCGTGGCGAGGGGTTAGCAGCTAGCTAGAGCCTCTACGGTGTTGTTGTTGTAGGCATACCATGGTGTCCTTTCATTGTATTTTATATATGAAAGGTGTATAGTTGTTTCTAGGGAGTGATCTCCTAGTATTGTTAAGATGTATAATTTCATTGTATATCCTGAGATTTTAGTTGTGTTGATCTTGTTTTAGATCTAGAATTATGTTCTCGCTCTGATCACCTTGTATAGGATGTATTCCTTATTCTACTTGATTGTTGTTGTTGTAGACGCCTTGTGTACTTTGTGTTGTTTAGAGGTACACGGCGGGTCTGTGCACGTGCCTGGTAGGCTCTCCCTAGGGCCCGGGGCGTGACAGATTATTGTGGTATCAGAGCCTAGGGTTGAGTCGTAGTAGACCTAGTAAACCTTAGGCAGGTTGGACGATAAGGAATAGGAACGTGAGAGACGGGATCTCTTATGACTTATTGGCGAAAGTATTATGATTGGGTCATTGCTAAAGCTCCAAAGGTGTTGGAGTTAGATCGGAGTGAACCACTTCTATACCCTTGGAGGGTCACGTTGGCGGCCGACAACGTGACATCGGGGAATAGTGGGAGTCCACTTCATTACTTTCGCATGATTGGGGTGATAGTCTTGTGTGGGGATGCGTTGGCGTGGGGTGTTTTACCTGCGCATGTTTTGCTTGTTGCAGCTTGAGTGGTGAACGACGCACTCGATGGCGGCCGAGGCAGCCGAGACGGAAACCCTGCATCCTCCGGATTTGGTGAGATATTAAGTTGAGAGAACCACTGGCAATTCAGCGAGCACGGTGGAGCGACGATCAATTATGATGATTACTCCAAGTTGAGACCTTGCGCCGGCAGACGAGAGGATTAAGCAACTGGAGGATTTGTCGATCCAGTTGGCAGTCGACCTCAAGAAATTTTGTGAGAATGCGGATCGCACCTCGATAAGGGCGAGAGACGTGGAGACCGTTGGGATGGCAAAAGAAGCTACTACGGGTGGCAAGTCTGATGTAAGAGGACAATCAAGATAATCAAGGAGAAGTTGATCTCGAGAAAGTGGACCTCTAGCAGGATGTTAATGGGACGTCAAATCGTCATCGACTATTGTGACGTGTGAGCGGTGGAGTCCGCATGTACCCGATGATGCTCTTGGAATTGAGGCAGGTGCTCTCTTCGTGGCCAGGTGGGCCATTCCCAGTTAGAGTGTTTGAGAAAAGCAGTGTCGACAATATTGGGACCGACTTTGTGCGCGGCCGGCTTTGGATGTGTGCGTGCTTGTATGACGGGCGGATGATGACGCAGCGACGATGGAGGTTGTCGCAGCTCTTAGTATTGGAGGTTGTTTGTGGTCTGTTACGCTTGTGGTTTTGGTTCGGCTGTTTGCCGAATGCATGGCAGGGAACTCATTCCTTGTTGTTGCAGATTGAGTGGTCCTGATTGTTTGGACTTGAGGGTACTGTCCTTGTACTCCGTTAGTTTTGGATGTTTCTGTGCGCCAACAAAGCGATTGGCTTTATGTGGCTGAGAGCGTATAGTTCTAATTTGAACTTGGGCTGGCTCTTCGGCTATCTGATTGCCGATGAGTGAGTAAGTCGAGCTGTAGTGCTTTGGGAACCTGGACACGAAATAGTGTTTTCAGAGGGCTTGGAGGTTCGCTAATTGCGATGATTGTTTCACCTGCCCAAGCCTGGTCATTGGCCGAGTGAGCGCGTGGCCTTTGGGCCAGCATCTTTGGTGAGTGTTGAGAATCCTCAAAAGTGAGGATGTCTCTTGTGAGGGAGTTGCTAGTGCAATCCCGGTTGAGTTGTGAGAATTGAAGGCTTGGTCTGGAGACCTCTTTTGCCTTGTGTTCCCTCTGGTGGAGCATAGATCTCATTTGTTTTGTGTGGACGGGTCTCTTCGACTGTGGGTCGACTATCGTGAACTGGTATGGTCACGATCGAGAATATGTACCCGTAGCTGAGATCGGTTGATCTGTTTGATCAAGCTCCATGGATTCTGGTTTTACTCGAGGGTAGTTGCAATCTGAGTACTACTCTCGTTGGATCGAGTTTGAGTTTGGACCGGGGGTGACTTGTTCACTCGGTGTAGACATTACGAAATTGTCGTGGTGTCGTTTGAGCTGGCTGATGCTCTTGTGTGTTGCGATGTTTGGCCCTTCTGGGTGTCTTTATCTCTGTGCTCATCGACGACATAGTGGAAGTCGAGAGGCGATGAAGACCATGAAGATTCCTTTGAACGAGGACTGCAAGTGCTTCAGATTGAAGGCGTGCTGATTTGGTTGTGAGGACTAGCGTCCCTTGGCAGTTGATGCCAAAGTGGTTATGATTGGAGATCTCAAGGAAATCAAACTATCCATAGTGGATTGAGACAAGCGGATGTGATCGAAGTTCAAACTTCTTAGTTTGATTGGTTGTCATGGATTTTGTGAGGAGATTATTGAGTTGTCTACTCCTTTCATTTGACTCACACATAAAGGGATTAAACCTTTGGAAAGATATGTGTGAGAGAAGTTTCTTGGAATTGTTGATATGGTTGACGACCGCCAACCTTGGTTACCCCGAAGGCGGGTTATGTGCTTTGTAGTTATGTTTCTCTCCACGGATTGAGTTGCACATTGGTGTAAAATAGAAAGGTAGTATTGACCTTTCAGCAAGTGAGAGAATGCAAGAGGAATGGCCAAATTGTGACTTGGAATTGATTGCCATAGCATTTACTTGGAAAATGTGGCAAGTTCATGCATTGTTAGTGGTGTGAAGTGCACCCAGATCTTATTTGTTGGAGATATCTCTACACTCAAGAAATGAGTTGAAGCTGTGAAAACAGGTTAGAGGCTGGTGTATTAGAGATATCGATGAGATGAGTAATATGATGTGATATCGACCCTTGGATCGGATCACGGGAGTTAGTCTTGATTCCGACTAGTAAATGGTGCAATTGAGATCAAGAGGTAGCTGATGGACATAACATAGGGTGGTGACCTTGTGGCATTACATGTAGTGAGACATTAACATGACTTGGCACACTAGTGGTTAGAGAACATAACATACATATTGTTGGGAACAAGTCATATAGTTCATACATGTAGTAGAAAATTGGATGTACATTACATACTTGTAGTTGGAGACAAGTCATATGTGTAATAGTAAAACTTGACATATAGTGAGTTTATTACATTAGAGCATATGTGATTGATCATGGCATTAATTTGACATGCATGTAATTTGTGTAATTAAATGTTGAGCTTATGACAATAGAGCATATTCATGTTCATGTAGATGATTTAGTCATTGGAGGCATGATAGTTGTAGAACTACCTGTTTACCATTTAATATTATGCTTTATGTTTCAGTTATACTATCTTGCCTCAGTTGACCTAGCG